>JARFJB010001278.1:10037500-10415834 GCA_036346205.1 Vesta saturnalis
AACGTATTGCAGGACATTGCCCGGTTTCCCTTTTTTCAATGACGCAATATTTAAAAAAAAATTAATTAGTGTAACACTAAGCCAGCGTAAATATGTATAAAGAACACCTGCTGATGGAATTAACTATGAAGGAGAAGAAAAGAAAAAAGATTTTGCGGAGTAGTAAAGTTCCTTGTTAGGTAACATCTGCGAATGTGGTCGTTCAATGAACTATTTTTTTACTTGTGTATTTTTAACAAATGTGTTACAGATTGTGGTAACTTTTAAAGCCCTCTAAGTATTATCTTCCGGGTTGCTTTATAAGATACTTTTTTAAACAAGTGATCAATTCTGACGTTGAGCTTTGTTGATTTTTGTAAAAAAAATTTCCTAGTTATGAATCAAAATGGAAGTGATATTCTTTTTACTCACTCTTTCTACATTAGTAGGTCGCGTAATAAGAATAAAGATCATCGTCATAAATAAAATATATTCAATTTATTATCGGTAAAAAAGTGGAGAATGTGACTTATTATTGTGAGCACTAAGCCACCTTTTGTGAATATTTCGGAAATTGTTAACTTTAGAGAAAAAATATAAAAACCTTTTTTTAAATATAATCCTGTTTTTGTCTTATTAATTTTAGAGCAAAACGCATAGAGGCCTTCATTAAAGATAATTCAGTTTTAGAAGTTTTTTAATCTAATTCTTCGTTGTATAATAAAAAGATCTTAACCCTTTGTGTCTTGGTATATTAAAAATTTAGATCACAAAATGTGAACTAAAAAGCAAAAAATATATTTTTTTAATGAGCCAACGATAAACACCAGAAAAGCCAATGTTGCTGAAATAATGTAATTATTAAAATTTGTTTCACAATTAATGCCGTTTCTGAAGTCTATTCTTCACTCATACTCTCAATGAAGGGGTTGATAATCCATCTTTGTAACTATGTGATATAGATAAACCGGATGTTACGAACTTATACATAATCAATCGATAGAATTCTCACTCGTATTAATATGCAGAAACAATAATAAACCACATTCTAATATTTGGTGGAAGTTTCCTTCACACTTACCCAGGCTGCCAGCAAAATACTGGCGGGTTTAAAAGTTTCGTTTTGTTCTGTTTTTAAAAAATTTGTTTTTTATTTTGTTATTATTTTTTATTGTTTTTAAAAGTTATACACATTTTTTACGGTATAATTATTTAACTTAACTATTTGCTCTATCCTTTCTGCAATCTCGGCACTTTTTTCGGGTGGGTGGACCATCGAGACCTCCCTACGTATTGCTCTATCGGAAGTGTGTTTAAACTTTGCTCCTTCAGAATGGCTTCGATAAATTTTCATATATTAGGGTCATCAGCAGCAATTTGTTCATTCGAGGTTCGTATTCGATCAGAAAAACAGATAAAGACAAGTTTGTCAATTCGCAAAAAGAGACAATATAGTTTTTACGATGAGCGACGCAAACGCAGGTTCACCTCTCTACTACCTGATGGTTAGAAGAACGCCGACCTGCTATTCCAACAAGCGAGCAGCGACACACCATCGACTGCCACCGCACAGAAGAGAAAGCGTCCTTAGAGGACACGACTAGCACCGCTAGAGTACATCCCCTCCCCCCAGCCGAGGTTCATCCAGCAGTCCCGTTGACGACCACTGTCGCCACCACCGAGAAGTTCACCGACAACCCAGAGGGAGAACTGGGTGGCTTTTTTCTCCTGACAACTGGACAAACAACGGATTGCCTTCACGAGGGTCAAGACAATCAGCGAGGGAATCCGGATCCAGCTTGCCTCACTCCAGGGCCGAGACAAGGTGATGAGGTATATGGATAGGTGTGGTACTCCGCCTGTCCAACCCACCTTAGAAGGCCCTAGCTGTTATCCACAAAGTGACAGCGGCGCTCGCTCAGGCGAAAACTGCGATGGACCTGTGTAGAGTGGTTGCCCTTTTCGGGTGCATGCATATGTTCATATGTTCTGTTAATTCCGACAAATGATTCACACTACTAATACTTGTTTCCCTTTATTTGAGATACTCGGGTCATCAGCAGCATCAACTACAGCAACCGAGCGACAACAGGAGAGGCCACACAACCGCACAGCTTAACTAGAGACAACCAACAACAGCAACTTTTTTCTAATAGCCACAACACTCAACATCAATGATATCAACAGGCGCACAACACCATGCTACCCCATCAATAATGCGTTCTACACACTGAAGAGGGCGAAGACTCCTGAGCAGCGCACCATCAAAACTACACAATACTAATAATATTAGTAAATAGTTTCTGGTCTGCAACTGTCGGTTCCTGCTTCTGGTTATTCGTACTGAACTGCTTTCCGCTGATGTTTGTTGCCCTTTATATACGTTCCGCTTTCCATTTTTTGGAGCTGGTAGTTTCTCTTTCTCCTTTATCGGTACCTTCTTCTTTTTCTTGAACACTATTGGTCGACATTGGTTTGCATTCCAGATTGCTGGTAGTCGCAATGCGTCGTCCCTTGTATTCATGGCCCTTGGATGCTTTTCGATTTTTAGAAGATCTGGTGTTGCCGACGTTTATTTTGTGACCAGTGCTCGTTACATGTTCCACCAACCATGATGTTGGTTGATTTTTCTTAACTGCGTTTACATGTTCCTCTTTCTTTGCATTTATTTTTCTATTTGTCTGTCCGATGTAAGACATACCACAATCTCTACAAGGAATTTCGTATACTCCTTGGTTCTCCAAATTAATGTGGTCCTTAAGGTTGTGCAGAATGTTGGCTATTTTTTGGTGTGGTTTGAATATACAGTTGGTGTTATTCTAGAATTCTGCTGATTTTATCGGTCGTTACCTTAATATACGACAGGTAGGAATTGGACAGCGGCGGTTCCTCGGTTTCTTGCGTTGTTTTCGATGATGGGTTAAAAATTCTTTGAATGTCATACACTCATAATGTTTGAATCCACTTTTGATTAGAGCAGCTGTATATTGGATGTGCAGAGTTAAAAATATCTCTTAGTCATAAAACGTGATTTACTGCGATGCATCATGATACATCACGAATTATTTTTTGAATGAAGTCGAAATTACATTTCAAAAATGGAATACTGCTCACATCGTCTTGGATTATAATGGTTCACCAATTAGCACTGTTACACATTTAATCCACACTAGGTGTAGTGCAGGCTCCTTAAAATAAGCTGGTTGCCGATTAAACTCGTTTAATAAGCAAGATAAGTGCAAATTCGATAAAGTTCTAACTCAATTTCAAGCAAAAAATTCACTTTAAATATAAAAAAGTTCATTAAGATTAGTTAAAATAAGCCCATTGAGGTAATTTGAGTTTAAAATAATAAATAAACAATCGTTAAATAAATGATGTAAGTATAAAAGTTAAAAAAATATTAACAACGCTGCTTAATGTTTGCATCAATAAATAGGTTTTGTGAAATGCACTTACTTAAATTGTTCCTTTCGTCCTCGTATGTTCTACATAAATACTTATTAACTTTAAAATGGTTCAGGGTTAATGACCAGAAAAGAAATACTTCAACTTGCATGAAATATTTCATTTATTTACAGAAAAATTTATACGCATAGGACTGTAGATAAATGGTAATAATGAATTAGGTTAATCGTTTTATAATATTTATCAAATGATTTATAATATAAAACGAAGTTTTTTATGTTCATTCTCTTAAAGTATGTTTATTAAATAATCAGACAAGGACCGAAACGGCAAGAACAGAATGGCGGAACCGAAACGTCATGGGCCTGTTAGCGCTTGCTATCTGTAGTTACTACAAACAGGTAGTACACGTTAGAACTAATTATTTAGGCACGTTAGTACAGCCTCGCAGCAGAGGATAGTGCTAATTATCAGTATATATTAGTACAGATTGTAGGTAGCGCAACACGAAAATTTTGTTATTATAATAAACATGTTCAAATCAAAATTGTTACCGCGATAGAAGGGTTAACGGTGTTTGATATATTTTTTATATATGAAGTCGTAATTTGATAATGTTTTCTGGATATTTTATTTTCTGTATTTTTCGTAATTGATATATGAGTAAGGGTGGGAAAAAACACATGTTAGGATAGAAACAGATGTTCGCGCGGACTGCCTTTATTGAGGTAGTGTAACGAATCTTTGAAAGTCGCTGTAGGCACATTCTTGTGGTAAAAACTTCACAAATGTAATAATACATTGTGTCGGTACATAGCGCAAATCCAAAGGGATCCTTGGTTGAAACTTGAGACCTAGATGTTCGGCTTGTTACGGAAGTATTCATATTTTTAAAATTAAGATGCCGTTCAATAATTAATATGAAACTGTTCCAACGTAAATTAATGTTTCTTGTTTTTTTTATCACTTTTGAAAGACGGAGTTGATTTTCGGGAGTAGACATGATTAATGGAAACCAGAGAGGAAGGCAGTTGCTGCTGAAATTTTGATTGAGCCAGACGCTTTAATTTGTTTTAATTAGAAACTCCCATTGTAAACCGTTAGGTCTATAAATATTTCTTGCGTGTACATTTTATTTTGAATTAGCCAACGCTAATTTGTCTTTTCTTCCGGGTGTTAGTTTTAATGTGTTTTTCAAATATTAATCTACAAATAACAGTCACACTTTTTGAAGTTAAACCGCGTATGTTAACGATTTGTGTCTGTGATCAATTAAATAAAAAAAATAAAGGGTAAATAGGTATTTTTATATAAATTAAGGCTGGTAGAAAATAATTTTACAAGCGTATATAACGTATTAAAAATCGAGCATTGCCTTGCAAAGGTACCTCATTCACACGCGAGCTCATTAAGCTGAAATCTGCTAAAATAAAAGACATTACAGCGCTTCCTCACTCTTGTATTTGTGTGAATTGTTATTATTGTTTGTTGTTTATATTTCTATTTGTGTAGAGGTGACGCGTGGGCGAACGGGTACAGGGTACCTCCCTCGTTATTAATTGTAATGTGTAATTGCCGAGTGTAAATACTCCCGGGTCCAGATGACCATTAAACACCTCGAATTTTATTTTTATTGATTTTATTGTTGTATAGATAAATGTGTAACCTGAGAAAGGGGCGCTGTATTTTTCTAACGTACTCAAACTTATATATCGGTCTCGATGTTATGATCTATTTACAGCATACCTTTGTAAGGCTTTGTTTAAAGAGTTTTTTTGTGTCAGCTTGTTAAGTAGAATTGTTGGCTTGTGAACTAATTTCTCTTTATATGTAATTTATTGTAACTGTACCTATGTATTTTGTGCTTTAGTAGTCACTAAACAATTATGTGCGTGTAAATTCCTTCTCTATATTCTTTTGTCCTTGCCTTTACCTTATTATCACCTGTGCAATTTTACTGTCGTTGTGTTTTATATGTACCGTAATTTGCCTTGTTGTTTTATGTGTTTATTTACTTAAAGACCGGCCTGATTGGTTTTAAAGGACCACATGTTTGGTATTACGATTTTTATCCTGATCAATTGTGGGTGTGACTACATGGTTTTTTTTATTGTGCTTATGTGTAACTAAACTGGTTTTTATTTATTTTTCTCTTAATGTTATAATATTGTACGCACTTTAATCTGACTTAAGATTTTTTTTGTTATTTAATTTATTAATGTACGTATGTAATTACTTATGTTTCATTGTTTACCTGCCTCACATGACGCAACACACCCTTATCCAGCCTATCTAATTCAAATAGCACAACGTACCCACCACGGCCACTTCGTTTGATCAGATTTCAGGTTTGCGAGTAATTAAATATCAGACTTATAAACGAATTCTACTCTTTTAATTATTGTCAGGAAAGTTCATGTAAGGCAAGCAATTAATTTGAGTAATAGTAACATTATTGTCACTAAAGCCAAGATAAATCACTTAGCGACTGTTTTGTTCTTGAATTTGCATTATTGCAAATAAGTTCAAATTACACTTTTCAAGATAGGGTACCTGGGGGACGCTACAAGACCAATAGCACATGTTAGTGCTAAATATCTGTACACGTTTGTACAGACTGGTAACACACGTTAGTACACGGTAGAAACCGCACGTTAAAGCTTATTCATTGTATACGTTAGTACAAAATGATAACACACGTTAGAGCTATGTACTTGCACCCGTTAGTACAGGATGGTAGTACGGGTTAGTACTAATTATCTGCACATATTAGCACACGAATGAGCACACGACAGAGTTAATTACCTATACGCGTTAGTATAAGTTGAAAGTACACATTAGTGTTTATTATCTGTACACGTTAGTACAGGGTGGTAGCAAGTGTTAGTGCTGTATGCCTATACACGGTAGTGCAAGTTAAAAGCACACCTTAGTACTTATCTAAGATCGTTAGTGCTTATTATCTGCACACGTTGGTATGGGTTTGTGGGGCACGTTAGTGCTAATTACCATAATACGTTAGTACATGCTGGTAGCACATATTATTACTAATTAGATACGCGCCTTAGTAAAGACTGGCAGCACACGTTAGTGCTTATTGCCTGTACACGTTAGTACAGGCTGATAGCACACGTTAGCACTAATTATCTTAGTAAGTACAGGCTGGCAACGCACATTTATTTGAATACATTTGTACAAGCTGGTAGTGCTAATTATCTGTACACGTGCATACAGGTTGAAAGCGCACGGTGGTGATTATGTGTAGATTTTATTACAGGCTGGTAGCGTACGTTAGTGCTAATTGTCTGTACACGTGAATGGTTGAAAACACACATTAGTTTTTATTTTCTGTACACGTTAGTATAAACTGAAAGCATTGGACATATTATCTGTACACGATAGTGCAGGCTGGTATCATACGCTAGTGGTATTTACTTGTATACATTAACATAGCCTGGTAGCACACGTTTGTATTTATTATCTGTATCTTTATAGGTTAGTACAGACTCGTACCACGCGTTAGCGCTAATGATCTATAAACCTATTGTACAGGATGGCAGCCCATGTTAGTGCAGATTATCAGTACACTTTAGTATATGATACCTGTCCACGTTATCTGTACTGCGAAATAACTATACACTATTACAGTCTATAACACACATTTGTACCAATTATCTATACACGTTAGTGCACACTGGCAGTACACGTCAGTACATATTATTTATACACGTAAGTACAGCTTATCAGGGCCCGTTTGTGTTTATTATCTGCACAATTAGTACGCACTGGTACCACACGTTATTGCTAATTATCTATACAAGTTAGTACACGTTGGAGTACACGTTAGTGTTACTTATCTGCACACGTTAGTACAGACTGGTAGTAGACGTTAGTGCTAATTATCTGTAGAGGTTAGTACAACTTAGTAGCATAGGTTAATACTAATTAGAAATAAAATGGATTACTCAGTAAGAAAACGGTTCTTATAAAATTCAGTACAAAGCACTAAAGTCACACACCCTCTTACTGCACTGATATGCTTTGGTATATTATATGTGTTTGTCTATCTATTCGAATATCTGTCACTGTAGCTACTCTTAAACTGCTTAAGATATCAAAATGCAATTTTTGCATTAGGTTTGTTACACATTAAGTTACCATCCCGTACTTAGAAAATCAAATTATACCTCCACTTCTATCAGAACATAAATCGTTTCTACGATAGTACAGGATAATTCCTTACATAGTACACACTTTAACGATGTACTAAATCCGTAAGTTGCGTGTACTATTGTTACGGAAAAGAGCAAATGTCTAAATTGCGTTTCTCTAATATGTCGTCCCAATACACTTACAAAATGTTCTTTTGCTATTTCTCATCCCGACTATGTACCAAAGCATTTTGTAAAAAAACAATTTAAACCTACAGCTGTGGCAGTGCGTGCTTAATATCTAAAGAGTGATGTGTCTGTTAGTGCACAATATAACTCCGCCTCTAAACCCTCTCTGGACTTTTGGGAGCAATCAAAGATAAGAATGTAGCTCAAAATCTATATTAAGCATCAATTTCGTAGAAGTCGCAGCAAAAGGAATTGCCGCGATGACAAAAAGCCAAGTTGTGCCCTATTGTTGTTTGTCACCAATTGGGCTGACTGTTGTCTAAAGTATATATTCATGCAGCACCATTGCCGGGGTCGCGGTAAAAGTAACTAGCTCGGTGGGCAAGAGTTAAACTACGCAAGGGCCAGCAATTGGACTGAGCTTTGCCTAAAAGTCTAGATTGATACGCCAGGTTGCAGCCCTGGCAAAATAGATTCTCTTAATGAACAGCTAAATTCTATGGTGTTGGATAGTATTTGTGTCGAACATTGATTAAAATCTATATTTATATGGGAAAATTGATTGTCTCAACGAAGAAGAGCAACATTTGTGATTCTTGAGTGTTGTCCAGAATTTGAGCAAAATTTTGCCCAAAATCTATGTTGATACACCAATTTCGTTGGGGATGGTGCAAAATGAATTTTCTTACTGAACAACAAGACCTAAATTCTGTGCTTCATGGGTGTTGATCGGCATTTGGGAGGAATGTATCTATATTTATTTATACACTTACTTAGCTTGGCGTTTTCGCTAAATGGCAAGACGGAAAATTCGCTTTATTTGACTTTTGTCTTTCCTTTACTTGACTTTTTTTAAACTAACCCAAACATCGACATGCGGTTATGGGATGGTTATGAATTCATTGAGAATAAATATTTATTTATACACGAATTTTGTTTGGTGTTTTCGCCAAATTGCAAGAAAGAAATATTCGATTTACTTGATTTTGGCCTTTCTTTTACTTATTTTTCTTTAATCTAACCCAATCATCGGCATGCATACTGCTGCGTGACTATATTTTGAACCACATTGTCTACGGGGCGGTTAGGAATATATCGAGAATAAATATTTATTTCTACAACAATTTCATTTGGCGTTTTCGCACGGGGAAAATTCGCTACATTTGACTTTGGTCTTTTTATTACTTGTTTCTCTTTAACCGAACCCAAACATCTACTACGTGACTGTTTTTATAACTGCATCGTCTACGGTTTAACAATTTATTCAGAATAAGTACTTAAGTAAGTACTTACACCAATTTCGTTTAAGGTCTTCGCCAAAGTGAAAGAAGGAAAAATTTGCTTTATTTGACATTGGTTTTTCTTTTACTTCATTTTTGCTAATCTAACCCAAACATCGACACGCAAACTGCTACGTGATTATTTTTAGAACTGCATCGGCTACTGGGCGGTTAAAAATGTATCGAGAATAAGTATTTACTTCTATCCCAATTTCATTTGGCGTTCTCGCCAAATTGCAATACGAGAAATTCACGATTTACCTAACTTCTTTCGTTTACTCGTTTCTCTTTATCCTAACCCAAACATCGGTTACGGGGCGGTTAAAAATTTATTCAGAATAAATAGTTATTTATACACCAATTTCGTTTGGCGTCTTCGCCAAATTGCAAGAACGAAAGATTTGACTTCGACCTCTCTTGTACCAAACATCGATATGCATACCACTACGTGACTATTTTTAAAAATGCGTCGGGGTAAGAATTTCTTGAAAATAAATATTTATTTATACACCAGTTTCGTTTGGGGTCTTCGCCAGATTGAAACAAGAAAAAATTCGATTTACTAGACTTTCGTCTTTCTTTCACCTGTTTTCTTAACCTAACCCAAACATCGTATACTACTGCGTGATTATTTTTATAACCCATTGTCTACGGGGCGGTTAGGAATATATCGAGAATAAATATTTGTTTATAACAATTTCATTTGGCGTTTTCGCCAAACTGCAGGGAAAATTCGCTTTGCTTGACTTTGGTCTTTTTATTACTTGTTTTCTTAACATAACCCAAACATACTACTGCGTGACTATTTTTATAACTGTATCGGCTACAGGTTTAACAATTTATTAAGAATAAGTATTTACTTACACCAATTTCAATTAGGCTTCGCCAAAGTGAAAGAAGGAAAATTTGCTTTATTTACTACTTTGGTCTTTCTTTTACTTCGTTTTCTAATCTAACCCAAACATCGATACGCAAACTGCTACGTGATTATTTAGAACTGCATCGGCTACTGGGCGGTTAAAAATGTATCGAGAATAAATAGTTATTTATACCCAATTTCGTTTGGCGTTCTCGCCAAATTGCAAGAAGGAAAGATTTGCTTTACCTAACTTCTTTCGTTCTTGTTTTCTTTAACCTAAACCAAACATCGATATGTATACCACTACGTGACTATTTAAAAATCTTTAAAATTCAGAAATAAATGTTATTTATACACCATTTCGTTTGGGGTCTTCGCCACATTGAAACAATAAAAAGATTTACTTGACTTCGTCTTTCTTTACCTGTCTTAACTAACCAAACATCGATATACTACTACGTGACTATTTTTAAAAATGCATCAGTCGGGGCGGTTAGAAATTTCTTAGAATAAATATTTATTTATACACCAGTTTCGTTTGGGGTCTTCGCCAGATTGAAACAAGAAAAAATTCGATTTACTAGACTTTCGTCTTTCTTTCACCTGTTTTCTTAACCTAACCCAAACATCGTATACTACTACGTGACTATTTTTATAACTGCATCGGTTACGGGGCGCTTAGGAATTTATTCAGAATAAATATTTGTTTATATACCAATTTCGTTTGGCGTCTCCGCCAAACTGCAAGAAGGAAAAATTCACTTTGCTTGACTTCGGTCTTTCTTTTACTTGTTTTTCTTTAACCTAACCCAAACATACTACTACGTGACTATTTTTAGAACTGTATCGGCTACAGGCCGGTTAAGAATTGATTAAGAATAAGTATTTATTCACACCAATTTCAATTGGCGTTTTCGCCAAATTGCAACAGGAAAAATTCGCGATACTTGGCTATGGCCTTTCTTTCACTTGTTTCTCTTTAAGCCAACCGAAACATCGATATATTACGTAACTTGACTTTGGTTTTTCTTTTACCTGTTTTTTAACCTAATCCAGACATCCCATACTACTACGTGATTATTTTTAGAATTGTATCGGCTACGGGGCGCTTAAGGATTTATTGAGAATAAATATTTATTTATACACCAATTTGTTTGGCCTTTTCGCCAAATTGCAAGAGGAAAAAATACGCTTTGGTCTTGCTTTTTCTTTTATTTTTAACGTAATCCAAACATCAATATGCTCACTACTACATGATTATTTTTAGAATTGCATCGACTACGGGCGGTTAAGAATTGATTGAGAATAAATATTTATTTATACACCGATTTCGTATAGCGTTTTCGCCAAATTGCAAGAAGAAAAAGTTCCAAACAAATGAACTCAATAAATAAATTGCAATTCGTTTTAAAAGTTTTGCTTGCGCATGAATGGGGAAGGTAAGCTAACTGACTTACATATCTCAAATACGGAGTAAATTAATTTAAATGGAAGATTATAATTTATACTACTGCTTGCCTAATTAAGTTTTTTAGTCCAACCGTTATTTAAGTATTGCTCCCCAACTTGCGCAAATGTTTTAATTTGAAGGCATAGGTGGATAAATGTGTCATGTCACATTTTTCAATTTTGGAGTAATTTAATAAAACGCGTTTTTATCTAAAAAACTTTTTTAATTATAATTTGATTTTATTTGGTAATACGGCATTTATTAGTGAAACTAAGTAATTTTCTTTGAAGTCCTTTTATAATAAAATCTTGTCATCCACCAACTTTAGATGAAAAACGTTATGTGGTTTATTTTGAATAAAGGAGTCATGTAGCTTTTGATAATATTTTTAATGTTAAATAATATAGGAACGTTTACAAAATAAGGTCTAGAATCCTTAGTCGGTAAATAAACCTTGGAAAACATACAATAGCAAAACTAAACTAACAGGTATGTTAATTCATTAATAATAATCTTTAATTACATAATTTACTTTTGAACTCATTCTTCCACAACAAAAACTTATAATAAACTAACAGGTTTTTCTTTTTTTCTTAGGATTGTCAATATTTTCGCTGAAAATTTCTTCATAAAACCATCTATCATCCTCACCAATAAACTTTAGTTGCTCTTGTAGGTTATTCATTTTTTCAATAGTTAGACCCCCACACTTTGATAACTTATTTAATAATATTTCTTCAAAAAGGATATCTTTGGTGCCTTTTTTGTGAAATCAACCTGTAAAAACGGAGAGCTGGCCTACTCTGATCCACTTGACAGTTAACAGTATTATTTAATTTTTTCTACAAGCGGAGTTTGGTCGGAAGCTCTGCTAAGTTATAAAAAAAGTGCTCCATATTAAAGCATAAACTGTTCTTTGTACTTGCAGATGTAATTATTTCTCTATACTGGTCTGGAATAAAAATCGTCTGATGTTTCCTCAATACTTTTTCAGTCCTTCCAAAGTCACGGTCGGAATCTAAGTAGTTGTGACCAGCTTCGGGAAATTTACTACTTTAAAAAAGTTTTTCAGTATTAGGTACTGGTAAAGATACAATATAAAAAAAATTTTGTTCTGGCCAGCACATGAGTCGGGCCAAATTATAAGATGTTCAATTGCAGGATGTGCCTCTTTAAATCATTTACAAAATCGCAGCAGACAACTACTAATTTCATTGCTTCCCCTATTTGCTGTGTTTTCACTCCACGTAAAAATTGACTTAAGAGTACGTAATGCAATGAATGTCAAAGTTGTAAAGTCACATTTGCCGCAAATAAAACGCTTTGGAAGTAGATAGCTCTGGCAACGGCATAGTTTGTTGCAAATCCTTAGTATTTTTCTTTATCAATAGATGGAATGGTGCGGTGTAATTTTTGTGCATTAAAAGCAAATTTTTAATTTTCTTTATGATCTATCGAATTTGCCCCAGTTTCGCAAACACTGCATGTGTCGCTTTTCGGGTGCCTGAAAGGCAAATTAAACTTTGTTGAAAAATATGTCTGCAGAAAGACACCTATATTTTTTTTTTCTTTACATTGTTCAATATAAAGCTGATGTAGTTGAAATACATTGAGCATAGGAGAAAGGTACTTTCTGCTATGGTTTTTATTTCTAGAGTAATGGGATTCTTCTACAGGAAACTGCTAAATATGACTCACAATGCTATTTATTACGTCATTATCTATCTTGTAGGTAGTGGACCGCGAAAATTTTATTATTATAATAAACATGTTCAAATCGCAAATTGTTACCGCATAGAAGGGTTAACGGTGTTTGATATATTTTATTATAGATTAAGTCGTAATTTGATAATGTTTTCTGGATATTTTATTTCCTGTATTTTACGTAATTGATATTTGAGTAAGGTTTGAAAAAAAAACACATATTAGGATAGAAACAGATGTTCGCTCGAACTGCCTTTATTGAGATAGTGTAACGAATTTTTGAAAGTTGCTGTATGCACATTCTTGTAGTAAAAACTTCGCAAATGTAATAATAAATTGTGTCAGTACAGACCGCGATCAAAATTAAGATGTCGTGCAATAATTAATATCAAACTGTTCCAACGTAAATTAATGTTTCTTGTTTTCTTTTACTTTTGAAAGACGGGGGTTGATTTTTGGGAGTAGAGAAGGTTAGTTGGAAACCAGAGGGGAGGGCAGTTGCTATTGACATTTTGATTAATCCGGACACTTTGACTCGTTTTAATTGGAAAACGCCCGTTGTAAATCGTTCGGTCTATAAATATTTTTGTCGTGTACCTTTTAGCAAAACTAAAACGCTAATTCATTCTTTTCTTTTTGTGTATGTTTTAATGTAAATTTTTCCAAAACTTAGTCGGCGCCGTTTTAAACCGCGTATCTTAACTCGTTGTGTTGGTCGTAAAGTGTTTAACTAAAGGGAAAATATTCAAGTGTAAGTAGGTATTTTTATATAAATTAAGGCTGGCAGCAAATAATTTCACAAGCGTATATAATGTATTGCCTTGCAAAGGTATCTCATTCACACGCGGGCTCGTTAAGCTGAAATCTGACAAAATAAGAGACAGTGCAGAGCTCCCTCGCTCTTGTATTTGTGTGAATTACCATTGTTGTTTGTTGTTTATATTTATATTTGTGTAGAGGTGAGGCGTGGGCGAACGGGTACAGGACACCGCTCTGGTTATTAATTGTAATATGCAATTGCCGAGTGTGTACATACTCCCGGGTCCAGATGACCATTAAACACCTAGAATTCTTATTTTTATTGTTGTATAGATGAATGTGTAACCTTAGAAAGGGGCGCTGTATTTTTCTAACGCCCTCCAACTTATACATCGGTCACGATGTTATGATTTATTTACAACTTACCTGTGTAAGGCTTTGTTTAATGAGTTTTTTTGTGTCAGTTTGTTAAGTGGAATTGTTTGCCTGCGAACTAATTTCTCTTTATATGTAATTTATTGCAATTTTTCGTATGTATTTTGTGCTTCAGTAGTCACTAAACAATTGTGTATGTATAAAAACTTTTATCTATTTTCTTTTGTCCTTGCCTTTACTTTATTATCACCTGTGAAATTTTACTGTTGTTGTATTTTATATGTACCGTAACTTGCCTTATTGTTTTATGTGCTTATTTACTTAAAGACCGGCATGGTTGGTTTTAAAGGGCCACATGTTTGGTTTTACGATTTTTATCCTGATGATTTATGTGGGCGTGACTACATGTTTTTTTCTTAATGTTATAATTGTGTACGCACTTTAACCTGATTTAACACTTTCACTGCCATGTGTATCGGTAAAGATACACATGGCCCTACCTATACAGGCCGCGTGTATCTCTAGCGATACACAGGGAACGCTATTGTGTTTTCATCGGTGTATCTTTAGGTCCCACGCGTTCATTGCTTTAACAGTAAGAATAGATTTGTTTGGCCTGTGTAAATGTTTTGCCATATAGACCATTGGCCTGAGTGAGTCAGTACTGTATTTATATGGCCTGTCAAGTTAGAGCTTTATATAGTAGGTTTTAATTGCATAAATAAGTACCAAAATTATAGAAAGCAAGTTTTTATTTAAATTATGAAATAAAATATGTCTTACAAGTCAAGAAACAGCAAAAAAAATTACAGAACCAAAAATTTCAAAGAAAAGTAAAATGCTCTTAATGTTTCACAAATAGTGATGACCTGGGCTGCCATTTTTTGTGTCCCTCAACAATTTTTCCCTTTCTGCCATACATTTCGTAGCAGCCTGTAAACCTAGCCCTTTTCTTTTGTTCATGTGTAACCAAATGATGTATGGAACGTTTTCTTTTATTGCTGGAAGAAGGCTGCGGTTCTTCTTCCTTGTCTTGTAATAAAGATAGAATTACATTCTGCCTGTACTTGGTTATGGTCATATTATTACTATTTATACAATTATTGCTATAAAGAAAATGAGCATTGACCAAGGACGTACCCCATAAAAGTTCAATAATGAGTTTGCGGTACCATTTATAACACCTTCTAAGGGCCGTGTTGTACGACGCTAGCTGGTCTCTTACGTCTACTGACGACTTTCCCATATCATAGTCTAATATACATTTAGGTTTTACCTTTTCTGTTTGACGTTTTGTTTTGACAACAACGGTGTCCGTTCCGTTATGACGGGTAGATAGCATCCTTACCTCGCGTTGATGCCTTCATTTCAAAATCGTTATCCCTTCCGGAGATTCCTTGGCAAATATTTCGCCCTTTGCTAGATTGACACTTTGCACCTCTCTGGGAATGTATTTTCGATTTGCACGTAAGGTGCCTACTGTGTGGATCTTCCGTTCAAGGAGGAGGTAGGCTTGTATAAAAATTGTCTATATAGAGAGTGCGACCTTCATCTAATAAGCCTTCTATTAGTTTCATCACAATATTTTGTGAAGCCGACGATTTTCGATCATCCGCTGCATCTTTTCCGACATATAGTGAAACGTTCCACGTATAGCCTTTTTCCGTGCATAATTTATATAATTTTAGACCGTAACGGTGCCGTTTAGAGGGTATATATTGACGAAAACATACGGCCTCTGAACGGCACCATTGTTTCATCTAGAAATTGTCTCGTTCGGGGTGTAGGCGCTTTGAAAGTTTTTATGAACTCTTTGAAAATTTTGTCAATTTTGTGGGTTCGGTTGCCAGGGACTTGTTATTTGCGAAATGCCAGAATTTGAGCAAAAGCTCAAATCTATTTCTTGGCATTATGTTTTTGGGTAACGGAACAGAAAACAATTTACTTTGTGACCAATAGTCAGTCAGCTCCGGCACTTTCACCACACCCATGTAGCCAATCAACCCAACAAACTTTCTCATCTCTTTTGCATCAGTTGGGGTCCATTTCTGTACAACATGGTACATCATGTGCTTTTTCTAACGTCTGTTACGCGTACAAATTTGTCTCATCTACCATAATATTCACTATATCGTTCGTAAAAAAAAGGGAGAAGTAATCAATGGGCTCAGCTAAAGCCAGTATGCCAGATATGTTGTCATCCATACCGCCATTACCAGTGTAGGGAAAAATTTGCCGATTCCCAACAGGCACACCCCAAACAATATTTTCAAAATCGTGTGATGAATTCGTGCCTGCAGCTGGCGAAACCGTCGGTTGTTGATGCGTAGTTGGCGCTGGCGGTGTAGAAGGTCTGCTGCCAGGTAACAATTGGTGAACTTCATCTTCTGAGGAATCATCTTCTGTATCACAAGCAGTATAATCAGGATCATCACGGGAATCCATGCTTTCTTCGCTGAAACTGCCTTTTTCTTCATCGCTTTCTTCTAAAACTCGGGCTAATTCTTTGTCCGTGAGGTATTTTCTGGTCATCTTCGCTTTTTTTTTTCAGTCACTATCACTGTCTTTTTTAGTAACTTATTGTTTTTTATTATTTTTTTGTCACAGTTGCACAATTTGCGTTTTTCAGTCACTGTTATTGTCTTTTTTAGTAACTTATTGTATTAGTTTTATTCCTCACAGTTGCACAATTGGCGTTTTTTAGTCAGTTAGTCTTTATTATTTATTGGTTTCTTTTCACTTTACACACTAACTTCCTGCTTGTTTCACTCTCGTACTGCTTGTTTCACTAGAACTAATTTACCTGAAACAAAAGACATCATTATATATGGTGTATCTCCAGGGATACACGTGGCCTTGGATAAAAAGATAATTGGACAGGCCGCGTGTATCTTAAGCGATACACACTTCCAAAATAAAAAAAAAACACAAATCAAGTAAAACAACTAATATATGGCATTTTGGTGTCATTTATATGGCGAAATAAAAAAAAAACCTATTGGCCTGAGGAGTACTACATTCAAAATCATCCTGGCAGCGAAAGTGTTAATGGTGTTTTGTTGTATATTTAACTCTTTCATTGTTTTTTTTTATTTGAGTTATTGAGCGATTACTTATTTATGAATAAAGTGGGTTTTATTGGTGGTTCTTTCCCACAGCAGTCCATTAACGGGTTGAACCACCAATGCGCAAAGCTCGTTAATTTTAATTTGAGTAGTTTTATTGTTTACCTACCTCACATGATGCAACACTTAACCTCATCCAGCCTATCTCGACACTTAAATAGCATAAAGTACCTACCACTAGACGGCCACTTCATTTCATCAGATTTGAGGTTTGCGAGTAATTAAATATCAGACTTGTAAATAAATTCTAATGTTTTAATTATTGCCAGGAAAGTCAATGTAAGGCAAGAAATTAATAATATAATAAATAATAATAAAATTAAAATTAAATTAGGTAGGGGAACAGTGTGTAATATGGGCCGCTTAAGAGCAAACGATTCTAAATCATAAAAATGTACTGTTCGCTGCGCGCGAGCGTGTAGTGGTAGCCATAGGCTACCTAAATATGCCATCAGCATTGGACTCGTTATATAATAAAACCAAAATTGTAAAACCTACATTTATTTATTCTTAAAATTTGTGTAATATGGACCAATGTAGTGTAATATGGACCATGTAAATGTGTAATATGGGCCACTTAGAAATGTTTAATTTAGACAAAGCTAGTGTTAAGTAAAACTTTATTAACGGGTTAAATACATAAAAAATAACGAAACATCATTTTAAACATAAAACTAGAAAAAAACAAGCGAACGAACAAGTATGATAAATGTATAGGTATAACTATGGTGCACAATTGTCACAGTAACAATAATTTATGTCCCTGATATCTGCACAAGCTTCATGCGCCCAATTCTTGCAAGTTTGGCAATAATCCAATCCTCATCGTGCGACTCGTCGCGAGCAAGGCAACCAGTTGGTTCTTCTTCTTCTACATTATTTTTGTTCTCTTGTTTCTTTTCCGTCGTTGTTCTGAATGTAGCCTTCTGAGGGTCTTTTCTGGTTTTTTTACTAAACAAGTTTGATGCAGCCTGATTTATTTTGACGTTAGCATTTTGTTTTGCTGACTGTTGAATTTCTAATTGCGTCTTGTAAGGTGAAGATGTAAGTTCAACACCAGATGAATTAATTTTTTTCTTTTTCCGAGAAACCTTAGGAGATGCTGATGTGGGTAAAGAGCTTATTGCTTGAACTGAAATGTATTTTTTGGTATGCACAGCGCTACATGATGGTATTGGCGAAGAAGTCATTACTGCTTTTTCAGCAATTACCGTTGAGATGTTTGCAGTGGTTATCTTCTCCGCTTGAAGACTGGTAGTACTAGTACCTGAAGATACAGTAGTTTCTTGAGGTTCAGGTAAATTCTCCTGGAGTGGTCTATCTGTCACTTCTGCCGCTGCAAAATCAGCATCATTAAACACATGTCTATCTGGAGGCCACAGGCCTGTTTTTCTGAAACCATTTATAGCTACTTCCATTGTAGCCGCTCTAGGAAATGCTTTACCCAATAAGGAACTAATGTCGTCGATTTTCAGTGGTTTTCCGGGATATTCGTGCAATTTTGAAGTTATTGCCGAACAAAAATATGTATTAAGGGGTTTAAAAAATGCAACGTCCAATGGTTGCATTCTGTGCGTGCAATGAGAAGGGAATGAAAGCATTATTATTCCATTCTTTCTTGCTAATTCAATAGCTTTCAGGGTCTGGGTATCGCTACTATGGCCATCGAGCACAATCAAAACTTTCTGGTCTTCGGATGGCTTCACATGTTGGATAAAATTGATAGAAGCCTTCACTATCCATCCAACCTTTATCCTGACAATGAAAAGTGGTTCCTGGTGGTGCCCCATAAGTCAAACTATCTTTCATGCGTTTTCTAGCGTAAATTAAAAACGGTGGAATATAGAATCCAGTAGCACTCATACAATAAGTTCCTGTTACGTTCTGACCTCTTTCACAGGAAGTGATAGCACCCACTTGATGCTTTCCCTTTTGAGCGATCACCTTTTTAGGTTTTTGTACGACAGTGTGAGATGTTTCATCCATATTGAATATTCGATCTGGTGTGAGAACATTGTCTGCCACAATCTTTTCGTAAGAGTTGAAGAAGGAATTTACTACAACTCTATTAAACCCTGCTGCTCTAGCCAGAGAAGTAGCTTCCGGTAACCTTAAACTTAACTCAGGATGACGATTCATAAATCCCCTGTACCACTCCGTACCGGCAAATCGTTTTTCTAAGTTGTATTTATTTTATTTTTTTCTGCAATTTCGTACGCTAATTTTTTAAGCCCTTCTCGAGTGAGTCCGTAAAACATACGCTCCAAAAGAAGACAGTGTTGTACTAGGTCGTCCTCCAATTCCTGTGGATTTTTCGATGGACGGAATTTCCTGGTAACATTTTAATTTCCTCTTAAGAGTCGTTTTTGAATGTTGTACGACCTGGCCGCTCATTTACACCCATTTGTTGGGTTTTCACCGCTTCCATTGCAGTTTTCATGTTTTTGCGTCCCATTTACACCGTAGGCTTTTGGCTTTTGTTCTGCTCGAGTGGCATTCTGATAAAACAAAAGTATATTTGCAGTAATCTTAAAATTAATAATATGTGTAATATGGACCATGGTCCATATTACACGTTTGGTTGTGGTTCATATTACACATGTCGTCATCACGGAACTAAATATTATTGTGTACTAATAAAATCAACAGTTACAACGATTTATTATAATGATAAATCAACAAAAAAGTGTAATTAAGGTAATCCTTTAAACAGCCTAAAAATTAAAGTACTTACTTATTAACACAACAGTCACAAATAAGCACAAAAATTATAATAAATGGTGGCGCAAGCAGGAAATGAAATCTCTACTTGTCTATTCGGTCGGTTTCTAAACCTAACAGTTTCCTGCATTATCAAAATGAGATATGTTTCCTTTAATACGCTACAGATGTCACTTTGACATTCAGGAAATCTGTAATTAGAAAGGTCCATATTTACAAGGGCGTAGCCAGGATTTATAACAGGGGAGGGGGCAAACCATGGTCCATGGTCGTTCAAAATGTAAAATTTTAGGATAAAAAGAAATGGCAAATGAAAACAAAACTTTGAGATTTTAATTATACTTAAATTAAACTAATAACAGATAACAAAAAAAATATGCAGAACAGAAAAATATGTATATTTTAGAATTAATTTTTTGTTTATTAAAATTAAAAAATTATTTAATTCTTTTCCTCTTCCAGAGGGGCGTTGCCCTCCTGCCTTAGCTGGCTACGCCCATGCCATATTACACACTGGTCCATATTACACACTGTTCCCCTACGTAATTTTATTATACAAATCGTAATTTTGGTAATTTAGGTGGCCATAGATTACAGAAATATATTTATACCTAGGTAGTATACATATATAAAAAAATGTTTAACCTATTTTATGGTAGTACCTAATATTAAAATAATAATAAAATAAAAAAACTAGCTTACCGTGATTATCATTACTTAACTTGCTTCTTTCTAACAATTGTAGAATCTTTTTGTCCCTAGTTCCCGTTATTAACTGGTAATATTTTTCCTTAAATCCTGTATCTTTTAATAAAATAGCTAAAGACATAGCATAGGAATACCGCAGGATGAAAACATAACCTAAAATGCTAAACAGACACTACTACACTATCATTAATACTTTTGAATCGGTTAGTTGATAAAAGTGTCATGTAACAACATTGTAACATGACACCTTTATCGACTACGACATGTGACTTAACACCTTTATCGTTAAAAAAATCTTTAAGAATAAAGATAGTGGCAGTTAGGGATTATTGATGGTTAGAGCCACACCAGCGATGTCAAAAAGTTGAAAAAGTGGATTTAAAAAAAAAACGTGACATGACACCTTTATCCACTTATGTCTTCATTTGTTTGTGTTCAAAATGATGAACATTGAACACCATTGCTATTAATGTAAAATTATAGTTTATCAAAACGAGCGCATTGTATAATAACGTAAAAGCGAAAGTATATTGTTTGTATAAAATGGAAAGTTGAAAGGTGAATTATAATTTATACAGTTATTTTCAAGCACAAATACCTCTAGAATGATGCTCTATAATATAAAGGGTGTTCCTATTTAATATTACAGCCTTTGTATTTAATTCTTCTGCTTCCTCTTCCTTTAGGGCGTCCGATTTCATTTAATGCTAATTATCCCTCACATTAATTACGCTGTTACGCATTAAAAAGTGTTTATGTTAATTATAGAATAAAAGTTTTATATCCACATTAGAATTAGTGTCCTACTTGATTACTTTCGCCTTTATTTTCACTTTAATACCATGTCCTACTTGTTTTTCTTCACATACTTTCGCTTTCGTTTATAAATTAAACGATAACGAAATCATACTAAAAGAAAAATATTTTTTTAATAAATTAACTGTCACTTATTAACTTTCCAGTTTGCAATTTATGATTTAAATCAATGCGGTTTGAAATAATTTGAGCACATTTTCTTTAATTTATATAATTTGTAAATGCCGTACTAAAAGTGAAATTATTAAAAATACTTTTAAACGAAGAGAGATGTAAAGTAAGAGTTTGTTTTGTATGCTAAGCTTTAGTTTAGAGAATATGTAAATAATTCTTTGGTTTTTCGATGCATGGAATTAATTCTACAGTCGTTTACAAAACTTGGTTTTTTACCATTTTAATTCTTAAGGCTAAATTATTTTAGTATCTGCTTTTAATTAAGATAAACAGTATATTTAATTATGAGTATTTGTTTTAATTTCTGGTAGTCATTAATATCATTATTGCGCAATATGAAACCAATCAAGTTTTAAACTTTAAACAGAAGCTTTTAAAACACGTAAAACAGTTTCCGAATAATTGAAAGTGAACGAAATTATGTTGTCCGTGTTTGATTCATGTTGCAGGTTTTCCTTATTAAGAAAAATCTTGGAGTAAATAACCCAATAACCTTGGCCTTGTGAATATAGTGTTGTTATCGCTATCAATTAGATAAGCGTGCTCTAAATATAGTCGTTAACGTTTCCAACGCGTCAACAAGTCTAAATTGAGAAAACTTTTCTTGTTTTCAAATGGATATTTATAGATAATATATTAGGCATTATTGATTTATTTTCCCATGTTTTTCACTTATACAAGATGAATTTGAATATTATTGTAAAAGTCGCGTGCTATGAAAAGTGACTGGAGAAACTTTTTTTTATTAATTTTCATTGTGATTTTTTACTATTGGGTATGGTTAGTCTGTATCACTTTTATGAATCCATCTAAAGGTATTCCCATTTTTCTAATGTAGTAGTTTAAACGAAAAAACAAATTGGCTTCAAAGCCTGTTATACAGGGTAGTCCAGTTAACTCGCGTCGGTGAACATACTTACTAAACCGTTGTACTTATGGTAAAAATTTGATATGAAACTTCTAATGTATCATCTTTAGTGCAACCCTAAATTATTGTCAAAAATACAGGGTGTACCAAATAGAGTAATACGAGAAATTATATTTTTACCTTCCAACCTACATATGCGGGGTGTCCAAAATAGATTAGGATAGTATGGGTTCTTTCTTATCCCTTAACTGGTGACCCTAGTTTTAATTACAAGAATGGAGACCATGAGTCTGACAGACTCCTATAGATAAAAAAGCGGATTTTTGAACATTAATGGAAAAATATAGTAACAACATTTTTTTTTCTTGATAAAACAATATTCTCATGGTATATTTAAGTTTATTAAAAAAGAAAAAATCTAATCGTAAGAGGATTAAACTTAAAAAAAAATTAACTTCTTGTTATAGAAAAGTAATATAAGGAACCCATAGTTCAAAAAAATTTCAAACATGTGGATATTAACATAACATAATGTTTAAAAATAATATTCTACATGGAAAAATGTGAAATACAGCAAAATATAAATCCTACACAAAACCTGCAATACCTAAAAATAGCCAAAAAAAAAATTATTTTAAAGGTGGTAGGCGGGGAGGTACCTCCACCTTTACCATGGGCTTCTTAATATTGGGTCTCCGATTTTTTTTGAGCTCGGTAAGGGCTGCCGGTTACCTTTTCCTTCATCCTTAATCTATTCTCATCCTAATTCTTCCTTCTCACCCTCACTGCCTTCCTATCGGATTAAAAGTCCCAAATTAAAAAATAAGATGGCTGTGGTTTCTAGGGTAATAAATTCCGAACGTAAAATCCTGCCCCATTCGGATGTCCGGGAGGGCATTGCCTAACCGACCACGGTTATCGAAAGTATCAACTTTCTGATTCACTACTGCAACATCCGCGGTATCAGGTCTAATCTTAATGCTATTCACCAACATCTTGAACAATTACAACATGATATTTTCTTTCTATTTGAAACACAAGTCTCCTCTGAAAGCTCCGAGTCCCCCGACTTACAATTTCCTCAATACCACCTTCACTCCAACTTTCGATATAAAGGAGGCGTATGTGCCAACATCAAGGACAGAATTGGTTGCAAGAGGATTTCTTTCTTAGAAAATAAAAATTTTGACGTGATTTGGTTTAAACATTCTGGTCCTAATTTTGTGAAATTCTACTGTTGCATTTATAGGTCTCCTAATGACAGTAACTTTCAAGACTTCTTCGATTACCTTAGTATGAAAGTTGACTATCTCCTGTCTCAGTTTCCATCTTGCGATATCTCATTTGTAGGCGATATCAATGTTCATAACTCTAATTGACTTCAGTTTTCATCTACTACAAATCCCGCTGGTCATAGTGCAGAAACATTTGCTATTTCATGTGATCTCACACAAATTATTTCTGAACCCACAAGAATCCCTGATAACCCTAACCATACTCCACATCTTCTAGATCTCTTTCTTACATCAAACCCTCTTGTTTATAAAACTTCCGTTGTTTCGCCTTTAGGTCTTTCCGACGATTCTCTAATAGAAATCATTTCTACTGTACCTAATTCCACTGTTGTTCGCAAAACCGATAGAACCTTGTGGTGTTTTAAGTCAGCTCGATGGAGTGATTTACGGGATTTCTTTGCAACCTTTCCATGGCGTGAATATTGTTTTAAGTCGTCCTCTTCAGACATCGCTCTTTCAGTATCTGAAGTCATCCTCATGGGAATGGAGTAATACATTCCCAAATACATTCACGTTCCCAACCCTGATTCAATAAGGCTTGTGCTAATGCAATATCTTTAAAAAATAAATATTACATTAAATGGAAATCTAATAAACCGGTCGACAGTCATGTAGTGTACGTTGCTCAGGTCCCTTGAAACTAACAAACTCCTTAGTGACCACCAATATGGGTTTAGGCAAAGTCGTTCAACAGGTGATCTTCTTTCATATGCGACCCAAGTTTGGAACAACACAGCAGAGCAGTCCGGTGAAACAGTTGTAGTCGCTTTAGATATCTCAAAGGCATTTGACCAAGTTTGGCATAAGTGTTTACTTGCCAAACTCACCTCGTTTGGGTTAAATGATACGTTCATCAACTGGGTTTCTAGTTTCCTTGATAAAAGACGAATACGTGTCGTAGTTGATGGCTTTTTTTCAAAACAAGTTAGCATTAAGGAGGGCGTACCACAGGGATCCGTTATAGCGCCTACACTTTTTCTGCTGTACATAAATGACCTTATTTCTTCAACCTCATCCATTACTTTGCTGACGATAGCACGCTTCACTGTAGTTCATCTCAGTATACTCATAGTGATAATCCACCTTCTATGTCAAATCAAGAAATTAAAGCTGAAATGGCAAATTCAATCAATAAAGACATTCAACGTATTCTCGAATGGGGAAACAATAATCTAGTTAAATTTAATGCTAACAAAACCCAGTGTTGCCTTGTGTCCGCCAAAAAAGATCGATCATTTCCTGTTGTAAGTATGAATGGCTCAGTTCTTAAGTTTTCAGACTCCGTTACTCTGTTGGGTATGACTGTATCTTCAAATCTCTCATGGGTTGACCATCTTCTGTCAGCAACCAAAACAGCTGCTCGTAAAATATCTAAGTTGTACTTTACTTCTCGACTCCTTCTGCTGTATAAGGCCCGAATTCGGCCTCATCTGGAATATAATTCTCACATCTGGGTTAGTGCTCCCCAACACGCTCTCGATATCGTTGATCGTATTCAAAAGAGAGCGATTAGGGTTATAAATGACCCGTCCTTAACTTCTCACATACAGTCCCTTGAGCACAGAAGGATGGTTTCAGTTCTTTCTTTGTATTATCGTTATTACAACGGCTATTGTGCTGCTGACTTGTATTCTTTGATACCATCTCGGGCTATCTTTGCGAGAAATACTCGGTTCGCTCCTTGACATCATCAGTATGCAGTACAAATCTCCACTTGTCGTACCAAACGGGCGCAATCCACATTTTTCTACACGACTTCTAAACTCTGGAATGATTTCCCTGGTTCCTGTATTCCTCTCACTTATGATATGAGAAAATTTAAGGTAGCTGTTCATAGCCATCTATTGGCAATTCATTATCCCTCTATCCATCCTCCTAAGTGTTTCTGAGTCTTTTAGCACGGTAGGCCTAATTTAACCTATTCAGGTCCACAATCATAAAAAAAAATCCTCGTTCTGCACTGGTACAATTTTTACAAATCTTTCGCGAACACTGCAAGTAAATGGGTTTTTGGCAATTAGTGCATAAATATGCAGTCTATATTCTCAATTTGGATGGGCAGATGTGGCAGTACTTTCTTACTTCAAGTTTTTCTTCTTGTTCATCAGCCTTATTTTCGGGAATATCAAGGATACTTCCAATAAGTTGTTTCAGTTGCTTTTGTATTGTTGGCATTTCAAATCTTCTATGTAAATGAGAGGAAACTAGTTCGTCTGCCAAGGTTTCTATAAACTTGAATCTCGCCCAATTATTTGTGGATACAGAAGAAAACATAATGTAGGAATTAACGCCACATATGTCCACTAATTTATAAAAAATAGCCATTGGACCATCTGCGTGTTCTGCGGCTACATGAATATTTTGCGCACTTTTCGTCCAGCGTGTCCACACCCCCTTTGGTCAAGTTATAGAAATAATTTGTTTCTGGTAATCCATTATCTGTATCGACTTCTATGGAGTGGTGCATGGAAGAAACTATTATTACAGCTCTGTTTTTCTTAGTTGTGCGGGATAGAAGTGTTGCGTTTTTTTGTAAATTCATTACGATTTCGTCGTGGGAGAAACTGTGGGGGATTTTTTTTTAATTTTTCCTAAGTGTACCGACGTGTGGTAAGTTTATTTTTTTGTAAATCATCTACTAATTCAATTGGACTAAACCAATTATCGCCAGTAACATTTCTATTAACGAGTGATCAATCTCAAGAGTATTCCACGTGATCAAAATATTTAAGTTGGTACCACTGATAGGTTGGTAAGAAACTGTATTGCTCTAGCTACTCTAGAGCATGGCTCGAGTAAAAACCACGATCAGTTTCGAATCTGTATGAATGTCATTAACTTATACATATTATAAAATATTATCTTAATTTAAATAATGACTATTTTGTATTTGATTAGACTGCATCCCTATAAAATACAACAACATAAATAAAATATTATTTAATGATTGGATTAAATCATTACAAAATGATGAATCTTAAGTATTTAAATGTTATAATTTCATTATAATTAAATAAAATTTACAGTACATGTTTATGGAATGACAATGTCTTTTACAAATGTTTTTTAACTCCTTCGGTACACATTGGTTTTCACACTTTGCTTTACAGCATATGTTCAAAATGACCGCCATTAAACTGTAAACATAAGTTCACCCTACGTTGCATATTCGCAAATACATTTTGTGACATTTCGGGCCCAAGAAAATACATAATTGAAAAACGAAGGTATAATATGACATAAACTGACATAAACTAAAATGACTAAAACCACACTAAAAATCCAAAGCAGCCAACTGCAAAACAACAATATTAACAACTAGGGATTTTTGTCATACCACTACAGTACACTTGAGATTGATCACGTTGTAGTATTATACAAATGCTTGATTAATCTAATAACAGCTTGAGAAGGTATGCCCACCCTTTTTTCTTCGGGTGTCAGACCAAATCTATCAGAGCCTTTTCCAGGATAAATGTAGGGGTTGTGTAAGTACCCAGTTCATGAATCAGTCATGCATAAAATTTTTATCCCATATTTCTGGTTTTTTCGGGATATACATTTTAAAGCGACATCTTCCCCTGAAACCTATCAGCATTTCATCAACGCACACATTGGCTCTAACTTTATATGCATTTTTTGAATTGCGATCAAATAAATCAAAAAATTCTTGGATAGCTCTCGGTCCGAGGCATCGTCAATTCTTAGAGCAGCCATTTGAATTAGGAAACGCTTCTGACACATAATTGCCTTCCTTTCCCGTTCGTAGCAAAAAGACTTCGTATGCCCTCATGGTTTGACTTGTATATTGAAGTATAGAGAAACAGTCCCAAAAAAGCCCTGAATTCAATTTCGTCAGTATCAGCCAATTCAGTTTTTTCTTTATCATATTTTTTATATTTTGGCCGAAAAGTTTGTTCCTTTTTACTCCACTTATACCTGTTTTTTTTTCTATAGTAATAATTACTGGAATCCACACATTGCCCTTCATCTTCGCTAGATATTATTTCCAAGTCATATTCTGCATCATTTTCACTTAGTTCTTCTTCACTGTCCGTTGAATGATCACTGTTTATATAGTTTTCTCCTTTCACTTCATTGTCACTTATATCACTGCTCACTTCAAAATACCGTTTTGTGCACACTCCCTCGAAACCGTCGTCTAATGCGCTCAGAGTCAGGCGGGAACCAGCCATACTGTAATAACCTTGCGTCTACGAGACTCCGCGATGTGATTAACTCGAAATTGGGACGAAGGATGTAACTCTCACTAAGACGTTTGTAAGAATACTAAACGATTTGAAGATACATGGAACGGTGTGACTCATGGTCACCAGTTAAGGATTATTATTATAGATAGAGATTTGGTTAAATGGGCAATATTGTGCCATTTTTTGGGCTGAGTTGAATGATGTCAAAATAAAATTCAAGATGGCGGTTTCCAAGATATTAATAGCAACTTTTTAATTTTAAATGGGTGGCATATTGGATTTATACACAATTAAATGGGATTTTTTTTCTTTTTTCAATGATGCATATGTACGAATAAAGAATTATGGGAAATATTAATTGTTTTCATTTTAAATCAAGTAGCCATGATTAACAATTTGCAAGTAAAAAATTATTTATTAAACAAATTAAACACGATACACCGTGATATTAGTAAATGCTAAAACCATAATACATTACAATAAATGTTCAAAGTGCCTGCCGTTTTCATGTACACACAATCGATACCGTTTTACAACACTGTTAATAACCGTTCGCAATATATTTCGATAACACCGTTAAAGGCCGCCACCACTTCTTCACGCAGTTCTTCTGCATTATTGTAATGGAAATTACTACCATACACTTTATTTTTTATAGTGCCCCAGTCCAGAGGCGTTAAATCTGCGGATCTGGCTGGCCACTGAATAGGTGTATTGGTGGCAGTTACTCTATTATCAAAACGGTCATTTAAATATCGGATAATATTGCCAGCATTATGTGCGGGAGCGCCATCCTGCTGATACCATATTTTAACATTTTGTGCCAAAGGTAGATCATCTAATAAATCTTGAAGATATGATTGCAGAATTTCCATGTAACGCTGCGCTGTTAAGGTTCCATAAAAAATTATAGGACCAACTAAACGATTTCCCAATATGCCACAAAAAACATTAAAGCCGAAACGGACCTGGTTGCGCCGTGGAACCACTATATGTGGATTTTCCTGTGCCCAATGGTGCTCATTATGGCGATTAAATAATCCACAATTGGAGAAGTAGGAATCGCCAGTCCATAAAACTTGATTTATAAAACCACCATTTTCAACAATTTTATTTAAAAACCATCTACCAAATACTCTTCTACGGATATTATCATTTGGTCGCAAAGTTTGCGCAATGTGTAATTTATATGAGTGGAAATTGTGTGTTTTTTTTTAATTCTCGATGATTTAGTCTTAGACGCATGCCCGGTTGCCTACGCTCTGGAAAATTTATTAGATACTCTTGAGCAGCAAGACGAGAGTTTTTGTAGCACTTTATGTATGTACAAAACATATCATATTGTTCATTTGTTGGAAAGGTCGCCATTAGAAATAATTAAAGAAAAAACAATTATTATAAATTTATCACTTAATAATACAACACAGCAATACTAATTATTTACACAATCAATAAACTAATACAACTTGACAGTTAGTCGTATTATAATAAATTTTGTTTTATTGCTAATCATGGCCGCTTGATTTAAAATGAAACAATTAATATTTCCCATAATTTTGTATTCGTACATAGGTTGTTATACATTGTTGAAAAGAGAAAAAAAAATCCCATTTAATTGCGTAAAAATCTAATAGGGCGCCCATTTAAAATAAGAAAGTTGTTATTAATATCTTGGAAACAGCAATCTCGAATTTTATTTTGGCATCATTTTTTAAGTGCCTTTATTTTTTATAATTACGGAGATATTTGAGTTTTTAGAAATCGCCAATTTTTGTTTTTTTCTAAATAATTTCGAAACTGTTCCGAAATTGAAATGTTTCTCAACGGAATCGAACTCGGCCCAAAAAATGGCACAATATTGACCATTTAACCAAATATCTATCTTTAATAATAAGAAAGATACCCATACTATCCTACTGTATTTGGGACGCCCTGTATATATGTAGACCTTTTATACGTGTATAGAAGGTTATGCAATCGACTTATTTTTCACCATTGCTAAATCCATTGTACAACTTTTGGCCAAGTTTCGCCAAGATCGGCCACCATGTCTGGATGTCTGTGTGTGTGAATGTGTGTATGGATGTATGTTGGTATCCACGATAACTTCAGAACGAAAATACCCACGTACTTAAAATTTTGTATTTAAGCTTGTTTTCATTTGGCTTAGAGCTGATTAGATTTGGGGAGAAATCCAGCGGCGGAGAGGGAGGGTTTATTAAGGTCAGTTTTTGGTTTTTATCAGCTGCATATTTCAAAAGATATAAAAAACCTAGATATAGACCTTAATGTGAGTTGAAACTTACACCGATTTCGTTTCGTAAGGCAGCTGTAGGAGTCGTGTTTTATTTTACAGATCGCTTATTATTATCATTAGATAGCCATAATAATTATATCACTCATTTCCGGAAATAGCTCTGATAAGAATAGCCATAGATTTATAAACAAGCTTGACCGCACTATTTCGTTTTTTAAAACGAAAAAATATCCCCAGGGGTAAATAAACAAGCTCTCTCGTCCACCACTGCTCGCTCTCCCTCCCTCCCTTTCCTCTCTATCCCCTCCCCCTCTGACTCTCTCCCTCTAATCCCCTCTCTCCCTCTCTACCCCTCTCCCTCTTTCCTTCTCTCCCTCCCCTCTCTCCCTCTCTCCCGCTCTCCCTCTCTTCCTCTCACCCTCTCTCCCTTCCCACCTCTCCTCTCCCCTCTCTTTCTCTCTTTCCCACTCTCCAACCTCCCTCTCCCTCTCTCATTCTCTCCTCTCTCCCTCGCTTCCCCTCTCCCACTCTCCATATCTCCCTTCCCCCTCCCTCCCCCTCTTTCTCCCTCCCTCCCCCCTCTCTCATCTTCCCCCTCGTATACACCGTTTCTCGCTCTTCTCTCATCTCTCACGACTCTCACGCCTCTCTTGTGTCTCCCGTTTCTTATTGTTGCATTTATTTTTGTTTTGTGCTCATTTTTGTTTTGGGAGACCTACTTTACTTTGGTGACCAGCCTCGCAGACAATTTTAATTGAGTCGTAATTACAAGTGGTAGTATATTAAGATGCCTAATACTCTGACTGGCTGGTTTTGTTTTTACGGCGACACCTATTGGTATATTTTTAAAAACTAGTGAGATGTTGGGCTGAAGTTAGTTCTAGCAGAATACATTGTTATTATCAGTAATAAAAACATAACGGTGTTTTCAGTTTGTGACGCCATCTAGTACTGTATTTTTAAACGCATGAATGTTTTCCGTAATAGAGGATGATTATATTGTACGTGTATTGGCCTAACCTAAAATTTTGCATGTATTAACCTAACCTAATACGTGCGTATTGACCTAACCTAACCGTGCGTTTATTAATCTAACTTAATATTTACGTGTATTGACCTAACGTAAAAACGAGAGAAACGGGAGAGACGAAAGAGGCGAAAGAGTCGTCAGAAATGAAAAAAGCGCGAGAAGATGGATACGAGGGAGACGAAAGAGTGAGGGGGGAGAGAGGGAAAGAGAGAGAGAGTAGTGGTTGACGAGATAGACACAGAGAGATCGAGAGAGACGTAAGAAGCGTGAGAGGCGCGAGGGAAGAGGGAGAGATGGGAGATACGAGGGATAAGAGAGAAACGATAGAGACGAAGTAAACGAGAGAGGCGAGGGAGACGAGACATGAGAGAGACGAGCACATCAACTCTTATTACAAAAAACATTTGCTAGTTTAAAAATACATTACGAGACGGCATCGCAATCTGGTTTTAAAAATACACTACTAGGTAGAGCCACGATCAACTTCCGTTCCAGAAAAGATGCGCTAGTTTAAAAATACACCACTAGATGACGTCACAAACAAGTCTGCTTTTAAAAATAAGTGTAATCACACGCGCAATGAACGTGAACATCATAATTCCATTTTCATGGGCAGTCCAACATTCGCGTAATTAGCTAATTAGGTTTTTAGATGTACTTTAATAGTGAAAGGCTGTTATTGTGGTTACATAACTGGTGAACTCAGAAACTAATTACTTTATATTAATGATAGCTGGAAGGCTCTAAGTGCTTTATATTATACGGTTATGAGCAAGACGCCTAAAGTGAATGTTTTGTGATTGCAAGCAGCTGTTTGCCCTGTCAAGGTGTTCTTCCAATACGTTATGCCAACAACCCTGGTAAGTGCTCATTTTTCATTTTAACCATACCCCTTGTTTTATTTACTTTATTTAACTGCTGATTTCAAATTTGGTTATATTTGCTGTCGTATAGGCATTTGTACTGATTTAACTGTAAAACTTATTTTTGTCACTGTATGCAAAACTCGTTAATAGTACACACGTTAATTTGCGGGATATTATTGTTATTATGGTTGTCTAATGATAATGATGCAACCCGAACCTGCCGCTCATCCGCCAACTCCACAACATCCACTACCTCAACCTTCATTACCTCCTCTTCCTCAACCACCGTAACTAATTAATCCCAGAAACAACTCCACAACGCCTTACGCCCCCATAACCTTCCCTTATCAAACTTAAAGTTCAACTATAACCAGACCGCCCTCCAAATTACCACCTCTCCTCTACCTAATCCCGAAACCCACAGCAAACTACAACACCTGTTTGGAACTGCAACCGTTACCCTCGCCCAACTCTCCGGAGTTAGACCATCCATCCACACTCCTAAACCTATTTACTTGTCTTTCGTCACCCGAGGGGCCAACCAAGACATTTCAAACTAGTAGATAATCCAGACCATCGACCTTCCCCGAGTTATCAAGACCATCCGGATTATCTCCAAAGCCACCAAACGATCTTCCTTTGTCCGAGTAAACATCACACCCCAAACCACTCTCGATTCACGCGCTGCATATATGTACAACAGGTATTACACCTGAGAACCTCCTTACTTCCCCAAACCTTTCTCAAAGTTCCGCTCCATTTACACCGAAGACGCCAAATTTTGGCGGAAATTTAAAGTACTGACAAAACAAGAAATAATTTTACACTCACACTTAATAGATCCTCAAGGAAACCTTATTTCTATGGAATAGGAAAAAGCCAATCTATTCGGCATTCACCTACAAAACACATTTACGACTCCCAAAGATCTGTCGTTTGACAACAACCATAAAATTCACCTACAGCAAAACCTTAAGGACCTGAGACAACAATACAACTCTCCTTACGAACTAAGCCAAAACAACATCGATTACATCTGACGAAATACTAGATATAGTACTTACCCCTAAACGCTATCCGACAACTAACCCAAATATTTAACTAATGACTATCCCTATCCTATTTCCAACGGTATGGAAACCCGCCATAACCGGAATGAAAACCAAACCAAATTCCACGTCACACAACCTTTCTCCTACAGACCTATTTCCTCCTCAGTTGTATGGAGAACTGCCTTGAAACAATCCTATCCCACAGGTAAAGAGATCATTTCGAAGCCAACAACCTTATCCCCGACAGTCAGTACGGATTCAGACCCAACCGGACATACAAGACCCCCTAGTCAAACTCCATACAGAAACTGCGAAAGTATTAAATCACAGCAGTCTTCTTAGACATCAAACGAGCTTTTGACAAGGTTTGGCGCGCAGGACTCATACAAAAGACTATATCGCTAGACATGCCACTCTCCTTCGTTCATCTCTTTTTTCATAACTGACGGATAGGTCTGTAAAAGCAGCCATTTTCACCGTCAGGGGGCGTCTCACAAGCTTCCGCCTTAGCTACCATACTATACCTGATATACTCACATAGCTCAATTGGCCTTCTGTGCAGTTAACCTGAGAAGCCAGATTGCCAACCGAATACTATCGCAAAACTCCAACAATTATCCAAATAGGCGAACCAATGGAGAATTATTGTCAACCTCAACAAGACACAGAGTATGATTTTCCGTCACCCAAACCTAACAAGACAACCTAAGCGTGCATCACTGACGACCAAGGCAAAAGCTCAAAGCCCTCCGCGGTAACGTGAGAGGCTGCCACTCGAGTTTATAACCTCACTTACAAGACATACATAGACTTCCTCGCTTCCTGCGAACAGACTACCATTCAAGCATCCCAACAACTTGACAATGAATGTCGCAAACATATCGCCAATAGCAGAGAGACTCAAAACACTTCAGACAAAATACACTGTCTGCAGGATCCAGGGAGACACCAAGAAAACCCAAACAAAATTCAAACAACTTCCAGCAGTCCTAACCCAACTACTGGACGACTTACCCAACGATTTCTCAGAACTCCTCGAAAATACTCCCATCCTTTTAAGATAAACCCCAACCGCAAACGCCAAATGCTGACGAGAACCGCCGCTAATTCTAGCAGTAGTCACTTGAGACATCTTTTCTGTCATAGGCGATAATATCATGTTGATCATAAAATATGGTAGATAAATATAAATAAAACTGATAAAATTCAAAACGAATCCCATAAATTATGGGGATTGGTTTTGGATTTTATTGGTTTTATTGACATTTATTATTGTTACCGAGTCATTTTAACTACTTTAAATATATTTTTGCTTCCATTTTGATTCTTTAATAGACGTATTAAGAAAGGCGACGTAATCATTTCCCATCTCATTATAGTCATTAATTCATGGAACATTTTACAAAAATTTTTAGGTTGGCAAAGCTTGATACGGAATTATGTCATGCATGTTACTCTTACAAAATTTGTCAACAACAGGATGCGTCCAGTGGAAAGCAAAGGACCCTGCACACCTCTTATAGGTTTTTAGACCACAGTCAAATTTAATGAAATTTTAATATGTTATAGACTAAAACTATCTGAACAATATTTGTCATTGGACCAACTTAATATAATGGCTAGTTTTTTATATACAGGGCGTTAAAGTAATAGTGCCTAACAAGAATAATGGCTGTTCAGTGGGTTTTAACATTGATATACGCAAGTGTTACCATTACATATTATACTTTTTTGTAATTTTTATTATTCTGTACTTTCTAATATTTTATACAGGGTGTTTCAACAAAAATTAGTATTAAATATGATTATTTACATGACAAAAAGTGGAACTTATACATAAAATAAACAACCTAATATTTACATGATTTATATACAAGAAACGGAACATTTAGACGGCAGCATGTCTGTTTAAAACATCTTGAGTAGCGGCTAGCACTTTGGTTTGCGGTAGCCTAATAACTTCTTCATGCCTTGCATAGCCCAAAAACCAAATAACTGCTGCTATATGTGCACACATTCCTATAGTTCGCGCTCCTGTTTTGCATTGGCAATAGTAGCCAAAATAGGACCATCTTCTTGTTCAACATCATTACCAGGAACAGGGTTATAACTAATTATTATTTGATATTTAATTTGATTTCTATGTCTAGATCTAATTCTAAGCCGAACGAGATTTAATTCGTTGAACGCCGTATCAATTTCGAAAAATTGGTTGCCCAGTTGGTGATTGTTATCCTGTATGTAAGAAGGTGCTAGTTTAAGTTGGAAAGTTCCGTAAGTTATGTGTCTTAATTGAGCTATATTTAGAACTGGAAAATTTTCTAATTGGTTTTGTTCTAAAGGTACCCATCTGCCGTGCCGCCTCAACAAGCCTTCATTTTCCGCTCTAGCTTGTACAGGTTCGTTTATCATTTGAAGAATTTCTTGTGCTAGTTCTTCATTTGCTTCTTGCATATGTAATGGTGGAAGGTAGTGGTTTATTAGGGCACAGGCAACACGGAAAAATGTCCGCAAATTGGGTATTTGGGCAATTGAAAAGCAGTTACGAAAATTTTAAATATTGACTGAACGTGTCCGTTTCGAGCTTCTACTACCCACCTTTGCTTAGTAATAATTCTGCTAGCGTTGGCTTCTACAGTTGGCAATTGACGTCTACCTTCTAGCGCTGGTGGAATTTGCACAGATATGTCAATATTATGTAAAAATTCCCGAGCATCTCGGTAGCCTCTATCCACAATCACAACATCGCCAAGTTGCAGCCAGTGTCTTAGTTCTTGATCCTGATTATATTGGTATCTTAATATACTCACATCATTATTTCTTGGGTCGGAAAAGTATGGACCATGAACATCCAAAATATATCCATCTGGGGCAACAACTAGCACTGGCTTAACAAGATGGCAATATTTGTGAACTGAATAGGACTGCCTGAGGGTCTGAAAATTTTTGCCACGCTCTATGTTAACATAAGTGGCATCGATACAAATAATGGCTTTTGGGTTTTCAGGTTTCTCATTAATAACTCATTTGCAAATCTGGTAACGTGTTCAGCAATAAATTGGTTACGGTTTATGTGACGAGGTCCTAAATTCTGGGGCACAAAATTATTGGATAATGATTCCTTAACTTTTGAATTGCCAATGAGACACCCTGTCTGCTACCATAAGAAAACATCGCCGCTAAAAACGTGTCTGAAAGTCCTTGACGTAATTTACATAAAAACACAGTAAATCTTTTTTTAACTTCTCCTTCTTCCGTAAATATTAACATTCGCACAAAGGTTGAACAATTCCGAAATTGATCCCTGTTTAAGGATGACAGCGCACTTAGCTCATCACTGAAATTGTTTTCACCGAAAAGTTTCATTTTTGTGTTACTTTCTCGTATTGTTGTCAACAACTGATCCAACACTCCCTTTTAAATTGTATGGCTTTTTAATGGACCTTATACCATTTTCTAATGGAAAAGTAATAAACCATTCGCATCAAGATGGACAGGACAAACCTTACAAATACGAGGTATGTATACTCCCTTTCGCATAAAAATATTTGTCCTTGCCTGTCCTGATAAATGTTGAATATTTGCAGCATTATTGCATATTAAACAAAGATTAGCACTATATTTTAGAGGAAGCTTCATAATTGTTGGATCTGGATAATTTTCATAGACCTGAATTTCATCTATGATACCTTGATTGCAATTTGTACATAGCCTGGTATTACCATTTATGTCCATTGGCGGAAGTGAAAGTTCCTGTCGTCTTCTCTGAGCAATATTTATCTTCTGGTCGGCATTTTGTCGTAAAATGGTCATTTGTCTGGGATTCCCCACTATTTCACATACATAACACTGAAAGTTTAATCGAAAAGCCATTTTAATGCAAACTTAAATAATGACTTTAAGGAAACTTAGTTACAGGTGACATTGTCACTTTAAGTAACTGGTTGTTATTAACAATAGAAAGTGTAGATATGTATCAGGCTTATGGCTATATCTGTAATTTTTAATAGTATTAACTACTAATTTTTATTAAAACACCATGTATAGAATGATAGAAAGTACAGAATAATGAAAAATTAGTAAATAGTATAATATGTAATTGTAACACTTGTGTATATCAATGTTAAAACTCACTGAAAAGCCATAATGCTTATTAGGCACTACCACTTTAACGCCATGTATATCAAAAACTAGCCATTAGATTAAGTTGGTCCAATGACAAATATTGTTCAGATAGTTTTAGTCTATAACATACTAAAATTTCATTAAATTTGACTGTGGTCTAAAAACCCATAAAAGGTATGCAGGGTCCTTTGCGACCGTATTTTTGGTAATTTTACGTATTTTAGGGCGCGTACATGCAAGATTATCTTGCTTCCATTTTCGTGTTTTGTGACAAAATTTGGATAAAACAAAAGACGACTAGATCAAATTTTCACTTTTAAAATTAAGACATTACCAACCGCCACAAAAATCCTTAAATCAACTGAAGTAAAATTTTTTTTTTTAAAAACAGCATAAAAAGGGCGAATTACAAAATATAGCACAAAAAACGTATTTCGTAAGAACTTGTAGCATCCATCCTTTAAAAAACTCGTGGCTACGCCACTAGTTTTTTTAAACTTGATTTATTAACAATTAGTACGAGGTGTGTCGAAAAATTTTAGTAAAAGCTATTTAAAAATGCAAAAATATATTTTACGCGTCTGTTTCCTGTAATAATCGTCAATGAGTTTCTTTCTCTTCCTTTACCGCACAGTTTTTTTTATTAAAATGTTTAACAATGCCATACGTTTAATGTAGCTAAAAGTTCTACTCAAAAAAATATTTTGGTTTTGTATCTTACTGTTTAATTATCAACTGGTGCTACCTGTCTACAACACTTATTGAGAAACTGCCACTAATGAATTTTTTATACTATCAAAAATAATCAATCGTTATATTTTTGAACGGTTTCTGCAATTTTAATTAAGTGCCTTCAAATAATGATAATGATCCCATCTTTTAGAGAATTAAGTCGAAATAGTTCGTAATTAACATAGCTAGAATATTAAAATTGATTTTGTTAGTTTTGGTTAGATTGTACACTAGAGTAGTTGAGATTAATTGAAATTAATGTTAATTACTTAACACTTTATCACAAAAATTTGAATCAGAACAATTATTTAGATATAAAACAGAATTATATTAAATCCGGCAAGGATCATTAAAAATTACAAATTAAGTTAAATTATATCGTGTATACCAATTAAACGTAAATAATTGATTGAAATTATTCAAATTTATATTCTTTAACCTTAAATCATCTAATTCCATATTTAATGACATTAATGTTTCAAATAAAATTCCACAAATGTTTATATAAATATTTATTTCTCAACGCGTTTCAATACAACATGTATTATTATCAAGAGAAAGGGTGTACCAACTCCTTTGTTTTTATAGATATCAAAAAAAGGAGTAATGGTGCTCAATTTAAAATTACTTTAAATTATATAGGGTTTTTCGTAATTCAGGTACAAATCAAACATAGGTTTTTTCTTTAAATTGCAACGCCTGTATTAATGTTAAATTTCTGATTCTTATAATATAGGTTTGAATACATTATATAGGGTATTTCGAAAAATATGGATTGTTTTGCGTTCAAATTGTTCTTAGATCAACGCCTTCTAGAACAATACACTTTGTAAAGAAAAATTATGTGTTGGCCAATGGAGTTTCAGAATATGATCGTATCGTTACTTATCGTTATTTATTTATTAACTTGCGGTTTGTGTACAGGGTGACTCAAAACTGAGATGTTTCATTTTCTTTCTTAATTCAGATGGAACACACTGTACTTTATATCACTAATGAGAACGTCTATTGCTCTCCTTCAATTTTTCTTAGGGCTTCCCTATACCTACAAAGACAAGAAAATGAATAACTTTATTTTGTTCAACATTTTAACTATTTAATTTATGCTAAACTGAAATTTCCTATATTACAAATGAAATGTGAAAACACTGACTGTAACAATACTAACACAACCACAGTTTTTATCTTCCTTTGTAGTTGGCGGTTTAATATATAAGATATCCTTAACATAGCCCCACAAAAAAAGTCCACTTTTATCAAGTCAGGTGAATAAGCAGGCCTACGTTGAGCTCCTCCTATGCCTATCCACCTGTAACAACCCATTTTGAGTTGTATTAAAATATACCGTAATTTATGTTCTTCGTTCATTTAGTTGTAAATATAAGAAAAAAGTTTTTAATTATTGAATTATACGTATGTGGTAGGCAACTTAATTTGCAGTTTGGTGTAACTTAAGTGTACATACTTTTTAATGGTTTATACTCCCACTTATTTAAATTATTTTTTTCTGTTCATATTTTCGCGCAACGCCTCATCATCCAACTTCCAAAGCGTCCATTTTTTCACTTCCGGATGAATGTTGTGTTGTTTAGGAAGCCTTTTTTTGGGTTTCCACCTAAATTTTGTGAAAAGTGCCATTGATTTAATGTAAATTTAATATAAAAGTTTGTGTACAAAATTTTACGAACAGGTATTTATAAGTTTACTGATTTCTTAGTATAAGGCTAGTTTTAAGATATATTTTATATAACCCTAAATTTAACTGTTAATAAACATAGTCTGTATATTTTTTATTTTTTACATCTTGATAAAATTTTTATTGTAAACCTCGGTTTAGTTATTCCGAGCATAATTAAAAAAATAACTTGGCGTCCGAGATCATTTTTATTAGTGTTACATTACAGTTTTTTTCCTATTGATGTTAAGTGAAATTAACAGCATAAATTGTGGTAATCAAGCAAAACAAAAGATTGAACCGCCCTACTTTAATCAACCGACTGGGACAAAGGCATTATTGTTGGTGAAGGGGTTGTATCTCGAGTTAGTTTAACGATATGTTATGAGAACATTTTAACAACCAACCCATTTATTATTAAATTATATACCACTTACAACATTTCATTATACATCTTTGCGGGAAATAATTATTTGGGTAGTCCTTAATAGAATCGGTATTATGTACATCGCGTCATCGTGCTAAAGCCACATGTGTTACTTAATGTTGAGGGGCACTTCTTCAAGAAAAATTAGTAGATGATTTTGAAGGAACAGTAAATAAACTGCATCATTTACTATTTCTTAGTCGGTACACCCTGTAATTAAAATAATAAGTAGATATGGTAAGCAATCATTAAGGTAAAACAACAAACTTGATGTAAACTATAATTCTATATTTAAAATGTTTGCTAAAGTGACTCTATAAGACCAACCTCTTCGTTCATTCAAGCTACATTCTGTTTATGTTTAGAAATTTGGAATGCTTCCAAAACATCAAATTTAGTATAATTTGATTTCTCTGTGTGTTTATGTTTGTAACATCTAATGTGTTCCTTGTATCTAATATCAAAGTTCCTAATGTTTGTCCAATATAAATAGAATTACAGGAAGTACAGTTTAATTTACAAATTCCCCTACTTCCAAATGTCTTTATTCGATTCTTTTGCATTACATAAATGTTTAAGAACCTTGGTATTAGTTTTGAAAGCTATTCTGCACTTCCTGTTACTTTGTAATACGTGAGCTACATTTTACTGATATTTTCTAAAATATTAAATTATATGTAATTATTTCGTGTCGGTTCCGTGTTAACTGAGTAAACGTTTTTGAGCAAATTTGCTTTTTAACTAAAGTGTCGATTATATTGTAACCATTTGCTTGTGCTATTTGTTTTATACTTGATATTTCTTTATTGAAATTTGTTTAGTTTAATGGTAATGGCATTGCTCTGTGTATTAATGATCTATTAGGGTGGGCCATAAAAAAAATTCGTTTTTTAGAGTTTCTTATTGAGCCCTTCTGCTCCTATCTAGAAAATATTTTATATGTTAATGCTATGTAGTATTAAAAGCTAATTAAGCAAGCGAATATTGCCGTCTAATTTTTTTCTGATATTATTTTGTTTCTAACAAGCAATAAACGTCAAAATGTCTGACGAAAAATACGAAATTTTGATACTGTTGCGTCATTACTGAAAAAAAAGTTTCTGCAACCGCCACAGTTAAAAAAATATGCGAAGTGGGAGGGGAAGGAATAGTGAACATTCGTACGGTTTCGAAAATTTACTGGCGGAGTCTCACGAGGAAACAAGGTTCTGGTCGGCCCAACTCGTTAAGTAACGCTGAACTTCGAGATGTTGTTGAAGTACCCGTAGGTTGTCAGCAGAACTTGGGTATTCCAAAGAAACTGTAAGACGCCATTTGCATCAACTTGGAAAAGCCAATAGACGCTGTTGAGAAGTTCCTCACGACTTAACGCCAGCAACGGCAGAAAGGCGAGTTGAGGTTTGTGATCAACTGATTTCCAATCCTTGGGATGAACGTTTCTTTAAATGGATAAACGGACGTTACTTGCGATGAAAAGTGAATTTACTTCAATAATCCTAGCACAGAAAATCAGTGGATTACTGTTGGGCAACGTGCATTGCCGGTTACCAAACGAGACAGGTTCCAAAGGAAGGTTATGCTTTGTGTATGGTGGAATTTTGAAGGGTTATTCACTTTGAGTTGGTTCCTGATGGGCAGACGATTGATGCTAACCTTTACGATCAACAGTTGGATAGGATACATGATGTTCTAAGTCGGCGTTACCCTGGATTGGTGAACAGAGGAGCTGTTCTACAAGAAGACAACGCCAGACCTCATATTGCAGCTGAAGCTAAACAAAAAATTAGGGAATTGAATTTTGGGCTTCTTCCTCATCCTGCTTATAGCCCGGACCTTGCGCTTTTCGATTATCACTTATTCCGATCGATGGCGCACTTCCTTCGTGGACGGCATTTTACAAATATTGAGAAAGTTGAAGCTGCATGCCTAGAATTCTTTAATTTCAAAGATGCTACATGATACCGTCGTGGTATTGAAGATCTTGCAGAAAGATGACGAAAGATATTACTTTACAATGGTTTATACTTTAGTGAATAAAAGTTTTCATTTGTTATTTTATCATTAAATAAAGTTTTTCATAAAAACGTCATTTTTTATAGGTCATCCTAATATATTCAGCTAACTTATGTGTTTTATGGTGACATGAATCGTGTGGAATTGTAATGTCTGTACGTGTAGGTTTTCTGAATATGGAGAACTTGTTCTGTGAATTAATTTTTATGTTTAAATCTAGAAAATTAATGGCTCTATTTTGTTGTTTCCCATGTGGTAAATTTTATATTAGGATGTAAATGTTTAATATTATTTTAGAACTCATCAATAAAATCTGACGAACTATCAAAACATGTTAAAATATCAATATAATGAAACCAAAATACAACCTTCTTAGAAAGATTTAATTTTGATTTGAGCTTTTAAATTGTCCGTTAAGATATTAGCTAAAATTGATGAAAGGTAACTGTCGATAGATAAACCTCTTTCTTGTAAAAAAATTTTATTGTTGAAAATTTTGATTAACACAGAGATTAAATAATAGAATTAACTTCATTCTTGTAACTACTTCAATATTATTATTAAATAAAAAATTATTAAATAAACGCATACGTTTTTGAATGGGTATTTAAGAAAACATACTGGTAACATCAACACTTACAAGTTTATTATGTAATAGTAATTTTATGCGTTGTAGTTTATTAATTAGTTCTAAAGAATTCTTAATAGAATGTTTTGGTTTGCACTTTAGGAAAAGTAAAGGAAACCAACGTGTTCCATTCCCTCTCTAAAGGGGAGAGCCGGCTGTTCGAGCTATCTATACTTCTTCAGCTACCGTAATGGATTCCCAGAATACATATATACACTACGTATATATGCATGGTGGGCTTAATGATGGGGGAGGTCAGAATAGGGTCGGAAGGAATGGAGGTAGGGTTCTAAGCGGGAAGATACTACCGCATCATTCGCTTAAATAGCCGCACACGATGTGCGTATACGCAGTGGTCACTAAAAATGTCATAATAAACCATATTTAAGGACTTAAGGAAAACTAATGGTTCTGATATACTTTTAACAAGTCGAATATTATGTAATTATGCGTGAGTTTATGTAGATTAGTACCTAAAGATTCTTAAAGAATATTTTGGAATTTAGATTACGGAAAATAAAGAATCAACTTCATTCTTTGGGAGATTTTTCTGACTTAACACAGTTTCGTACTTTAATGGATCAAAAATTATAATACGATAAGAATTTTGAAATGATAGGTTAGAAACACATAGCGCGAACATGCAAACGCTTCAACGAATAGATACATACGCATCATGCGTTAATACACGCACAAGTCTATACGCAGTGGTCACATGTGACGGAGGAAACGCTAAAGACAGACAACTACAGTCTGAAATGAGACGAGCTCGAGCAATGTCGAGCACGAGTTCTTGAGCACCGAGATCACCAGACAATGCAATTACAACAAAATGCAAGTAGGCTTACATATGGGCAAGATTAGTATCAAGACAAGCACAGTTTCACTAAGCTACAAGCACAACTTAAAAGCACAATGCACAGTCACAGGTTACGGCAACAGCATACAGGCACAGGCACAAGGCACAGGCACAGCATACATACGAGCACATGGTAACCAGAGCACAGGCACAGACAGCACAGGCAACAGCACAAGACACGGCACAGACAGACTAAGCACAGCATCAGAGCTACGAAGCACAACTCAAGCAAGCACAAGCACAAGTACAAGACAACACAAGCACAAGCACAACACAGCACAACGCACAAGCACAGCACACGAACGCACACGCACAGCACGCACAGCACAGCACGGCACGGCACGGCACAGACAGCACAGCACGACGAACACACGCACAGCACAGCACGAGCACGAACATGCACGCACACAGCACAAGCACAAGCACAAGCACAAGCACAAGTACAAGCAGCACAGACGACAGCACAAGCACACGCACAAGCACAGCACAGACAGCACGAACACAGCACGAACGCACGACACGCACGACACGCACAGCACACACGACACGCACGCACGAGCACGCACGACACGCAGCACGCACACGCACACACGCACGCACAACGCAGTACACGCACAAGCACGTACACGCACGTACACGCACGTACACGCACGACAGCACGTACACGCACACGACACGCACGCACACGCACGTACACGCAGCGACGCACGCCACGTCCGTACCACGCACGCAGCACGTACGACACGCACGCACGCACACACACGCACGCTAACGTCACGACGACGCACGACACGAACGCACGCACGCACGCACGTACACACGCAGCACGCACGCACGTACAGGCACGCACGCGCACACGAACGACGCGCACGACACGCACACCGCATACGCACACGGCACGCGCGAACACGCGCACGCACGCCGCACCACACGCGCGCGCGCGAGCATGCACGCACGCACATACGCATACACACACACACGCACACGCTAACACGCGGGCGCGTGCACACGAACCCGCACGCTCACGCGCACGCGCGTGCGCGCACACACACACACACACACACACACACACGCACTCGTACACGCACACGAGGCACGCTCTCGCACGCACGTGCACATAAATGCACACAAGCGCACATAAGCCCACACAATCGCACACAAGCACACACACGCGCACACACGTGGACACACACGCACACACATGCACACACACGCACACACACGTACATACGCAGACATGCATACACACACGCGCACACAAACGTGTTAATAGACAGAAAATGTAAATGAAATGAAACACCTCGTTGTAGGCAAAATTAAGCTTTTCAGAAAATTTCTGCAGTTACAAATTCAGGCCAAGATGCCAGATTTGTGTATGTAAACATAACGTAGATTTATCAAAGTCGTTCTAATATTCATCTTTGGGTGCTAGATTCTGACATCAAAACTAATCCATCCAACATTAAAAGTGAAGGTAAAAGTTATAACAGTTTACACACAAGGTGTAATTTAGGATTTTTGGAAAACTAAGACTATTTAGTCGATTCGGGTAACGAGGATCGGGATTATCATAAAACTATGAATGGGGTCCGATTTCAAAACTGGGTGATTAAATTGTTGTATTGGTTGTGTATCTTTCGGTGCAGTAAGATCAACTGTAGGAGTGGTTGGTTACGGAAGGGGTCGAAATTAAGGGCCAAATTACAAAAAAAGCTTCTTCAATTCAATCTGTTGATAATATTTCGATTAAGCGTGAGTACAAAGTTTTATTATTGCCTCCTTACCATTGTCAATATAACCCTATCGGTTCTATGGTTCTTGTAAAAATTATTACAATAAGGAAATAAGTTCGGAACTCCACCGAAAGATAGGGTTCAGAAATTATGGCTTTAGGCTTTATTCTTTCTCCTACAATGTGGCAAAATTTTTGTTCGCACACGTACAAGATTATTTCAAAAGATTGGGAGGCATATGAAAAAATTTTCGATTGAAAATATCCTACCTGTTATTATAGCACTAGAAGAATCCGATTCAGATTCAAATAGTGATATGATTAAGATACTTGTGGTCTTATAATGCAACACATTTTAATATTTGGTTTTCATCACGTCTTGTCTGTGGATACAAAAGTAGCAATATTGTGGTCAATTATATTTAGCCATGACTTAAATAGATTTATTTCAGGTTATTTACTTCGATTTCCTGGATAAGTTAAATTAAATGACTAAGATTAATAACTAAGTTTGCAAATAAATATCTCTCTACATCATGTGTAATAGCCAACAAAAGAAAAAGAAAAATTATTCGGTAAATTTTATAACGAAAGCAATGCTTCACATTGGATTACTTATGAAACTGCGCTTTGGATTTCTTGCATATTTCTCGCCTGCTTTTAATTTTGGAAGAATGACAAAAGGAGAAGGCTTTCTTAATAGTTTTTACGTGGATTTGGTTAACAAACCATCTCATTGTATTAGATAAGACCCGATGTTGTCTTTTATGACCAATGTAGCTAAACAATGTACAATTTTCAGTTTTACGTAGATAATAGACGTTCAAGGTCTGAGGGCTAAAATTTAATTATTTTTTTTAATAGCTCACTCAAGATTCAACAATTTTTGTGCAAATAATGTATAAATAGCGTGAAAACTATGTTGCAACGCTGCATTAGGTTAACTTTAAAAATATAACCTACAATATTCAAAAGTCAAGCTACATTAGCAACTTTTTGTTCTTTTGACAGTGCTTCCACACTTTCAGTAGATTTTCATTGCCTGCTATAATAATAATAAAATGGAACAGAGTATACCAACTTTTGTTTTCTGCCTTTTCTAGAAACGCCCAAACATAACCTCTATGCATCTAAGGTAAATGAATCAGTTTTATTCCAATTTTCCCTATTCAATCTTGATAAAAGTCTTGTCCAAATCCTTCCTCATCATATGAATTTAATTACGTAGCTTGTTTGTCATTAAAATTAATTAAAAAACATATAGAAACTTGGGAATAATATTTTGTTCATGCGATGAAAGTAGTTGGGCTTTTCGTTTCTAAAATTTTCGAATTATCTAATTATAGAATGATAATAAACTTTATGAACAACTCGATGGTGTAGCGATGGGAAGGATGTCCTTTTAGTCCAAGTAACAGCACATGGAAAAGCTTGAAATATTAACTATACAAAATGCACCTAAAAAGCCTTTAGTTACAAGATACTTTGTTAAACTATTATTATTTACTGTGGACGATATCCGTAACTGTTATCCACACGATTAAATTTGTAAAAAATAAATAAAAATACACGATTACAAACCCAAGTATTTTAATTATGAATGATAACCTTAAAAGTTTGTATTTTCATATTTTATGAGAGTGCGCAAAATTTACTTTATAGAAATTTGTAAAGATATTGGTTAAATGAGAATGATAATTATCATACAGTTAGGTTACAATTAATGTATGATCCTAATTAAGAGTCATTTGAGATTGCTTGATAAAACGCACTGCAGATGTACAGAGGATGTACCACGAAATGAGAAGAGGCGAGTTGCGAACCACTCGGAGCCAAAAATATAATTTTTAAATATTTGGGGTCAAGGTCTTAAAGTGGCAGTTCATTATCCTGTTTGAGTTACTGATTAAGGACAAGAAACAGTTTAATATTGATGTTAACATTTTTAAATACCCTAATTAGTAGTCCAATATTTGAAGATGTCTTCCTTCCATTGATCTTAAGAGGTTTAGTTTCCTACGAATGATTCATTACTCATTAGTAAAACAATTTTCGGAAATCTCGCCAAGAAGATTTGTACATCTGCTAGTTTGTGTGCATAACGACAATCTGTACATTGCAAGTAAAATCGGCTCACGTTGATAGAAGTCATGTACACAAGTCCATTGACTTGAATGCATTGCGTTCAAGTTCAAGGTAAGGACGAGTTATTTTAGCAAAATGCATCGTTCTGTTTATCTTTTCAATTGAAGAAGAGATGTCAATTCCTCAATCCTCGCTCGCTATGAGAACAAGAACTCGACAAATGTGGGTGTATATTTATAGAAAGGACACATTTTTTTTTTTCTATTTTTAAAATGTGAGCATCGCGCTCTGGTTACAATTAGCCTTGGCCGTTAAATTAAAAACATTTCTTTTCTATTTGTCTTTTTAACAATCCAAACCGTCAGGAATGTACAGTTTAAGCGACTTAAAAAAAATGATATTGTTGACCGCGGCCCTTGTGCAGAACTTGTTACATCAAATAGCAGAGTAAAACAGGTGAATGTCCAACGGAATGTTGTGGTAGCGAATTAAAGTGGCTTTTTCTAGCGCCTTCTCAGGCCAACGGCTTACCATCCAACAGGTCAAGGACAAGTAGGAAGATGGTACGTTGCACATTTAGCATTAGATTCGATTTAACCGGGTTCAAATTAATTAAATGTCATCTCGCGTTCTTAACTGAATGACGTCACGGACAATTAACTACTTTTAACAGACTTGGATGAGTTAAATCTCGAGTTACAATATCTACACTGCGAATTCGATTTCATACCACGTTGTTTTTGTTTAGTGACAGTTTTATCACTCACCTGTTGTCCATTTCCGTTGTATATTATTACATTCCCAACAACGGTTAAAATATTACAAGACAACCATAAAATACTTCGTTTTACTTCCTATTAGTCTTTGAAGCAGGTCAAGTTTGGATACTCAAACAGGGGTGACTAATAATCTTAAATTAATTATCTTGATTCTCCAAAATTTCCGAATATTAACAACTAATACTAAATAATTGTAATTAAACGTTAACAAAACCATTAAAATTATATTTTCAAAATGAAAGCATCCACTTTTATTTTTTCGAATTGCAGCTGTCATAGTCAGTAAGTCGGGTAAACTTTACATGTCCGTGAAGTTGGAAACCCACTAACAGCACAAATAATAATGGGTCTAGGACAATCCGCCGAATTTCCAAAACGCCGAATCTATATTTTGAAGGTCCAAAACGGCGACGACCATTGCGCCGACTGCGTCCATTCCCCGACTTTCAAATGTTTGCCCATTACACCGAATGTAACCAAAACGTCGACAGTAGAGAAACGAATAAAAAGAAGGCGTGTTCTTGCTTAGAACCCTCAATTAAACATATTACTCCACTTTAACGAAAATCCAACCTCAACACGGAAGGCGTCTCTTCATTTATATGTTCCGAGATCTACTTTAATGATAAGACAAGACAAGACAAGAACAAATATAAAAGTTTTAAATTTCAGCAAAAGAAAAATAAATCTAGAACCAAATGATTTGGATAGTCGGATGATTTTCTCTTCATTATTGATGGATCGGCAGTTTAGAGATCGTGTTTTTCAAAATATATTGTGGACGAATGAGTCGATATTTACAACTGCCGTAGGTATTTTCAACCGAAAGAATACCTGTTATTGGAGTTATGAAAATAAACACAGAATAAGACAAACCAAAAACCAAGGGAGAAGATCCGTTAAAGTTTGGTGAGATATATGGAAAAGCTTCATAATAGAGTCTATAATTTTTGAAGACAATATGAAATGCGGAAGATACATACCGTCACTGCAGAACGATATAATAGAAATGATCGATAGTAAAATTCCCCTTGTCTACAGGCCAAATTTAATTTGGCTACAAGATGGTGCACCTTACCATCGAGGAGTTGGTGTAGAAAATTTGTTGAGCAAAGAATTCGCAGAGTGGATTGGGGAAAATGGTAATATTTCTTGGCTTGCACGAAGTCGTGACTTAACCCCAATGGTTTCCTTTTTCTGGAGTACTGTTAAAGACATGAATCCACCAGTACTGAGGAAGTTAAAGGCAAAATTAGAGAGGCTATCCACTTGTTGACCCAAACAAATTATGTCCCAAAGGCTATTGGTAGCCTGGAACTGCGTTAAACCATCTGCATCGCTCAGATGGGTGGACACATAGAACAATTATTATAAGTTGAATGAAGTTGATTTTTTGGTTAACGTATATTTTAATTTTCCAATTTATGTTCACAAACATTTTGAAACTTTAGAATCATATTTATGTAATATCTATGGAGATATTCTTTATTGTTGTCACAGCAACGCTTTCTGTATAAGAATCACATTGCATTTTTTTCAGTATAAATTGATTAGCATCTCTTTAACTGTTAATAACAGACCCATAATATGCTATATCATCGTAAAGATCTTGAAATGATTTATTCGAAGAGTTGTTCATATATAGGGTGTTGCATCAAAAACATGGAGAAAAAGTACAATTCTCAAATGTTGGTAACACAGATTTTTAATTGATAGCTTTTAAAATTTGAGAGGATCAATTGATAGAAGACTAAATTACATTTTTTTTGGCGTCACGTAAAAGTATCTAAGTTCAATAGAATCCATTTTATAGGCCTTTGAACTTGAATACCTTTTGACAGATGAACGTCAAAAACAAAAAATCGCAAACCTCTCTTGCCCTATATTTTTGAAATTGTCTTTTGAAGCGCTATTTAAACTGGTAATAGTATACAAGGTGTTCTATTTAACAAAATATAACTTTATCACTACTCTGTACATACATTTTCTTGAGATGATTTTTTTACAAAAAGATCAAATTCCGATGAGTTTTATTTGAAAAAAAAAAATCTTGTACCTATTTTACTTTTTCATATAAGGGGACTGGTCGTACTAAACGGACCCCGGTACGTGTATTTCACTGACATATCAAATTAAAAACCTGGTATTGTGTAGTTAATTTCAGTCTGTTAAGAGATCGCGTTCGTATTTGCGGTGCAAAAATTAATTAAGTGGAGGCTTATTATGGGTTGTGTGTAATTTCTGTTTGTAGTTTGATATTTTGGCTAATCATACGTTAAGTGGTTGTTCGTTATAGGGTTAATGCAGTTCAAAAAAATTGTATGAAACAAATGTTACTTTTTGGACAACAGATGGGTTCTGAACAAGAGAAACTCCTTCTAAATCTGTACGGCTATGTTAGTGCCTCTGATAGTGACCTCTACTAATGAAGATGAAGATGATAATTATAGTCTTAGATCTAATGTCCTCCAAGACAACAATGAGCATTAATGCAACATGAAGCGGTTTTAGATGATGTTGATGATAACGAATGGACACACTCCCGGAGAGATCAAATTTTAATATTCATGAAACCTCAATGGGTATAAACATTCTCGTGAACAAATATCAGTAAATTTTTTTAAATAAGTCTGGTTGTTACCTACAAGGAACGTTTCGGCTCGGCCATTTTGGCGCTGTCGGTTCGGTACCGGGACGTTTCAGCGTCAAGATGGTTGGGCACCAGGGTGTTTCTACTCCCTATTTTCAACCACCTTCGATTTTTTTTAAATCTTGTTTCTACATCTAAAGACCTTATGCAAATTATTGACATTGCCCTATTTGCTGAAGTCCTCTTGGTAGGGCTTGTACCCTAACATCTGAGGTTATTTAGCGGAAGTCGGCCTAACATCATGGTCCTTTTTGTAGATTCTTGTTCAAACGTCTAGGGGGGCCCTTTTACAGATTTTTGAAATTGCACAAAATCTAAGCCCCTACGGATGATTCTTAAAATTGGCTCAGCATCTAAGGTCCCTTTGGAAAATATGGCCCCCAACTTTTAAGATTTGTGCCCCAACTTCTAAGGCCTTACTTGAAGAGGCGATTTTTAAAATTATCAAACACCTAAGGCCCTTTTAATAGAACATTGCCCCAATATTTTAAAATAAGGGACTTTTCCACAAGATTTAGGAATAATATCTGAAAATATCTTAAAACAGAAATCACTAAGCCTGAAGCCCCCCTCCCCATTCTCATATTTGCAAAATGTAGTTATCCACAGTACACAGACACAGACACACAGACAGCACACAGACACGCACACAGACACACAGACACAACACGACACAGACACAGACACACAGACACAACACACGGACACACACGCACGAACACGGACACACGGACAACACGGACACAAGGACACACACACACACACACACACACACACACACACACACAGGCAACAACCAGACACGACACGCACACACACACACACACACACAGCACAACACACGCACTACGCACACACACACTGCACACACGACACACACGCATAAACACATGTATGCAAACCTTTAAACATCATATAAAAGTTATGGTGCATTTTGAAAAATTTTAAAATTATCCAACACCTAAGGTCCTTTTAATAGAACATTGACTCAACATTTTAAACTAAGACTTTTCCACAAGATCTAGGAATAATATCTGAAAATATCTTAAAACAGAAATCACTAAGCCCGAATGCTCGTAATATTACCTCACAATGCAAGCAAATAATAATATACACAAATGATAAAAAATGGAAATGTCAAGAGTTTATTCGGTGCAATGATAATACGCTGGAGGCAAGTGCAATTTATTTAAATTTGTATCCCAGTGACGACAACCACATCCTCGAATTTTTATTAGACTGGAAGCAAATTTACGCAGAACTGGCGGTTTTAGTGCAAAACTAGTGCAGCAAAGACATCAGCGAGGTGTTATGGATGGGTGTTAATGATGAAATTGTTTCGAGCGCATCCTCGAATTCCATACGCGAAGCAGTGGTTGATTTAGGATTTACCTAGTACAAGATATTTTCAATACCTAAAAGGAACAAAATGAAGCCTTACAAAATTAAATTAGTACAAGGACTACATGACGGAGACCAGCAACAGCGAATAAATTCTGTGAATGACTGATAAATCACAGTCATTTAATTAATGTCATAGTTTGGAGCGATGAATCATGCTTTACAAGAAATGGTATACCCAATAGGAAAACGACCACTACTGGGATGGATAAATCCTAGACAATTACGACCATGCAGATATCAAAATAAATTTTCTGTTAACGTATGGCTCGGCATTGTGAATGATTTTGTAATGGGTCCTTATTCTTATGAAGGAACTCTTACAGGTGATAGGTACAGGAACTTTCTTATAAATGAATTTTATGACTTGCTGGATGACGTACCACTAGCTATTCGGCGTGATAGGTGGTTTCAGCAAGATGGGGCAGTTCCACATAATTCAAGAGTTGTTAAAGATGTTTTACGTCAAATGTTTAGAAATAATTGATAGCTAATGGTGGTCCAGTACCTTGGCCCGCCAGATCGCTCGATCTTTGATTTTGGATTTTTTCGTTTGGGGATACGTTAAACAAAAGTTTATGTCACAGCTCCCGAAAACCTTTACAATCTCAGAAATCAAATTACTGAAGTCTGCCGTCAAATAACTCCTTACATGTTACAAAAGACACGCAGAAATTTACTAAAGGGCCCGACTTTGTGTTCAAAATAATGGGGACTCTTCGAACATCTCATCTAATTCATGTTTTTCTTTTTCACGAGATTCTAAGTTATAATATAGTGATGTAGTTTGTATCTGTTACAGCTTTTTATTTGTTTCCCAAGACTACTGTTCCTATTTTGTTGTTTTTGTTCGTATTGATAGGAATACAGAAAACAAACTTTAAAAAATATTGTGACTATAATTGCCAAAATAATAATAACTTATTTGGTACCATTGTAAAGAGAATTTAAAGCACTTTCAGAGTATTAAAAAAGTGCCCGTTCCATTTAAAAAATCATTTGTCTTATGATGCTCTTTTGATTTTGTGTAATTTGTTTTTCTGAATACGTAGCATTATTAATAATTGAATGCAGAGTATTTTTCCTTCTTAAACTTTTTTTCTTATGATAAAATATCTATATGGGAATAAATATATATATTATATATATATATATATATATATATATATATATATATATATATATATATATATATATATATATATATATCTTCTAAGCATTTTACAAAGAAAACCAGATTAAAATGAACATAAGAAAATATGTTATGGTACAAAAGTACAGAATTTCTTAACAAATTGAAAGACATTTGTAAAATTACAAACAAAAGTTAGTGACAACTATATGCACAAGGCGATAAGTCCAACTAAAGCATTCTGCAAACATAAGAACCCAGAAAACTCTACCCGGGTCGTGGGTAGAAATCTATTAAAAAAATGTTAGATGTTAGGACGATTCCAAGAATATTTTCCTTATTACAACACTTTGGGTGAATATCCTGACAAAAGGACTTTGGATGTTGGGACACTTAGAAGCGTCATCCACACAAAAAAAAACCATATTTCTAGATGTTGGAGCAATAATTTGTCAAAAATACCTTAGATGCTAGGACGATTTCAAGAATATGTCCCTTATTTCAAGATCAATGTCCTACCAGAAGGACCTTGGGTGTGAAAAATTTCAAGAATCGCCCCTCCAAGAAAGGACTTAGATGTTGGGGCATAAAATTATCAAATGTACTTTAGATGTTGAGGTCATATTTTACCAAAAGGACCTTGGATGCTGAGGCAATTAAAAAAATTATTCTTACGGGCTTAGATTTTGTGCAATTTTAAAAATTTGTCAAAAGGGTTCTCCGAGACGTTTGGACAAGGATCTATTAAAAGGGCCACAATCAGAGTGAGAGTTTACAGTGGCTAGAATCAACATCGCCACAAAGATTTAGAAAGCGTTTCTTTTGTATAGAATCCATCCTTTACCTAACAAGTGACATTTCTTTCATTTTTTTTGAACAGCATTAACTCTATAACAAACAACCGTTAATAATAATTTATGATTAGCCAAAGTAACATACAAACACAATTAATAAACTACCCATAATAAGCCTCCACTTAATTAATTGTGCATTACAAATACGTACGAGATCAGTTAACAGACGACACCTATATAACGCACAACTTTCAGTTTTTCCTTTCAGTGGATTTATCTTAAACCCATCCACTTTTATAAGGTGCCTAAATGCAATCTATAAAAAGGAGACTAGTGATAGCATCTAGTCCTACATTATTAAGTTTCGGCGTTTTGGTCAATCGGCGCTTTGGTCATTCGGGACTTTGGCCATTGCGTAATTGCCCAACACTAAAATTTGGTAAAATGGACGCGTTCAGCGGAATGGTCTTCAGTGAACGGTTCAACATTGAAATTCGATGGGATGGGCGTAGCCGGCGAAATGGTCGTCGGCGGTTTGGTCAGGTACGGCGTTTTGGACCATTAAAATATAGATTCGCTGTTTTTTATGAATTCAGCGGAATGTCCAGGTCCCTAATGTATCACCAAAGATTTGTGTCATTATGTACTGGTGAAAATAGATCAACAACCATGTAAGTTACGAGGATATTTAATGTATAAGTTGGTGTGCCAACTTCATACCTGACACGTCAATATCAGCACAAATGAAAAAAGAGAGTGGTACATTTTAGTACCGAGCCGCGTATCAATACAAATAGAAAAAATATTAACATAATTTAGTGCCCTATGAGCACATATTTGTGCAGATGAATATTTATTAGAAACCACTGAAATAACAGGAGCATTGAAAGTCTTAAATGGCCCTCCACCTTCAAACGTAGTAGCCCACTTATCAGCACAAAGGGAAGAAAAGGTGGTACATTTTAGTGCTTTATGGGTACATATTTGCGCCGATGACTAGTTATCAGCATCCACTGAAATAAGCGAAATATTAAATATATGGTGTTTTAAGTAGTTAAATAAAATGATCTACGAGCTTTCTTTGCAATATTTTTTCATCTTCGGACGAAAACAAAATCGTGTAGGTCATTCTCGTTCCCAACCCTTGTTCAATAGGGCTTGTAAATATGAATGGCTCAAATCCTAAGTTTGAGACAGTTACTATGATGGTAATGACTGTATCTTCAAATCGATCACGATTGACCATCTTGTCAGCCACTAAGACAGCTGCTCGTACAGACGCTTCTTGTACAGATCTAAGCAGTACATTACCTGCCGGTTGGTGTCCCCCAGTACGTTCTCGTTATTGTTGACCGTATTCAAAGAACTTCTGACATACTGTATCTTGAGCATAGCAGGATAGTTTTAATTCTTTCTTGGTACTATCGGTATTACAATGGTTATTTTGCTGCTAAATTAAATTCTTTGATACATCTCGGGCCATCTTTGTTAGGGACACTGGGTTCGCTGATTCCCATCATCAATGCGCAGTACAATTTACAACTTGTCGTACCAAACATTCAAATCCCCATTCTTCTACAATGGCTTAAACTCTGGAATGCTCCTCCTAGTTCCGGTTTTCCGCTTAATTATAATATAAAACGGTAGTCGTTTATAGGTTATTGACAGTTTTAAATCCCCCAATACATTCTCTTAAGTGTTACTGAGTGTTTTAGGAGATTAGGCTAAAATTGGTCTGCTCAGGGCCAGAATTGTTAGCAACCTGTAAAATAATTGAAAGATTTGAATATATGAAATGGCCTACCAACTTCACACTTAGAACGCCACTTGTCATGACAAACAGAATATAGGGTGGCACATTTTAGTGTTCTTGAGTACTAATAAGCATTCATCAGAAATCCCTAAAGCAACCGAAATATTAAACATTTGAAGTGAAGTTTCAACTTTTCACCTGGCACGCTGTTTATCAGTACAAACGGAAAAAATGTTTGGCACTTCAGTGCTTTATGCTTACGTATTTGTGTCCTTGAGTATTTATCAGCAATCACCTGTTAGTACAAACGGAATAGTAATCGATCTCAGAAAGAAGATGCTCGCCTTTAGGAGGACTAAGACTATCAGAGAGGGAATCCGGATGCAGTCTGTCTCAACCCAGGGCCGAGACAGGCTGATGCGATACAGCAAACCTTAATGGCGACCGATACTAGGGAGAACATGTCTACAGTAATTATTCCTTGAAAGGAGAGCTGAGTTGCATTCTCCCGAGAAATGGATCGAAGAGAGATTACCCTCGCACGGGCCAGTACCATCAACAAAGGAATCCGAATCCAGCGTGCCTCAGTCCAGGAGCAAGACGTACTGATGGGGTATATGGATAGATGTGGTATTCCGCACCATACTTACCAGATAAAGATCGATCGGTAATCTAAGGTGGTTATACGTGGCGTACCCCTGCGGGACTTAGCTTAATCCTTTTTCTTATTTCGGGGTGAAGTAGCAAGGACTCCCAGTCCCTCTTGTCCTGTGGCACCTATAAACCGAAGGGGACGCCAAGACCTATAAAATGGACCGCGTCGCCTGCCTGCAGTCACCGTCAAGAACTTTAAGTAGAAAACTAGCATCGGGTAGAGTCACCTGTGCCAGGGTGCCATTATAGTGTTGTTGCCGACCAGGCAACGTGTGTTAACTATCAAATATTTACAAGAATTTTATGATGATCGTCTAATTAGTCAAAATACACGATTTCTCACATGGCATCCGAGATCTTGCAACCTACCTCGTCTTGACTTTTTCTTGTGGCCTCACCTCTAAAAACACGATTTGTAAAACTCCTATTAACAATATGGATGAACTTACTGCACACGTAAGAATAATTCACCCGTTCTTCAGTAGCGTGTATCGAGTACAACAAGGTGATGGACACTTCCAACATTTATTAAGAATTTGTGTAATTTCAAGAAACCTATTGTAAAGTTTTGTTTACACATTTAATAAAACGCAACGTTTTGCTCCGACATTGTTGATTTTTAAGTAATGGTTAGGTTAAAACGCCACAAATGTCACTTTCACAATCATCATTTTCTTGGATGTGTTTAAAGTACCTACTGAAATTGTGAAATGGTCACAGCCTGCTCCAATCGGAAATTTAAAGAATAAGATGTTTTTAACCATTTATTGTTAATTATCAAATAGTTTCATAAACTTTATTGAATTTAATGAAATTGAAGCACAAATGGAAGAAAGATGGTACATTTTAGTACTCTATGTGTATCTATTTGCGCCAATGTGCTAAATTATTGAGTATTTCAACAGGTGTGTTAATTTCATACATGTTACGTCACGAGTACGCATTAATGCCGATAAATAAAATCCGTAATTAATCTAGGGACTTTACCGATAATCATTCATCAGCGACCTCTAGAGTAACCGAAATATTGAAGATGACGTGATATTTTACCACTTAAAGCCTTACTTAACATCACCAAACGAAAAAAAAGGTAAAGCATTTTTGTCTGTATGACTCCATATATATGCCATGGGAAACAATTACACATATCTGAAATAACCGAAATATTACATATATAAGGTGTTTCATTCCCTCCCCAAAGGGAAGGGCGGGCTGATCTAGCTTTCTACGCTCCTACAGTCACAGCGATGGATCCCCAACATAGATATATACATTACGTATATATACATGGTAAGATTACGGATGGGTGTGATCGGGATAGGATCGGAATAATTGGAGTTAGGATCTCAGGGGAAAGACGTCACCTCAGCATTCGCCTAAATACCCGTACATGCTGTGCGTATAAGCAGTGATCATGACGCTATATCTGTATGCGGAAAACCCTCTGAAAAAACCTCATACAAGGTAGATGGTAACGGGGATCGAACCCATTACCTCCCGAATGTGAGTAGATTTTGTTACCACAGGTCCAACTGGCTCGGTATTAAATATATGCAATTACGTACCAACTTCAAACCTGGTACGCCATGTAAGAGCAAATAGAATAAAACTAAGATATCAATCCGGTTTTGAATGTTAAGTTGTCCATCCGATAGTATTTAACTCTTATAGCTCTGTGTTATTTACCTGCTTGCAACACCTACAAAAGTAAACATGTTCATTGTATGTTATCTACTGGTCACTGTGTGGCGATTCTTTATGATACTCATAGTAAAATAGTCCTCTCTTCCTTCGTTCTTGGACTACCATTGTTAAAATCTCGTTTTCTATCCAGTAAATCATTCTTTTACTGTTTTTAGAACTCGCTTAAAATTTTCATGGGAGCCATACTCTAAAGGTGAGCAAATTTTGCAGTCTTTTATTTTAGTACATAATGTTTGTGCTTTATATTCACACTTATTAGTGAAATTTTCAGTGTTTACAATTAAAAAATCTTTTACGACGTAAGCCATTTCGGCCGATATTGTTGTCGTACCAAGTACCGTGTTGCCATTTCGTCCAAAAATCACTTAGTTATCTTTGTGTCAGTTGCCATCTTGACAAACTGGAAAACTTGCTGGCGCGGCCTGACAGGACTAGTGACGGTTCCTCCGCTAACAAGTGGCCTGGTGTAGGGAAGTCCAAATCGTTACACAGTGGAGTTAACGAACGTGAACTACTGTAGGCTTCTATTCGTGCCCGAATAGTATGTCTTTTCAAAGGTTAAAGTATGCATTTAAGGTGATATTTGGTCGATTTTAGACTTTGTTTACGTTCCTTATACAACCCAGCAAACAATCCGTCAGTTGGAAAAAGATACGACAATTTTCCTATATTTTATGACTTGAAAAGTCTACGTTTTGAGAGGTGCTCATCATGTTGTAAGATCAGATGCCACAAATGCAATGTATCAGACTCTGTCACTATGTTGGGAATGACTGTATCTTCAATTCTATAATGGGTTCACCATCATCGTCAGCTACTAAAGCTGCTCGTAACATAGGCTTTCTGTACAGATCTAAGCCGTACTCTACTAGAATATAATTCTTGCCTCTGGGTTCGTGATCCCCAATACGCTCTTAATATCGTTGATCGTATTCAAATAAGAGCGATTAGGCGTATAAATCACCAGTCCCTTGAGCATAGAGCATAGAAGGATCGTTAAATTTTTTCTTTGTACTATTGGTATTACAATGGTTATTGTGCTGCTGAATTACATTTTTTGATACCATCTCGGGCCACCTTTCCTCGGTACGATCATTCACATCATCAATATGCAGTACAAATCGCTACTTGTTGTACCAAAAGGGCGCAATCCACATTCTTCTACACCGCTTCTAAACTTTGTAATAATCTTCCTAGTTCCCGTTTTCCTCTCACTTATGATATAAAGAAAATGTAAAGTAGCCGTTCATAGGCATCTATCGGTAATTCGATGTCCCCCTATCCATCCTTCTAAGTGTTTCTGAGTGCTTTGACACATTAGGCTAAACTTTTCCTGTTCAAGACCATCATTATTAAAAAAAACGTGACAAGTATTGCTTTTATTTCTACCACAATAAATAAGCAAGGTACTCTATAAAAACCAGTTTTGTCTTTCAGTAGGGCATTTTGTTTAAAAGGTGCTTTAATATTGACTGAAGGGCTTTATAACTCATGTTTTGTTTTACAGATTTACCATGTTGGCCATCTTTTAAAATCGGTAATGTTCAATATCTTTAGCATCAGTTTGATGGCAAAAACGGTCAAAACTATTTTCTCGGTGGACAAGACCCAAATTTTATAGTTTCATAGTATTAGTCATTGTTTGGGGTCTGTAATGTAGAAAATCCGTATTTATAACCCAACTTCATTGGAAACACGGTCAAGACTATTTTTTTAGTGGATTAAAACCAAATTGTATAGTATCACCGTTTTGGTCTTGGTTTGAGGTATGCAGTGTACAAAATCTTTATTTACTCACTAATTTTATTAGCAAAATGGTCAAAACTATTTAACAGACGGGCCAGCACAACATTTTATGGATTTACCATGTTGGTCATCTTTTAGGACCAGTAACTTCCAACATCTTTATCCAGTTTTATTAGAAAAACGGTCAAAAATATTTGCGTGGTGGGCAAGAACCAAATTTGTATAGTTTCAGAGTGTTGGTTATTGTTTGGGGTTTGTAACGTAGACAATCCTTATTTATGCCCCAATTTCATTTAAAAATTGGTCAACACCAGTTTCATTAGAAAAACGGTGAAAACTGTTTTCTTGGTGGGCAAGAACTAAAATGTACAGTTTCACAGTGTGGGTTATCGTTTGGGGTACAACATCTTTATTAATACCATAATTTCACAATGAACAAGAACCAAATTTGAAAATGCTACAGTGTTGTTGGGCGCAGAGCCCAACAACACTCTGTACAAAATCTTTATTTATTCACTAATTTTATTGGAAAAAAGGTCAAAACTATTTAACGGATGACTGTCTCAACATTTTATGGATTTGCCATCTTGATCATCGTTTAGGACCAGTAATGTACAATATCTTTATTTCTACAACATTTTCATGAGAAAAACGGTTAAAACTGTTTGAGTGAAAGGCAAGAACTAAATTTTTATAATTTCACAGTGTTGGTCATTGTTTGGGGTCTGTAACGTAGAAAATTCCTATTTAGGCCTCAATTTCATTGACAAAACGGTCAAAACTATTTATTCGGTGGACAAGAACCAAATTTTATGGTTTCACATTTTTGGCCATCGGTTGGAGTCTGCAGTGTAAAGACTGTTTATTGAGAAAACGGTTAAAACTATTTAAAAGATGGACAAGCACACATGTTTATGAATTTACCGTGTTGGTCATCTTTTAGAACTGGCAATGTCCAATACCTTTATTTATGCACCAGTTTCATTGAAAAAACAGTCAAAACTATTTGCTTGGTGAGCAAGAACGAAATTTTATAGCTTCACAGTGCAATGTACAAAATCTCCATTTATACATCTTTTTTTTTAAAAACGCTCAAAACTATTTCCTCAATGAACAAGAACCAAATTTGAAAATATCACAGTGTTGACCATCGCTTGGGGTCTTCAGTGTACAAAATCTTTATTCATTCACCAATTTTATAGGGAAATGGTCAAAACCATTTAATAGATGGGAAAGCACAAAATTTTATGAATATGCCATGTTGGTCATCTTTTAGAACCAATATCTTTATTTATACACCAGCTTTATTTAAAAAAACGGTCAAAACGGTTTGTTTGGTGGACAAGAACAAAACTGTATAGTTTTACGGTATAATGTACACAATCTCTATTTGTACCCCAGTTTTATTGAAAAAACGGTCAAAACTGTTTTTTCAACGGACAAGAATCAAATTTGAAAATTTCAGACTGTTGATCGTCGTTTGGGGCTGCAGTGTACTAAATCTTGATTTATTCACTAATTTTATTGGGAAAAACGCCAATACCATTTAATAGATGGGCAAGCACAAAATTTTATGAATTTACCGTGTTGATGATTTTTTAGAATCAATAAAGTCTAACATGTTCATTTATACATCACTTTCATTTGAAAAACCGTAAACATTATTTTCTTGTTGGGCAAACACCAAATTTCACAGTTTCACTATCGTTATCGTTTGTATTCGATTGCAATGTACCAAATCTCTATTTATATACCAATTTCATTGAAAAAACGGTAAAACTATTATCTTAACGAACAAGAACCAAATTTGAAAATGTCACTGCGTCGATCATCGTTTAGGGTCAGTAGTGTACAAAATCTATTCGCTAATTGTATTGGCAAAGAGATCAAAACCATTTAACAGAGAGGATTTATCATGTTAGTTACTTTTAGGACTAGTAATGTCCAATATCGTTATTTATACACGTTTCATTGGACATACGGTGAAAACTGTTTGATTAGTGGGCAAGAAGCAAATTTTACGGTTTCATCGTTTGGGGTTTGCACTATTTTCTTAATTAACAAGAACCAAATTTGAAAATGTCAGTGTTGGTCATCGTTTAGGGTTCCCAATGTACCAAATCGTTACTTATTTACTAATTTCATTGGGAAAACGATTAAATTTATTTAATAGATAGGTAAGCGCAAAATTGTATGGATTTAATTGGCAAAACGGCCAAAACCATTTGTTCCATGGATAAGAACCAAATTTTATAGTTTCACAGTTTTGCTTACCGTTTGGAGTCTTCAGCGTACAAAATCTTTATTTATTCACTAATTTGATAGATGGGCAGGCTCACAGTTTTATGAATTCTCTGTCTTGGTCATATTTTAGACCTACTAATGTCCAATACCTTTCTTTATACACCAATTTCATTACAAAAACCACGAAAACTATTTTCTTGGTGGGAAAGAACCAACTTCTACAGTTTCACATTGTGGGTCATCGTTCGCGGTCTGTAATGTACGAAACCCCTACTTGTTCGCCAATTTTATTAAAAAATCGGCCAAAACTATTATTGGTCTTCGTTTGGGGTCTGCAGTGTACAGGGTGGCCAACTAAGAATGCAAGGTACTGTATCTGGGAAACTATCTATCGTAGAGGCTTGCACAAAAAAAAGTTATTACTAAAACCGCCAATACAAAAACCTGGAAAATATGTTCAACTTTCCGAAATGGCCGCTAAAAGATGACCAACATGTTAATTCTATAAAATATACTTGCTCATCTATCAAATAGTTTTGACCCGTTTTCCCAACAAAATTAGTGAGCAAATAAAGGTTTTGTACATTGCAGACCTCAACTGATGGCCAACACTTTGAGATTTTCAAATTTGATTTTTGTGCAGAGCGAGAATAGTTTTGACATTTGGTACATTATATTGTGAAACTACAAAAAATTCATAAAATTTCGTGCTTGCCTACCTATTAAATAGTTTTAACCGTTTCCCAATAAAATGAGTGAATAATTATATTGTACAGGGTGGCCAACTAAGAGTGCGAGGTACTGTATCTGGGAAACTATCCATCGTAGAGGCTTGCTGAAAAAAAAGTTATTACTAAAACGGCCAATACAAAAACCTGGAAAATATTTTCAAGTTTCCGAAATGGCCCCTAGGGGGCGTAACTGCAATCTTGAATCTAAAAAAGTGATGTTTCTGTGAATTCTGCTATATTAACCTAATAAAAAAATAACTGATCTTTAAAGTCGAGGATAATCTGAACTTTATTTGTTTGGCACTTTTTGACGTATGTCTAAAAATAAAGTGGTGGGGGGTTGAAATGAGCTATTCTTGGGCTACAAATGTTATAATATTTGTTTTGTTAGTTTCACCTGTCGTCGCTAGAGGGCGTTGTTCGACATTCCGACAGGAACGGTTAATTTTCGCAAAAAAATTAAATGCATTGGTATGACTTTTTTTCATGAACAAGTAGCTAAATGATGCCTAAACAAGCTCGCGAAAACCGCATCTCGATATCTTGTTCCTAACCTAAAATATTTGGCAAAGAAGGCTTTATACGAAAATCCCTTAAATTTTTATTTTTTTTAACTATATTTTTCTGGAATTGTTTCTATTATGCAAGTTGTGGCCCAAAAAAGGACCGATTTAAAGGAGGAAGGTTTTTAATGCCCCCGTAAATGCTCGAAATGCTGACCATCACTCTGTGCATTGCTGAGGTCTCTTATGGGTAGACAAAACTGCAGCTTCAATTTCAGTTCTGAATAGGTTACCTAGAAATTGCGATTTTAAATGTTTGTAAATTTATTCACCACAATAAAATCACCCTTTTTGAAATTACTACGGACAAGTAAGCAATGCTAAAAGTTATACGAAAGGCCTATTTTTTGTTTGTTTAAATGCATATTCACTATGGATATATATCAAAAATACAATTAATAGAAGCAGGCAATGGAAACAGATACCTAAACAAAACATACATAATCCACAAATTTTCAATAGTTGTCAACACTTTCGCGTTACTTTGAGCAATTTTTGTGCTTTCAATATGCGTTTTACGAATAATGATATGCTTGCGGTTTATTTTGAATGTCTTCAGAATGCCGCAGTAGCTGAAAGAGTTTACGCGGCTCGATATCCAAATCGGCGTCCTTGCGATGTAAGAGTTTTTCCCCGATTAGTGACGAGCTTACGAGGCAATGGTAGTTTTCGGCCTACGTTTCAACGGCAAAGAATTGGAAGAACACAAGAAAATATTAACCGTGTACTGGGCTATATTGAAGGAAATCCTCATGTTAGCACAAGAGCATTATCCACTGAGTTGGGCATATCACGGACAACGGTTCAAAATATTTTGAAGGACCATAGGTAAGAATTGGTATTTCAAATTCTTTGGACCGATGAAGCCACCTTCAGTAGTGACGGGTCTGCAGAAAATCCCCATTGGTTGCGTGAAGTTCAGCGCCAAGGACGTTGGAGTTTAAATGTATGGTGTGGCATACTGGGAGGCAGGATTATTGGGCCATATTTTTTCGAGCAACCCCTAAATGGCAATCTATTTCTTGACTTTTTGGCCAATCAATTACCGTTGTTGTTTGAAGATGTGCTTCTGGAAACAAGGCAAAAATTGTTTTTGCAGTTGGATGGTTACCCAGCACATTTTGCTATTAATGTGCGAGAGCATATTAATGCAGTGTTTCAACAGCGGTGGATTGGAAGATGAAGTCTGTTTCCATGGCTTCCGCGATCGCCAGACTTAACTTGCCTCGATTTTTATTTATGGGGGCGCTTAAAGCACATCGTGTTTCGGACTCAACCTATTACTAGAGAAGATATGAAAAATCGGATTCGTAACGCAATACGTAACATACCGAGAGCCGAAATTGAAGCTGCAGTTTTGTCTAGTCATGAGAGGCTTCAGCAATGCATAGAGCGTGATGGTCAGCATTTCGAGTATTTACGGGGGCATTAAAAACCTTCCTCCTTTAAATTGGTCCTTTTTAGGGCCACAACTTACATAATAGAAACAATTCCCGAAAAATATAGTTAAAAAAAAATAAAAATTTAAGGGATTTTCGTATAAAGTTTTCTTTGGCCGATATTTTAGGTTAGGAGCAAGATATCGAGATGCGGTTTTCGCGAGCTTATTTAGGCATCATTTAGCTACTTGTTCATGAAAAAACGTCATACCAATGCATTTAATTTTTTTGCGAAAATTAACCGTTTCTGTCGGAATGTCGAACAAAGCCCTCTAGCGACGACATGTGAAACTAACAAAACTCCTCGACTTTAAAGATCAGTTATTTTTTTATTAGGTTAATATAGCAGAATTCACAGAAACATCACTTTTTTAGATTCAAGATTGTAGTTACGCCCCCTAGCGGCCATTTCAGAAACTTGAAAATATTTTCCAGGTTTTTGTATTGGCCGTTTTAGTAAGAGCTTTTGTTTGCGCAAGCCTCTACGATGGATAGTTTCCCAGATACAGTACCTCGCATTCTAAGTTGGCCACCCTGTACAATGTAATTATTCACTCATTTTATTGGGAAACGGTTAAAACTATTTAATAGGTAGGCAAGCACGAAATTTTATACATTTTTTGTAGTTTCACAGTATAATGTACCAAATGTCAAAATTATTTTCGCACTGCACAAGAATCAAATTTGAAAATCTCAAAGTGTTGGCCATCAGTTGAGGTCTGCAGTGTACAAAACCTTTATTTACTCACTAATTTTGTTGGGAAAACGGGTCAAAACTATTTGATAGATGAGCAAGCACATTTTATAAAATTAAGATTTTGGTCATCTTTTAGGATCAGTATGCCCAATATCTTCTTTAATATACCGATTGATTTGGGAACACGGCTAAAACTGTGTGGTCGGCGACAAGAATAGAATTTTGTGGTTATGCTAGGCTAGTCATTTTTTAGAACCGCTAATGTGTATAATCTTTATTCATACACTGATCAAAAACACGGCCCAAATCATTTGAAGGAAGAAAGAAAAGACAAAGTTTGATAGTTTTACAGTGTTGCACATCGTTTGGGACCTGCGATGAGCAAGATTTTTGTCCATAAATAAATTTCCTAGTGGGAATAGAGTCCAAAGCATTTGACAGTTGGGTAACAACGACATTATTTTATGGTAATATCCAACATTTTCTGGGAAAATAGCCAGAAGTTTTACCTCAATGACCAAAAACTATTTTTTTTTTGGTTTTACGGTGTTGGTCATTTTAAATAAAATATGTCCAAAATTGTTATTTATTATTTCATTGGGAACTACACTCCAGTTTTCTTGTGAAAATAGGGCAAATTAAATTTGATGGTTTTATGAAGTTGATCATCAGACCAGCACTGTCCAAATTCTTCACTAGAATCTGATTTCGCCAATCGACGCCTTTAAAAATGCGCTCCTGTTTTGATTTTTATCGGGCACCCCTCACTAGGTCAAAGGGGAAGGTCAAACAATTTTCAATTTATACCTTATGACAATGTGGGTGTTATTCAAAAGCATCTTTTCGTCGAAGCAAATATGTATTTCATTGAACTGTATTCATGTCCATTTCGTGCATGTAACTGCTTCCAACTCGACATGTAGCAAACAATGTGATGTTTTCGCAAAACGTATTAATATCGTTAAACGGATTTATTTTGATTACATAATGTGTAATGAAATAAATATTTTGTTGTCATTTTAAGACTATACTCGTATATTTATTTGTTTATAATATTGTATGAAATGTAAAGAATAAAATTGCATACATTGTCATGAAAGTTATCTTGGAACAATAATAAAAGCCGTCTGGAAAAGCGGGAAAAGTGGAATTATTTTGAGTAGTTTGTTATATATACACCTTGGCTAACCATAACCTATCGTAAGTACTTTTACTGGATGTATTCAGATATCTTTAACCTTTATTTTAAAATCCTAAGACCTGACGAAGACTTATAATTAGATTGAAACATTCAGCCTTCAATAATAGTTTCATGGAGAAAGAGGTTATGCGACTTGATTTTGATAGTATTAATGAGTTTTTTCTGGATAAAATATACATAAAATAATTGCTATTTGTCAACTTTTCTTTAATGTTAAATCTTGCTCAGAAGCAGAACGTTAAGAAGTTTTGAAGTTAATGTGCACCGATTCGAATTTATGATTCACCCCTGTAATATTAGTGAGTTAACGAATAGTTATTATTGAATGTAGAACAAATTGCATTTTGATGATACGCCACTGCAATTTATTAATTATTTTACCTACCTATATAAAAACGCGAATGTTCATAAAAACAAATAAAACGGAACATGAAATGGCGGAGTGGAGAAATTTTGAAGGGTGGATAATTTCGAAGCCTTTTTTTTTCTTGTTTTACTCTTATTCGCATTGGCAAGACGATGAGTGTCTACAGTGTGGAACGAGGTCAATCGCCAGCGTCGGGTCAGGGCGCTGACCTTGGTAGGAGGGTGGTGATGTGCATGGCATCGCCCTACCTTGAACGAGACGCCGTTATTGATCAGTGTGCGCAACGCGTCTATTTTACGGAAAAAACATTTCCGGCAACAACAATGCACGCAATACGTTTTATTTTAAAGCTAAATACCGATAAAGATTATCAAAATTAACGGCAATAAACAAAAAAATTAATAAAAATAGGGCGTAACTCTAAAGTTTTTCCCGTTTGCAGAAATGCCGTTGCGCAATGCGCGTTTTTAAGGTTAAAATTCAAGGGTAGAGGGTCAAGGGCCTTAAATTGTGCGTGTTTTTTGGCACAAACGTTCTAAAGTACGTTATAAGATCAAAAAATAAATATTACGACGTTGATAAAAGAAAAGTAAATCAGCTTCAGAAATGGGTTCTTAAAAGTAAAAAATAAATGAAAATTTATAAATAGGCGAACTAAGAAATAGCGTTGCGCACGCAAGTCACCTTGCCTTGTTTTCAATTTCGAGTGAATGAACTATCGAGGGCATGCATACACCACTAATAGATATTTTAAAATAACTGATCTCATTCTATGTTTAAATGGCCACCGAATCAAAGCCATTATGTAAAAAGAGATTATGTTAATGACACGAGGGTTAATACCATCAACCTTCATTAAATAAGTTAATTACTTTTTAGAGATAATCGCAACTATTAATATGTAATTTATTCAAATATAGAGCGTTTATTTTTGTCTTATGCTTGTTTACACACGTACTTTACACTATTTATACAGTTGTCTCGAAAAATATTATGATGGATTTTGAAATCGGCTCACGGTTACACAATTTGGTTTTTCATTATTTATCTTTATTCTTCCGGGTTTTCAGATCTTTCAAAATTCGGTGTTCGATGACAGTACCACTTCTCAGCTGTTATAAATATCAGCACTAGTAGGCGTGGTGTCCACCTGAACGAACGCGTAGAAAGTTTTTGGCACTTACCATTGCATAATGCCCATATTTTCACATTTCACTTCATGTAATCTAACTTTTTCCAAAGCGTGCTTAAAATTTCACAATAGGTCATCATATAATCAAATTGATTTTATCCTTCTCGGTATGAGCAATCGGGAAAATATCTGAGCAGTTTTTCGAAGTATTTGAAAACTAAAATCATACAGATCTATTATTTTCGAAAATACGGCTTTAATTAAAAATTAGGTACACTTCTTTTAAATAATCACATTCTATTAGTAATGTTGTGGTCTTGATACTTGTTGCTGGTTAGGCAACACACATTACAGCTAACAAACTAATGCAAATGCGAAACATAATTAATTTACATAATCTGTCATTCCTTCCGGGTAAAATACATGAACGAGAAAAAGATAAATTGCAACTTTTTTTGCATTATTTCCGGTAGGGTTTTAAACTGAAATGACTAAAGCATTTATGCATTCAAGCTTAAACTTCTGTGTGGATTTGAATTACGGTTTAACAATATTTTAGATTATATTAGTTTATATGTTTTTGAGCAAGCTTAATTAATTTCAGACAAATTTTAAATTTACTATTACAATTGCTTTTAAATAACATTCAGTTTAATACAGCTTTGTGCAATTATATCAAATGTCAATGTTAAAACATTTTTAAATTAGAATTAACCTTAGCAGTTTTATTTATATTGAACTTTAGTAATTTTTTAGTTACACTTACTTAAGTTGTATTTTTTTTTTCAATTTTAAGAAATTTTATACAGTGCCCGTCGAAAGTCCTCCCCCCTCCACCAACCTATTATGTGAACCATAAATGGGGTTATATATGGTAATTGATACCTCATTTGAAAGCTCGTTTCAAGTCCTTTTCAACGACATCAACAATATTAAAATATTATTACTGATTTATGTGTTTCAACGCAAAAACCCCAAAACATTAATTGGCGTTTTTGGGTTGAAACTTATGAATCAGTAGTAATGTCGTAATGTTGTTGATGTCGTTGAAAAGGACTTGGGACGAGCTTTCACATGAGATATTACTTGACATATGATACCATTTAAAATTATCTTACAAAATGACGCTATTTTGAAAAATAATTTTAAATGGGATCATATCCAAGTAATACCTCATATGAAAGACCTTTTCAACGACATCAACAACACTAAAATATTACTACTAATTTATGAGTTTCAACCCAACAACCCCAAAAAATTTATTGTCGTTTTTGGGCTGAATCTCATGAATCAGTAGTAATATTTTAATGTTGTTGATGTCGTTGAAAAGGACTTGGAACGAGCTTTCAAATGAGATATTACTTGCCGTATGATCCCTTTCAAAATTATTTTACAAAATGGAGACTGTCCGCCATTTTTAATGATTACGTCACTGAATACCATCACAAACGTTGTATCTGTGCCTTAGTTCGTTTTCCCAAAATTGTTGAGTTCATAATATTGCTGTTTTACCTAAATGTCTTGTTACCTTAGCATTCCACCTTTAGTAAGGGATCTTTATTTTGTCAAACATCGTATCACTTCACCTACAGTTTTACTTCCTATCCAAAAAAAAGGAGTGCTTTGACTTTTCTCCATTTAGAAAACGGCTACCTCGGCCAGTTTGAACCCACGCTGCTCGGGCGATAGGCACTCTAACCATTCCACCACCGAGGCAGCTTCACCTTATTTATTTTATTTTCTCTCGATTATGATATATGCCGTATTGAAACGCGTTGAAACATAATTAATTATATAAAATAAATTGTGGAATTACATTGTATTTAAAACATATGTGTTATTAAATATGGAATTCCACGAAGTAAGTGTTGAGTTATTGGTATGCTTGGCGTTACCGCGAGTCAGTTTTGTTTTTAAATGAAAAAAATGTAAATACATTGGTAATATCAGACATCGCAAAAACAGTAATAATTGTATCAATTAGCGGACTATAGTGAGAATATTAATACATTTGTCTACTACTACAATCTGACGTATTAAGTATCATTACAGTAACATTGCAGATTTATTAACATTAAGACCATACAACAATGTTTAATAAATTAATAGTTATTTATATATCAAGGGAGTTATGAGGGTTTCAATTACCGAAGGCAACGGATTGAAATCTCGAGAGACGTTAGTCCCGAGGGATTGTAAGTTGCCCGAGGTTATTAACACACATAAGTCACGTGGTAGATAAATAATTTTATTTCATATTTCATTATAATGAAATATGAAAACGAAATTTTGTTGGTTATTAAAATTAAACGAACGTTTAAAAATTAAGTAGGTATTGTTACCATGGATGTATCAACTGACAAGCATGCAAATATTTGTCAAAATACATTAGAGGGAGTTATAGATCTATAATTCCCTACTATAACTCTCTAGGGAGTTATGAACATGTTTACAGTTACGGTAACTAAGGGTTTATTTGTTTATAATGTATTGGTATGAAATAAAAAAATTAACAGTAAGGTTAAAGAATATAAATTTAATCAAAGAATCTTTGTATATAATATAAAATATACTAATATATATATATATATATATATATATATATATATATATATATATATATATATATATATATATATATATATATATATATATATATATATATATATATATATATATATATATATATATAAAACATGGAATACAACTAAAAATGTATGGTTTAACCAAGAATGCTCACAGAAAAAGGTGATAAACCTATTTACGTTAACCTGTTTTCTAGAATTTTCGAATTAGAAATAGCCCGCATGTTTATTTAGAAGTAGTTTATTCTGAAACTTTATATAAAATACATAATATTGAATTTGATGTAAGTAGAATACGGACACTTGCCGCCGCCATTTTGTTTTTGTGACACCATAGGCCAGGCCATTTCCAGCCCCTTTTTCGAGGGCTTCTTTTCGTGGGCCATTTTCAACCCCTTGATCGAATTTTCACCCCTAACTAGGGCCCTTTTGGTTGTACTAAGTCTTTTTGGCAGTTCAGCTCCTGGAGGGTAGGCAAATGCGTGCGTATACAGTGTTCTGATTGGTGGTCTTAAGGACAGACCACGCCCATTTTACCTGATTGGTCGTGCGCGCGTCACCCCTATAGTTTCTGATTGGTCCTCAGTCCCCACCCAGCCTTCCTAACACTGTCTCATAAGCCAGGTAAGGGAGCCCTCATACTGTCTCATAAGACAAGTATAGGAACTTGTGTTAGGGTCTGAGCCCCTTATCGTGTCCCCATGCTGGCTGGAAGTAGTATACTAACTTGTAAGACGGGTATAGGGATTTGTTCTCGGGCCTTTGCCCCGACGTGGCCTCCATGGCTGGAAATAGTATTCTAATAAGGGGGCCCTACTGTCAACTTGTAAGACAGGTATATGAACTTGCTTTAGGGTATGAGCCTGTTGGTGCGAAATGTTTGAATTTGTGGCGCGATCTAGTTGTATATGGACTAATGAATATTTTCTGTAATAAAGGCGGCCCCACCTAGCAGTATATTTTTAGCGAAATTTTGAATTTGTGGCGCATCTAGTGGTGCATTTCTAGGACTAATGAATTCTTTTTGTAATAGAGGTGGCTCCACCTAGCGGTATATTTTTGAGCGAAAGTTGAATTTGTTTGGGGCGTTATCTAGCTGTGTGTTTTTAAACTAACGAATGTTTTCTGTAATAGAGGTTGAACGTGCTTGCTTCTCTTTCGGCTCTTGTTACGGAACTCTTAATTAAAACAGCTAAACTGCTAAAACGCTTTTATTTATCAGAGTAGAATGGTTGAAAAACAAGTATTATACAGTAATTTGATTATCTCATCATTTATAACTAAACGTGTAGTGAAAAACTTATTTACAAAATCAAGCATTAGTAAATTATTTATTCTAAAATACAAAAACATTATCGTATAAAGTCCACACGCATCCGAATGGTAGTCCTGCACCATCTAGAATTCTTCTCAAAGAAATGTAAATGTTAACCTAGAGGGAGGGGGGGATCGTCCAAAGGAATCAAAATATTCCCCGTTACCATTCTCGTCAATGTAGATAGCGGTCCAATGCTGACCTGGTTTGTTTACTGGATCTGTCTTCACAATAATTGCACAAGGTGCGTCGCATCGGCAGCTGATTAGAAGCACATACAAGTCGAAACACATTCTTGTGACTGGGGATCAATTTCAAACATTTCAACACTAGACCGCTTATATCTTTGGAGATGGTATGTGCCCAGTCTTGCAATAGTAATGTGTTTTCCATAGCGCACATAGGCTCTTTGGTCTTGTGGTTTAAACAACTATACGCATTTGCTTCCTTTTTCAATTTTTTAATCGACGGGTAGCCAATCTCGTCCAAGTTTAGTATTGACTTGTTAAGGAATCTCAAAAACTGTTGTTTTCACTACCCTTCACGTGAATTTTTTAAATGGTAGCAACATTCTTATCATCATACCCTGACCGTCATTTCAAGCCGTGATATTTATCCTCTAAAAACCTTATCTGTGTTGACATGGGTTTTGATATATAATAATCTCGAGGTGGCTTTATCAGCATCGGCAGTAACGAGCCATGATCTGTAATCACGGCAATTTCTTTCGGTATGAACCGCTCTAAACCCTTGCATGTCCAAATATCCGCCCATCTTCTTTCAGCTGATGTTGTACACTGAAGCTTGTGATTTAGGGTTGTCCCTTTTAACAGGCGAAATCGTTATCGAATTCAGCGTACACCAAATAGTTAACGGTTCTCCAAAGCCGACTTCTAGACGAAGGGAGCCCTTTCTAACTAAATTCCAGTGCGTGCAAGCTTTTGCAGACAAGTCAGGGGTTAGGTCGAAAGTCATTAAACAGTAGCCATTGAGGTAATCGCTTCTCGATATATCGTTGCTCTCATTCAAAAATGAATACCCGTACCAGAGAATAAGGTGTGATATGCCCTTACATATAAACCGTTAGCTGTAAAGCCTGGTTTAAGGCCTCCGAAGGAATTTGTTGGCCGTCAATAAATAACGACATGTAGTTAATATTGCTGTGATGAAAATTGAATGGATTTGAGGAGTAATCAGCGTTGAAGGGTTTATTTGCGACAAAACCTACGATGCATCGTTTGGGTAACAGAACCAGGAAGACATTATCCAATGATTTTCGCTGTATGCCTATAGGTATAGTTAACACTTTTACGTCTGTCCTTGCAACAGGCTATTTTGCTGCAGTTGTTCCTAAAGCTGTAGCGTGTGCAATTAGAATGGCGGGGTTAATTCGCATACGTCTCACCACTAAAATAGCGTCCATAATTCCCGTCTAGTAAGATGAACCGAGCGTGATCGTACAAATTTAGCCTTTAACTCAACACTACTTATGAGAAAATTTTCCTGATTAAACAAATCCGATTGCACGTGACCAATCATCTCAACCTATTAGCTGGTCGCTTCAAGTACTTGATGTTTTGAGAAACCGTTATTTGCGTGTCCCAGTATAGTCATCTGCCTAATTGTATCATTGCGCCATAAGGTACAACCTAGATGTGAACTTTTGGCCTCCTTTCCATAATTTAGCAACGTTTCGATATATGAGCGGTAGGCGTAGGTGTTGTTTGGTTGTGACACCATCTTCAGATTTAAGTAAACCTCCACTTGCGAGAAAAGCGAATGCATCCAATTGTTTACCGGTGCTACAACATCGCGATAGTGCTTATCGTCATGCTTAGAACTTTAGCTGTGATATCACATGGTCTGTAAATCGTAATCGTTTCGTTCCTACAACATTCGTCATCCAGAGCTTAACTAAATATCCATTCACCACTTTCGATACTTGTCTGTCGACGGTAAAGCGAACAATCCAATTCATTAGGTAAAATTTGGACGCGAGGCTTTCAGCGATGGCTGTTTCGGACCATGAGCCCGAAGATAAGATTATCCGAACATTGCCCAGTGCTTACACCTATTCCTCCAACATAATTTAATTATAATTTAAGTACAACCAAGCGCAGATATTTACATGTTGTGGGCCTTGGGGACTTCATACAGGATAGTCAATTTTGGTCTCATACCAGCAAAGTACGGGGAGAGAGTGGTTGTGGAACGGGCGAAATTAAAATTTTGCTACCATCCATATAGGTAAAATTTTGCGACGCGAGGCTTTCATACAGGTAAAATTTTGCGACGCGAGGCTTTCAGCGAAGGATGTTTCGAGCCCTGAAAATAACCGATCCTATCCGAACATAACCGAGTGCTTACAACCATTTCTCCAATATAATTTAGTTATAATTTAAATAAAAACAAGCGCAGGTGTCAACATATTGTGGGCCTTGAGGACTGGAGTAGAATACAAGATATTCAATCTTGGTTTCATACCAGCAAAGTACGGGGAGAGGGTGGTTGTGAAACGGGCGAAATTTAAATTTTGCTATCGTTCAAATCAAATCAATCTCAAGCACCATAAATCAAAAATTTTATTAAGTCAGTCTCACCATCATCGAAAGGTGGACTGTCCTTAAAAATGGAAATATGATGTTCAGGTTCTTTGCGCATGACAAAAAACTCACTACTTAGATTACACTCACTTTTAAAAGCAGATTTGTGATGCCATCTAGTGGTGTATTTTTAACCAGCGAACTTGAACGTATTCGCTTCGATCTCTCTCATTCTCTCTCCCTCTCCCTCTCCCTCTCCCTCTCCCTCTCCCTCTCCCTCTCCCTCTCCTCTCCCTCTCCTCTCCCTCTCCTCTCCCTCTCCCTCTCCTCTCCCTCTCCCTCTCCCTCTCCTCTCCTCTCCTCTCCCTCCCTCCCTCTCCTCTCCCTCTCCTCTCCCTCCCTCCCTCTCCCTCCCTCTCCTCTCCCTCTCCCTCTCCCTCCCTCTCCTCTCCCTCTCCTCTCCTCTCCCTCTCCCTCTCCTCTCCCTCCCTCTCCTCTCCCTCCCTCCCTCTCCTCCTCTCCCTCTCCCTCCCTCTCCTCCTCCTCTCCCTCCCTCTCCCTCTCCCTCCCTCTCCTCTCCCTCTCCTCTCCCTTCCTCCCTCTCCTCTCCTCTCCCTCTCCCCTCTCCCTCTCCTCTCCCTCCCTCTTCTCTCGGCTAGAGACAACCTTTTTTCTTAACCTTTTTTCTTGGTAATAACGCATGTTATAGAGTTTATTACATTTAATGACCCGTTTCTCGGGTGACCAAAAATACGCCAAAAAGCTTCTTTTAAACGAATCGTAATCTCGCCAATCGGCCTCATTTATCAAGGCCCAACTTTGAGCACCGAATACTAGACAGGTTTTTGCCGCTTGCAGGTAATCCTCACCCGACAAGTGATACGAAGCCGCAAACTGTTCAAATTTACGTAAGATAACAACGGGCTGCAACCAATGGTTACCGGGAAAAATTGACCGCCCCAGCTTTAAAGGGGACCTAGTTTTTTTAGATCAGCGTTTTGAGAAGATCGTTCATAATCAGGGAATGTATTGCCTTCTCCGTTCACTTTACGCGGGGTAGAGGTAATAAAGAGTACAGAATTATTATTCCTAACACTAAGTGACTGACCTTCCCAAAAATCCGATGAAGATGCTTTGTCCGCAGATAGGCCCGAACCCTGTGCACCATTTGGACCTCCATTTCCGTGTGTAGTGACTAGCTTTTAGATGGCTCTCTGCATCACCGCGCTCTATTCGAGGAGAGTTTCCAGCAATCTTCCTTGATTCCGTACAACCCCCTTTAGATCTTCTAGTTCAGCGACCTTGGGGCTGCCATTTGCAGATCCCGTTACCGGGTTATGTCCATTATCGACACCTTGGTGGCTACCGTACATATCTACTCCAAGAACTTCCGATTGGTCCATAATTTTTTTCCATAAACAAACAATAATTAATATCATCTTAGTTACATGTACGCAACTCTAAACCGTCAATAATAGTATTAACCTGAAAGCAAGGGTTGCACATTTCATTAACCCATCGTTCGCCAGGTATTACTGCTTTATTAAAATAGTACAATTGCAAATTTTAGCAAGAGAGAAGAAAAAATATCGACATTTCTCTAACAAGTAAAATTTGACACTCAATGTAATTAGCATTGAAAGAGCCAAAAATAAATTTTTAGGCTTCCATTAAAATCCCAACTACTGAGAATTTATTGTAAAGTGACAAACTCAACAATTCATTAAATCAGAAATGTCGGTTGTATGTCTAACGACTCACTATTTTCGTTGAGGCAATTGGCTTCAAAAAAAACAATGCAAAAAAAATTTGTATTATGTAAATGGAAAAACGTATCTGTATGCAAGTACAGATAATAGGCTTAACACAACATCTTAAACATCTACAGTGAGCAAACTGGAAGGTAACACATTTCAAGCCTTACATACACATCGTTAGTATTTTAATATAATATATATATAATATATATATATATATATATATATATATATATATAAATATGTCTCAACGATTACATACTTCGGTGTTCCTTCACAGGCGGCAGTTACGCACTTGTACCTATGAAGCCTTAAGCGGTTTACCGTAAATAAACATTGACCCTTCCCTTTACATAACCATTATCAATTGTCAACAAACAATCCTGGAAAAGTAATAATATTGTGGTGTAATGCGCTAAAATCTTAATACACTAACTCCTGTTAGATAATACAACTGTCCTTAATCAAATATTGTAGTTTAATAAATCAAGAAGTCAACGCCTTCCAGAATAATTACAATTTGTAATTAATAAAATTTCTTAATCAGTGAAAAAAATTTGTGCACAATTATTACATCAAAATCTTTCTTTATATGTTTTATTTGACTTATAAAGAAATTGTTTCCGGCCCTTCATAACACACGTTAATAGGCCTTCACCCGCACAATGCATGTTTTTCAACAAAAAAAATTAATGGTTCAAAGCTTAAAAAAATTAAATTGATTTTTATAATTTTTTTTCTTTTAATTAAAAGTGCAAAAGTTACTGTAATAAAACGGACAAGAAGTAAACACGCCCCTAATGCAATACCGGCTCATCCTGGTCACGGCACCACTTTGTAGCTTCCTCCAGGTACCCTATCTTGAATAGCGTAATTTGAACTTATTTGCAACAATGCAAATTCAAGAACAAAATAATCGCTAAGTGATTTACCTTGACTTGACTGGCAATACTGTTACTATTACTCAAAGTAATTGCCTGCCTTACCTTGACTTTCCTGGCAATACTTAAAACATTAGAATTTATTTACAAGTCTGATAGTTAATTACTCGCAAACCTCAAATCTGATCAAACTAAGTGGCCGTTTAGTGGTAGGTACGTTGTGCTATCTGAATTAGATAGGCTGGATGAGGTAAGTGTTACAACTGAGGGCCAGGTAAAAAATTGAAACTACTCAAATTAAAATCAACGAGCTTTGCGCAATGGTGGTTCAGCCCGTTAATGTACTATTGTGGGAAAGAACCACCAATAAAACCCACTTTATTCATAATTAAGTAATTGCACAAGTACATTAATAAATCAAATAACACACAAAAAAAAAACAAAGAAAGGGTTAAATATGTAACAAAACACCATTAAATCAGGTTAAAATGCGTACAAAATTATAACATTCAGTGAAAATGAATAAAAAGCAGTTTATTTACACAGAAACTCAATAATAAAAAAAGAAACCCCAGGTAGTCACACCCACAATTGTGTCATAAATAATCAAAATACAAATCGTAATACCAAGCATGTGGCCGGTGTTTAAGGAAATAAGCACATAAAAGCATAAAATGCTCGATTTGTGATAGGTTATATAAGCTTGTACAATCATTTGCTGTCTGCTTCAATTTATATAAAAATACCTACTTACACTTGAATATATATTTCTTTAATTGATCACAGACACACAGACACGCGGTTTAATTTCCAAAATAGTGACTGTTATTTATAGATTAATATTTGAAAAACACATTAAAACTAACACACGAAAGAAAAGACAATTTAGTGTTGGCTAATTCAAAACAAAATGTACACGCACAAATATTTTAAGACAAATAGTTTACAGTGAAGGTATTTAATTAACTCAAAATCGGTCTGGCTCGATTGACCCTCTAACTGTAACTAACTTTCCCGCAATCAACCCCCATTTTTCAAAAGTAATATAAAAACAAGAAACATAAATTTACGCTGGAACAGTTTCATATTTATTATTGCACGACATCTTAATTTTAAAAATATGCATTCGTCCGTAACAACCCTACATTTAGCTCCCGAGTTTCCAAGTAACAAACAAAGATATCTTTTCATCGCGGTCTGTACCAACACAATTACTTACTAAACTCGTGACATTTTTACATTAAGAATCGGCGCATAAGAAATTCCAATGATTCCTTACGCCCCTTCAGTAATGCAGTTTTAAGCATACACCTCCTACTCACACCCCATGTGTTTTTCAACCCTAGCCAAATATCAGTTACATACATTCTCACATTTCTTACATAAAAATATATAAATCAAATATTTTGAAAACATTAGCACATTACGACGTATTATCACGATATTAAAAATCCACTAATTATCTTTTCTGTCGCGGTAACAATGGCGATTTGAGAATCGTTTATTACAATAGTAAAATTTTCGCGGTCCGTTACCTGCACAAGTCATGATGTAAGTGTAAAGTTGTGAAAAACTTTAATTTGAAATTGATAGAGGCATTCACAAATATAAACACGGACACAACAAAGAAATAGCTTTGTCAATAAGTGCAAGTGTCATTTAACAATGAAATGAGGTCTAGGACACTACGCCGAATGGCCACAACATCGACACGATTTTTGTTGATCTATATTGCCGACTACGGACACTACGCCGATGGACACTACGTCGACAGTACCTACATCGCCGACAAGTGTGCAAGGGACACAACGCCAACCATGCCCACATCGCTGCCGGGCACTGCGCCGACAGTACACACATCGCCGACAAGTGTATAAGGCACACTTCGCCGAATTTGAGATAGAAATAAAAATGATAGAAAGGAAACTTAAAATCTAGTGTAACATGGGAGAGCCAGGCAATCGAGCGGGCGTGGTTACAAACATTATTTCTAATTATTTTGATTACGGCTACATAAAAATGTTGTAATTGTTTTGTAGTTTACATTCTACAATTCTCTATTTCTGTAGTGTTCAATAGTTCAACAGTTTCTTTTAGAGGGACTAAAAAAACTATAGAATATATTGATCATATTTTTCCAAAGGATATAACCATTCATTTTCAGCATTGTCTTACTACTAATTTTTAGTGGAATAGTAAATTCTATGAACAGATTGATGGTGTAGCAATGAGCAGTCCTCTTAGTCCTGTTATAGCTAATTTTTACATGGAAAATTTTGAAACATTAGCGTTACAAAATACACCTAAAAAACCTTCAACTTGGTATAGATATGTAGATGAATGGTATACATCCTAGCATCCAGTTTACCATGGAAAAAGAAACTAATGGAAGTTTACCATTTCTTTACATATTAATATCTACAGAAAGCCGACACACAGTGATAGTTACCTGCATAAATTATCAAACCACCATCCCCGTCAAAAAATGTGTGTAATTATATCTTTATTAGATCGAGCAAAACGAATTTGTGATCCTGAATTTTTGAAAAATGAATATAAATATTTAAAAAATCCTTATAAGATAATCGATATTCACTTACTGATATTAATAATATTATTACACCTTCTAGACATAACCTTAAAGAAAAAACCCAGTTCTTAATGTTGGTACTGCTTTTCTTCCTTTTATAACTAATGTTATAGATAGAATTGAAAAAATTCTAATTAACTATGGTATTAGGACTGTTTTTAAACCTACAAGAAAAATTAAAGAACATTTAAGGTCATCCAAAGATGTTTCAAACCCATTATAATCTTCCGGAGTGTGTAAGTTATCTTATTCACGTGGAAAAGTATACAATGGAACAACAAAACGTAGCTTTGATAGAAGACGTAAAGAACATATGAGGTTTGTAGATTAGGTCAACCAGAAAAGTCTGGAGTAGCTGACCATGCCTTGAATAACTTAAACCATGACATTCAATTTGATAACATGGAAATATTGTCAAGACAAACTCATTATTATGTTCGTTTATAACGTGAAGCTATTGTGATATACAAACACCCTAATAATTTTAATAGGCAAGAAGAAAATCTCCGTTTAAATAGGTTTTGGCATCTTGTAATAAAAAAAACGCATAATGGTGAGTCTTAATTTAAATTTTAGCTTTTGGCATGTCTAGGTTTTTAATGTTTGAAATTAAAATTAAAATTAAAAATGACATAAATCGTTCTACATTATGCTTTTCATTGTTTGATTAAATTTTGTTAAATTTGTTTTTTGGTTGACATTTTTCATCGCTAGCCTTCAACCGTTAAAGGGTGTTCTGATTTGTCATTTCAAGGCAATTTAACAATATTTAATTTTTTAATGGTCTAGTTATTTTTTAATAAAATTGTATTCCATAGTTGGCTTTATACGTTTATTAAACTATTGTATTAATAGCAGGCTTATGTTTATATTTTCAATTTTTCAAATTTCATAAAATTACTTCAACATCTTTAACAATTTTAATAGATATTATTACTACTGACGAAGACAACTGTAAGTGTTATCGAAACGTTTAGATTGTATAACTTTAATATACAAATACATCATTAAAAAACCCAAAAAGGATAAGTATTTTAATATGTATAATAATGGTGAAAGTTTACATTTTCATACATAATTTTGAATTTGATATATTGACAATAACGTTCGACAAACTATCAGTTACATCAAACATACAAAGTACACCACACAAAAAAATAAAAGTTTAAAACTTACCCAGAAACAGCAACATAAAACAAACATAAATCAGCATGATCACTACAGTGTTCACACAAGATTCGTTAACTTGTCAAATATTCAATTTAATAATAAAGAATTAGAATTTCTTAACCTATCAGGCCCAGGCAAATTTTTGATTCGTTAACATTTTCTGTCCCAGAACTAAACTTACAACAAATCTTACAGTTAAGTACAAAAATCAGTTAAGAACAAAGTTAAAGAATAATCTAATTTCTGTTAAAGCAGATAAAGGTACCACTTTAGTAATTATTTCAAAAGAAAGTTAATGAGTTTATTATTAACGAATATTATATATATATATATATATATATATATATATATATATATATATATATATATATATACAAGAATATTTCAAAAATATGTGAAACAAAGCTTACGAAACTGCAATATCTGCTTTACACATTTAGATAAACAAGTTTTAAAGAAGAAACCACAAGCGTCAAACATATACGTCGCATAAAAATCCATAAACCAAATATGCCTATTAGACCAGTAGTTTCTTACATCCAAGCACCCAATCATATCTTACCAAATAAACTAAACCACATACTAACAATTAAAAGTACAAATCAAAACAATATACTAAAGATTCTTTAGAATTACAAAACAAAACTACCACTACATATTATACTTGTAAGTTTTGATGTTACTAGCATGTTTTCTAAAATACTCTTTCCAGAATGTATGCGTTTATTAAATAATTATCTATTTAATAATAATGTTGAATTAGTTACAAGAATTGCGTTAGTTCTATTATTTGAGCTCCGTGTAACTCAAAACTATTTCTCATTCAATAATAATATTTATCTACAAAAAAATGATTTACCTGTAGACAGTCTAGTTTCGTCAGCTAATATCTTTATGGATAATCTAGAAACTCAAATTTTGTGAATGAAATGCTTCTGATAAGATTGTATTTTGGTTTCGTTATGTTGATGATATTTTAGCATGTTTTTATAGTTCACCAGACCTTGAATGACGAGTTTTTAATTAATATTAACAATTTATATCCTCACATAAAATTTACACTCGTGAAAGAACAAAATAGAGCCATTAGTTTTCTAGAATTAAACATAAAAATTAATACTCTCTATATTCAGAAAAATTACACATACAGACATTTCAATTTTAAACGAGATCATGTCACCATAAAAGTTAGCTGCACACAGTTCATTAGTGCATAAAGCAATGTTATTACCATTAAACCAAAATAAAGAAACATCAGGTACAAAACAAATAATACCAGTAAATGGTTACGTTTCAGATATAATCGACACTTTAGTTAAAAAACAAGATTACAAATTATCTATTAGAATCATTTACCCAGCTAACACAGAACCGATTGAAAATGTATACATAAGATTTCATGTTTTGGAAAAAAGTCAGAAAAAGGAGCTCACATATTACAAAAGGACAAGAAGTACAGAGTGGTTTTCAAAACAATACCAATCTCCTTAAATGTTTATTTTATGCCAAAGATTTAACTAACGACATTTTGAAGCCGGGTATTTATAAAATGAACTGCACATTCTGTAATTCTGTTTATATTGAACAAACACTTATGAACTTTAATACTAGATACAAAGAACACATTGGATGTTATAAAAATAAACACACATACAAATCAAAGTATGTCAAACATTTACACATACATCTATACACTAGTGCTTATTACAATTTCGCAGTTTGAATCCGCACGGCTACATTTTTCTGGTTGGCACTCCTTATGATTTATGACTTCCAAAATTAATTTGCAGCATTAGCAGATACACATTAGCGCTTATTAGGGTTTAAATTAGCACGAGTACCACTTTTTATATAAAAATCATTATTTTACGCAGTACTGGCTTCTATTCGTATTTGAAACCACTACTACTGATTTGTTCACCGCTTGTTTGCTACCTTTACAGAAAGCACTAACAACGGGACCGATGTATGCTAGGTCTTACTAGGATTTCATATCGTGAATTAGTAAGACTGATCACGCGTTTTTAAATAATATATCTCTGGCTATCTATGTAAATAAAGTAGTGCTTCACAATTTGCATCCGCATGACCATATATTTCTAGAATAATTTGAGGTGGGAGGCATATGTACCCATACCAGTCTGGAATGTATCACCACTATTATCCTATTACTTCCTTTCTGGTCCAGTATTGTACCATCTGTGCTATCAGGTCTAATCTTAATGCTGTTCATCAACACTTTGAACAATTACAATCTGACATTTTGTTCCTGTTTGAAACACAAGTCTCATATGGAACGCCAAATCACCCACCAAATTCCTTAGTACAATTATCACTCTAACTTTCAACATAATGGAGGAGTGTGTGTTTACCTCAAGGACAATATTGTTGTAGCAGGTTTTCCTTTTTGGAGAAAAAATAAATCGGCGTGGTTTGTGTCAAACATGTTGGTCCTAAATTTTTTAAATTCTACTGTTGCATCTATAGGACTCCCAATAATAGTAATGTTACAGAATTCTTTGATTTCTTAGTTTGAAAGCTGACTATCTTCTGCCTCAGTTTCCTTCTTGTAATATTTTAATTCTGGGAGATTTCAATATTCGTAACTCTGATTGGCTTCAATTTTCAACTACCACTCATCCTATGGTCATAGTTCAGAGATACTTGCTGTTTCATGTGATCTAGTAGAAATAACTTCTACTGCTCCAAAATTCCTGCGTTGTTCATAACACTGATAGAACCTTGTGATGTTTTAAGTCAGATAAATGGAGTAATGTACGGGATTTGTTTCCATCTTCCTATGGCGTGAATATTGTTTTAAGTCGTTCTCGTCTTTAGACATTGCCCTTTCAGTATCTGAAGTCATCTTCATGAGGATGGAGTTATACATTTCCAGACAACGTATAGGTCGTTATCGTTCTCAACCACAGTTCAATCGGGCTTGCGCTAATGCAATATCGTTCAAAAATAAATTTTGTACTAAATAGAAATCTAATAAAACTGTTAACAGTCATGCAACAGCGTTATTACTAAAGGTAAACAGTTTTCCGAACGAAAATGCAATCAACTAGCTACATGTCCTTCAGGTATTCGTAAATTTTGCCCCTTAGCTTAAATCATCAAACCTTGGTACATCTTTACATAACATATTTTAACGGATCTGTAGTAGCAGACTGTAGATAAAGCCAACACTTTTGTAGGTTTATTTGAATAAAACTCGTTTTTCAAGGGTGCGGGACAATATGTTCTACTAATCACCTCTTCTCCATACGCTACGAAACCTATATTTATGTTTGCTACAAACTTCTAGAATCTCGGCATTTCCTTCATCATGAAGGTTATCAAATGTTCAACCTATTCTAAGAAAGGCGATCCTTCCAACTACGGACTAAGGGAGTGGGGGGTATCAGGAAGCAGGGGATTTCCGGCCGCGCCTGTAGGGATCGGTTCGTCTACGGTTCTAACAGTGCCTCTCCAAAATCGACAGCGGCGGACGCGACGTGTCGTGGGTCACTGGAGAGAAGATTATATGTATCTAATCAATGTTGATTCAATGGTTTTAATAATAAAAATCCTGTGATTTATTCATTTTAAGAACTTACATTACATATATTACGAGTAATTGTGAAGTGTGAATGACGTTTTATTTTTCAAGCCACAGGCGCCCCTCAAGCTAAGTTCTCCCGCGCCGGTGTAATATCTCACAGGTGATATTTCATATGTGGCCCAAGTTTGGTACAATACATTAGAATCCGGTGAAAGATGTAGTCGCCTAAAATTCAAAATCATTCGACCAAGTTTAATATAACGGCACCGACATAAACTGGTATTTATTATGGTTTCATAATTTGAATCAACACGACCGCCACTTTCTAAATAAGAGACATCCTGTTATGCAGAACTGATTACCTATCTTAATAATAAGCACTAATACATGGAGTACTACCAACTGGTGCAGATTAGTGCTTCACATTTTGCACTAGTTCGACCACATCTACAAATCAGCATCACTTGGTTCAGTGATCGGTACCTATCTTAACCGAAAGCACTAACAACAGGACTGATACACATTACTACATATTAAGGTTTCATTATTTGAATCATCACGACCATCATTTTCGAAATGAAAAAGTTACCTTGTGTGGTACTGACAATCTGTCTTAATTGAAAGCACTAATACGGAAATGGTTATGTAATAGTACATCTCAATTTGAATCAACACGATCACAAAATTTCTAGAATGCACCAGCGCTTATTAGGGTTTCTTGGTATTAACCAGCATGACTACATCTATCTAATTGTAAGATACCCCTTGTACTGTACTTGCTACCTACCTTATTTGAAACCTCTCCTCAATATGGTTGCTTGTTTGGTGCTCGCTAACTATCCTAATTCAAAGCGCTAACAGCGAGACCGGTGTACACTAGTGTTTGTGCTTAATGGGTTTCATGTTTAGAATCAACACCATCTCCCCTTTCTAAATAAAAGACATCTCCTTGTTCAGTGTTGCCCACCTACCTCAATAGTATTTATTAGTGCTTCACAGTTTGGACCCGCACGATTACACCTATCCAAAACTGCATTACTTTTTTCAGTGCTCGGTAGCTTCCCCAATATACAGCACCAATAATGGGGCTGATACCCACTTTAGTACTTATTGGAGCTTCATGTTTTGAATCAACATTGCCACTATTTTGTAAATAGAAGAAACTCTTTTGTATCGTATTGAAAGCGCTAAAAAATGAACATTCCACACAGCGCTAATTAGTGATTCACAATTTGCATCAACATAACCAGCGTTTCTTAAGAACATGTACTGTCCTGGGGTTCTACCCGAGTTGAAAGTGCTATCAAATATACTGCTGGGTATTGCTAGCATGTTGTAGGTTGCATCAGCACGGTGCTCACTTGCTATCCTGTTTGAAAGCACTAACAACGGGACCAATCCATATTGTTAGTGTTTGTTAGTGTTTTATAGTTTGCATCAGTCACTTTCTTCTAAGAAAATGACTCATCTTTGTATGGTGGTGGTTACGTCTCTCATTGCAAACAATAGCGTAGCGTAGCGTATTGTTAGTGCTTTTATAGTTATAAATATAACCATTGCTTCTTATGAACAAAGAACAATTTTGTATGGTGCTGACTTACTACCTTAAGTGAAAACAAAATTAATACATAGTACTTGTGACAGTGTGTTTTAAATTGCATCAGTACAACCATCTTTTTCTAAAAAAAGACGGTTTTTTGCACAGTACTGATTTCATGTCCTAATTAAGAGAGTTGACAAGATCAGTACATACTGTTAGTGCTTCAACAGAGTGTATAAGCTTAACAACCTCTTTTCTACAAAACGGGACTCTCTTGTCTTGTGATAGAACCTACCCTAATTGAATGTACCACTAGCATGACCAATACACATTGTTAGTGTTTTAATACTACCTGTTAGAACTCTATAAATAGCAGCAACATGATCACTCTTTTCTAGAATAACAATAGCCTATTGTTTAGCGCTAGCTGCATAGGCTCGAGGATTTAAGAGAACGGCACCCTCTTGTACAGTGCTGGGTTTCGAGTTGAAAGTAATGAGAATGAAGGACATAGTACACTCATATGTTTCAGGAATACCGTTAGTGCCTTAGTACCCTAGTTGAAAGCTATACTGTCGAAACTAGCGTTTAATAGTTGGCATTAACGCGACTACTCTCTTCTAGTACCTTTTTACGCACCTTTGTATAGTCGGTATTTTACAGAAGTATTTTTCCTGGTATCCAATTGACCTTTTGTAGTCATTTTTATAGTTACTTTTAATAAGTACTACTTAATTCAGTGAGAAGGTTCGCCGAGCTTCGGGTTAATATTAAAAATTCTGAAGTAGTCGTTCTGAATTAGAAGTGTAGTCGCGGCTCCGCTTGCATCCGTTCCAAAAGTATTGTTATATCTAAATTTGTGGGTTGCCGCCTCCACATCTAGACTGAGACCAGTTTCCACAATCTTCCTACTCGGACGATTATAAAATGGTCTGCAGACTAGTCCTTCAGTATTTCCTATTCCAAATCATTATTTCAATAAGTCTACTAAAATTCAGCTTACTTGTTCTCTTACGATATTTGTGCACGACCTATTTGGGCGAAATAAAAATCCCTGGACCAACAAAACCACAACCACGCGCATCCCACGGAAGTGAATGTTAAGAGACAAATGTGATAAGGACACAACAAGAGACCTCGTTAGTTTTAACATTAGTATCGTTCAAAGGCGGATGGAGGAGGAAGATATCGACGTTTTACTAGCACAAGAACCCTGCTGCAAAGCGACCCCAAAATAGTAACAGGCGGGGGCCCGACCGAACGGAAAATGGTTCCAATCATCATAGTAAACAGCGGCATTTACGTGCTTAAAGTAGAACACTATAACCGACACGCTGCGACTGTAAAAATCACAAGCGGTGGAACAGTCACCCTCATGAGTATCTACTTCTAATTTTCTGAACCCATGCACAACTACATTGTAGTAATGGACGATAACGCAAAATCAGTAGTTGGGAACAGCGACAGGGCTCACAATAGGGGTCTGGTAGGAGAGCGAGTGCTTGTCCGCACAAGACTATATGTACACAATCAGCCACTACAACCAGCCACCTACTCGGGCAATGGTGAACCAAACAGAGACGTCACCTAAGCAAAGCTCCAAGGTTGGAAGGTACAGGAAAACTGGGCCTTCAGCGATCACAACGTCACGTTCCAAGTGACTGACAAAAAAAAAACGCCTGAACGACACAAGTGAAATAGAGAATAGGCACTCAATCAGAAAATTCGACTGTCAGAGAATCGACACACTCGTCACTCAACCGAATAAAAGGCCCGGAACAACTAGATACTGAAATTCATGATCTAACCCTTCTCATAAAAAGTATTAGCGACGAGGCCATTCCAAAAGTAAAACAAGGCGATGGGTCAAATGGTGGTCGGTGGAGCGCCATGAAATCCAGAAGTTGTATCAAAAAGCCGCTAGCCCTGAAACGTAAAATCACCTAAAAAACAGATAAAAAAAGACCAAAATACGTGCATGGTGCTACTAATGGAGCGTGTGCCATTTCTTTCCACCTTCTAGTCATGCGGCCTTGTTTGTCTTTTATTGTGCTTGAGGTAGTGTTGTTTCTGTTTTGTTTTGTTATTTTGTAAATAGCTCTTGATGGTTTGTTGCTTCCGTGCTCCGTATTCAACTTACGAAGGTTTTGTTGTTTACTCTTTTTTATACTGTTAATGTACTTATTTCGGTCTTTTTGTACTTTTGTTGATTTGACGTTTGAAGGAAGGTGGCTCTTTGGTACAGCCTTCTAGATTCCACGGCGTTTTTATGAAGCTTTGTAGGCTCCTCCAACCACCATCTGACCCAACTTCGTAATTTTTATGTTTTTTTATGAGAAGGATTAGGTCATGAACATCAGTATCTATTTGTTCAGGGGCGTCAAGTCTTTTATTCGGTTGAGTGCGTCGTTTTGAGTGACGAGTGTGTCGAGTCTCTGCCAGTTCGATTTTCGGATTGAGTACCTATTCTATATTTCCTATTGCATCGTTCATCGCTCTTCCCATTGCTTTTTTGTTAGCCACTTAGAACGTTATGACGTTGTGATCGCTGTAGGTCCAGTTTTCTTGTATCTTACAACCTTGGAGATTTAGCAGCATGCTTCGGCTTGCTGCGGTGACATGTGTTTCCACCATTGCCCGAGTAGGTGGTTGTAGTGGCTGGTTTTGTACATATAGCATTGCGCGGCCGAGAACTTGCTCTACTTCCAGGTAGTTCTGGTGTTGTGCCAGACGATTTTGCGTTGCCGTCCATTCCTACACTACCAGGTTAGATCAGCCGCCGCTAGTTCGACTTTATTTATGTAGTTTTCCGTGGGTTCAGAAACTTGGAAGTAGAAACGCATCAGGGTGATGGATTGTTCTACCGCTTGTTTGTCATTTTTGCAGTTACAACATGTTGGCTACAGTGTTGTTCTATTTTAAGCACATGAAGGCCGTTGGTTACTATGATGATTGCAACCATTTTCCAAGCGGTCGGGCCACCGCTTGTTATTATTTTGGTGTCACTTCGCCTGCCGATTATTTTGCCTTTGTAGCTGTAGGGTTCTTGTGCTAGTACAACATCGATTTTTATATCATATATATATATATATATATATATATATATATATATATATAATATTATTATTATTATGCCCGTAGCCATAGAATAGTCATGTTATTTTTTCCACCCTATTGTTCCCATATAATGTAACCTACACATAACACTGTTTATTGACTGTTATGGCAAAAATGTAAACTATCCTTCAATGATCATATTCTAAATAATCCAGGAAAACCAAAGTGATTTACGAAATAGCTAAACTGACATATGGACCGTGTATGCAAAGTTTTCCTCCAAGAAATATTATCAGTGGTGTTTCTATTAGGGGAAAATGCTCATTAATGGACTGATCGACATTGATTTTCTTGGAGCATACGCGATGGATCGCCTAGATCCTGAATTAAAAAATACCCAGGTACCCGGTATTCCATCACCCACTAGTACGACGGAAACTGTTCACCCAAATAAGACCAAAATTAATGAAACTTGTACCTCTGAAATTGCAACCCTTTGAATCGCTACCTGTAAAAATGAAAATCTCTGTGAGGCAAGATTGATGGTTTAATCATTATTATCCAATAATTTAAAAACCACTTTAAAATGATTCATAAAGATTATTTCAGCGCAAGTCGTCAAATCTGCAGATATAAGGCCATTTCCAAAAGCATGTCCACGAAAAACTAATCCGTAGTTGAGGCAGGGAAAATCGAGAATCTATACAAGCGAGAAATTCAAGAAAATCAAAAAATTGAAATTAGAAATATGTTGCACTAAGAAAAAACTAAATATAGCAAGCAAGAACCGGAAAGGCTAATGAATCCGTTAGTATAAACTCAATAGTGTCGGTCAAAAGAAAAATTGCATCTAACAGAAAAAAAATGTTATAATAATATCATGAGCAAAAGCAAGATCAGAAGATTCATCTGATTCACACATTTGTTAGAGGCAGACCTTGATGCTGTGAATACACTTTTAGGTGAGGTATTCAATGTAGTGGTTGCAGGTTACCCATGATTCTTTTTCAGATGACGAAGAACGACAACCTTCTATCATTACGTGGGACATAATAAGTTAAGTGCCTGACGCACTCATTAGTGTATTTCATTTCCTATTGACTGATGATGCATCCACAATTACCAGAAATGATATAGTTTCCAAGTTGCTCAACCCAACGTTTCTGGGAAACTTTAGGGTTTGCCACATTCTTTAAGTTCAGTGTTAGTTTTGATAAGTTAAACATCAAATAAAAATAATTTTGAAAATGGTTGTCCTTTTTTTCGTATGGGTGTCAAGAACTGTCCCACCATGGGACACTTTATCACAGATGCAACTTTTTTTGTTAGAAAATGGTTAACAATTGGCAGTAGTTGCTTAATCGTCTATAAAAAGCTAATTTTGTACTTCAAATTTCACCAAAATCGAATTTTGACCAAATCCGTCCGAAAGTGCCCTACCCATCACACATCCTAGTTGTTGTGTTTCACAACATGGAAATATTTTAATACTATGGCTATTTTTATAGATAGAACTTGTATATCGAATAACACATATATTAATAAACAACTTACACTGAGAAGTAAAGGCACTTTTACACTATCAAAGTTGTTTTTGAACAGAATTGAAATATTGTAATAATATGCATATTACATGCATACAGTACTATTTAAATCATTTTTTGGAAATATTTTGTCAGTCATAAACAATGGTGCTTAATTATTACTTAATATGTTAAATATTACTTATTATGTTAGTAAACAACTTACACTGGGAAATAAAGGTACATTTATACACTAGAAGCTATTACGTCTTATATGCATGTTGGACTGTTTAAATAATTTTTTTGAAAATAGTTTTATAATCATAAACAAAAGTGCTTAACTACAATTTATAAATACATTAACCAATAACTTACTATGCAAGAAGTAGAGGCACATTTACACACTTGTTACATTCATTATATGCATATTGCATTGTTTCAATCATTCTTTTGAAATAATTTGATGATCGTAAACAAAGGTTCTTAGTATCACATGCAAATATATTAATAAACAACTTACATTGATAAGTGGAGCCAGATTTACACCCAAAAATGGTTTTTCATGGAATTAAAATATTTTAATAATGTGGCTAATTTTAAAGACACCTTGTATATGGAATAATATGTTGTTACATGTTATACATATATTCAATACATATTATTTAAATGATTTGTCCATAACCAAAGTGTTTAATTACCAATTATAAATAATTATAAATAATAAATTAATAAACAGTTTACACTCAAAAGTAAAGGCACGTTTGTACACTATGGATGACGACCACCAAATCAGTAAAATACACTACAGTAGTAAGTGAAACTTCTGTAGTTATAACGCAAGAAGTATTTAACTAAAGAAGTATTTTACTAATGGAGATTTTTTTGAAGAGCTCGTGTACAGAATGCTTCTTTAGTTGAAACTTCTGTAGTTTCTGTGAATACTCTGTTAGTTGTACAGTCCCGCGCAGATCATAGCCTCAAAATAGTGGCAGGACTACTCTACTTTTGATTTCTGTTTTGTGCAAACTAGTATTTAGCTCCAACTCTACTATTTCTTGTGTTAAAAACTGTTTTTCTGTTACTGTGTAAACTCCGTGTTTAGTTTATTTTGTAGAGTATATTTCTACATGTCCTTTGAGGAGAAAAAAAAAGAAAGCAAAACATATCTCAGATGTCGATAAGGCTATATTTATTGAAGTGATGAAACGTTATCTTAGTGTAATAGAATCTAAAAAACATGACAACATTATTATGTAAAAGAAGAGAAGAGCTTGGGATGATATACATGCTGATTTCAATGCCGAGGCTACAGTGTCAAGAACACTATACCAGTTGAAGGTATTATTGAAAGACTGCAAGGCTAAAGCAAAGAAAGCAATGTCTAGCGACAAAAGGGAAAAAATCAAAACCTCTGGTGGAAATAAAGAGTATGAAATGGACACTTCCACAAAAACCATTGTTGATATGATTCCCCAATATTTGAGAGTGTGTCAGAAATGCAAGATGACGATAAGGAAGAACAAGATATGACAAGTCACGAGGAAGACAATTCGGAGAAGGAAGGTGATCTTGCACCACACGAAAGCGGATGTAAAGAAGCGATGTCCACATCAAAAGAGATCAGTAGCAACACATCAAACAAAACTAAGTGGGATATTTGTGTGTTATGTATTCAGTGGTATTTATCTACAACATAGCACATAGTTATAAAAATGGTAAAACGGCAATGCCCAAGCAGTGAAATTGTTGACAAAGTTACGAATTTCCATTCATTTAAAATAAAGATACTTCGTGAAGAGCATAATGCTAGAATGATGTTGATTGACAAGCAAAGAGAATTCGCTGAAACTGAACACAATCTTCGCATGGATATATTGCGCAAGATACATGAAAATGTCCCCACTGCCAGTTCTTCGAGTGAACCAATTTATGAGCAACTGGTTAACAACACAACTGGAAATGTTTATTTAAACAATTTGTCATAGATGGAAATTTACTGTTTTGTAAAGATAACTTATTACAAAACTTATTATTAAAAGAAAACGGACAAGGAATTTACACGTACCCAATCGTTAGTGACCACCAAACCACAAAATACATGAGTCAAATTACAATAAATCACCTACAAAGAGAAATCAGCTCGCAAGCAAATAATTCTACCTACCAACTGACACACAAAAAAACTCATTAAAACAAAGCCTTACAAGGGTAAGTTATAAATAGGTCCTAACATCGTGAGCGATATATAAGTTTGAGCGCGTTAGAAAAATACAGTGCTCCTCTCTCAGGTTACAAATGCAACTATACAACAAATAAAAACAATAGAAATAAAAATTCGAGGTGTTTAATGGTCTGGCCCGGGAGTGTGTACCTACTTGGCAATTGCCTTTTACAATTAGTAACCAAAGCGGTATCATGACCCGTTCACCAGCCACCACTACACAAATATAAATATAAACAACAAACAGCAATGCTAATTCGCACAAATGCCAGACTGAGGGAGCCCGGTACTGTCCTTTATTTTAGCGAATTTCCGCTTACTGAGCCGCGTATGAATGAGATACCTTCGCAAGGCAATGTTTGATTCTTTTAATACGTTTCATAGACTGGTAAAATGATTGGCTGCGAGTTTTCATTTATATAAAAATACCTACTTACACTAGAATAAATATTCCTTTAATTGATCACAGACACAAATCGTTAACATACGCGGCTTAACTTCAAAAAGGGGGACTTATTTATACATTAATATTTGAAAAACACATTACAACTAACCCCCGAAAGAAAAGACGATTATGTGTTGGCGAATTCAAAAGAAAAATGTACACGCAAGAATTATTTTAAAGACAAACTGTTTACAATGAAGGTATTTAACTAACCCAAAATCGATCTGGCTCAATTGACACCTAACTGTAACTAACTTTCTCCCCGATTTCAAACCTAACCATTTTTACTCCCGCAATCAACCCCCATTTTTCAAAAGTAATATAAAAACAAGAAACATTAATTTACGTTGGAACAGTTTCATATTAATTATTGCACGACATCTCAATTTCAAAAATATGCACTCGTCCGTAACAACCCTACATTTCTCTCTCGAGTTTCCAAGTAACAAACAAAGATATCTTTTGATCGCGCTCTGTACCGACACAATTACTTATTAAGCTAGTGACATTTTTACACTAAAAATCGGCGCATAAGAAATTCCAATGATTCGTTACGCCCCTTCAGTAAAGCATTATTTTAAGCGCACACCTGCTAGTCAGACCCAAACATGTGTTTTTCAAATATCAGTTACATACATTCTCATATTTCTTACATAATATAATATATTTTGAAAACATTCGCAAATTACGACGTATGATCAAAATATTAAAACTCCACTAATTATCTTTTCTATCGCGGTAAAATGGCAATTTGACAAACGTTTATTACAATAATAAAATTTTTACGATCTGCCAATACCAAACTTGTGTAGAATACATGAAGCTACTATTGCGTTTCCACACTTGGTTGGATGGAATCTCATTCCTTTGTCCAAAAGTTCCTTCTACAATATTACGAGTCACAATATGTGCACGATTGTATCGTCTTTCTCCTTGGTTTGTAGGTTGCAACGCTGGAGTCATTAGGTTCGGCGACAACGCATAGCCACTGTCACCAACAAGTAAACCGTCATACTCGCCAGCTTCAAATCTTGCAACAACTATGCTGTTATCCCAAGTCCTAGGGTAATGTGTCGAACCGGGTCACCGGCTAACAACATTCATGATTTTCATATCAGCATCACATATAACATGAACATAGATGGAAAAAACCTTTTCTATTTCTAAACAGTTCATTGTTTCCTAGAGGATATAGTATTCAGATATGAGAGCAATCAATGGCTCCTACAGCATTTGGGAAACCACCTAATCTATAAAATGATCGCTTTTTAACAATACATTGCTCTTCAATGATTGGCATGTTAATATATAGCGGTTTCAAGGACAGCAAACCATTGATTACATTGTTAAACGCCCTGCCAGCTGTAGTTCTATGAACATTTACTAAGTCAGCAGCAACTAACTGATAAAAACCGCACAGTAGCTGAAGTCTTGGTGACAATGCAAAGTTTTTGTCCGATCATGTTCAAGGTAAGCACCTATCATTTCCAGAAGAGACAACATAGAATCTTTATTAAAGCCAAACCGTTCTCTAAATTCACCGTTTGAGTAAATATAATAGCGTCTCTCCTATCACGAACCGTACGTGCAATTGATGCATTCAATAAATAATATATGTAATCAGCATATAACACAAAACTACAATCTACTTAAAACAAACTGGTTAACCCTACTGAAAACGACAATATTTAGATACTCCATAACTTACACCTATTAGGGGGTAGGAGTATATTTTAGCACAGATTTATCATTAACTTACTAGTTTAGTACACAACTCTACACGGGTGCACACCAACTTTAAACTTTCTCTGAAGAGTAATCTACAATACTCCTGAAGTCAGAGTACTAAAATAGCGTAAGTAGCAAATGAAGTCATTATTTTCCTACTCTTTTACTTATATACTACAGTAGTTTGAATTGTTTCTATTTGGTGCTCGTCATCCTAGAAGTTCTTACATGCATATTGTATAGTCTAAATAATTTTTTGGAACTACTTTGATGGCTGTAAACAAAAATGCTTAATTACCAATTCTAAATAGGTTAGTAACTTACAATAAAAAATATAAAATATTGTGGGCATTTTACAGATACACCCGGTATACCAAATAACCTTTTTTACATGTTACACAAGTAACATGCATATTACATTATTTAATTGAATTTCAGGAATTGCTTTAATAATCGTAAACACCATTGCTTAATTATTAATATTTATATAATAATAATCAACTAGGCGGCGTCACTGGGAACTAAAACCAAATGTACACCCTGGTAGAGGTGGTTATCTTTAACTGAATTTCAATATTTTGATAATACGACTATTTGAACAGATATGCTTTTGACCTTGTATGCAGAATAACATTTTCTCTACATATTACATGATGTATAAATATTTCATTATTTAAATGAAGTTTTGGAAGCGTTTTAATAATTATATTAAGATTACTCTTTGCCCTTGAGCTTTGAAATTAAACGTTTGGAAATATTTATAACTAATAAGAAATTAACTTTAGAAAAATGTTTCAATAACCCTTTAATGACTCTTATTGGGTTTAAAAATATCTTACAGCACAAAACACTCTGTATGATATTGGTTGCTTTGTATGTTACGAAATGGGATTTCAAATAAAAGAAAATAAGAGTCATCTGTTATTAAAGACATAAAAATATATTTAAATTACAGGAATCTATAATGCGAATAAAATTTGTGCATAGATGGAGACACTATTTAGAATTTTTAAATTTATCCTGTAAAATTTCCAAAGATGGTAAGACGGATTTAATTCTTCGTCCGGTCCTCGTTAACATACGAATTTAACCGAGTAGTCGAAACAAGTAGCCATATTGAAATTTCTTAAAAACATTGTGAGCACGTGGAAACGAATTTTCAACAGTTTTTACTTCTCAGTTGTGTCATTGTTTTTGTTTCATTATTATACTTCTGCTTTAGTTGTAACGAGGTTAATACGGTGAGTACGTATTAAATAAATGTTTAAATTTATAATTTAAGTTTATAGCGTGGCGGATCGCCGGCTTTTCATGTTTTACAGGACGATTATTATATTATTATTAACTAATTATGACGTATTCTTTACGATTATTAGTTAAGTTTGGCGTTGTAAACAAATATTGGTGTATATAAGTATGAATTTTATGCTTTGTATTTTTTATTTTAGTCACAGCTGTGTTGAATCCAGATTGTAGGTGGATCTAATATGTTTCTAGGTTTTTTAAGCAAAAATAGAAATATATAAACATTGCAAGAATGATTATATTTGGGAACTTATCCAAGTTAAGAACCACTACTTGAATATTACAAAATTGTATTGAACATATTGAAACAATTAAGTTATAAAATATCGTTTAATTATTTTCACCGTAGATTTGGAATGGGGATTTTTCCGGTTAACATGATTCTCGGGTTTGCTTTTACAATGAATCTGCAATAATAAAAATTGCTAATTATGGTAGGCTATGAGTGATGAGTCTTTTGCTGTTACTTTTAGACACAACTTTATAACTAACATTTTTAGGTAGCAACCGCAGCCTGCTCCAATTAGAAATTGGAGTATTTTATGATTGTTTATTTAAATTGTGATATTATTTAAATGCACATTTTAGAAGACTACATGAGCTTGTAATATTTTTAATACAAATTCTCTATATATAAGTTATATGAGTTTTGCGTTATTTTGAAAAGTCTAGATAACTCTTATTTGTTTAATTTTCTTTCTAATGATCAGTTGTATAAAGTTAGCTTAATCCTTGGCTGAAATCAACTGTTGGTGGTCGTATAAATGTTTCAAGGCAATTTAATCAATCTGCTACTCAACCATCAGTTGAATTGATCTGTATGCTTGTAATTTTATATAACTGGCCTTACATTACTTGAACATAGTATAATAAAAGTGAATGTGTAAACAGATTTGTTAAAAATTTTGTTTTGATTGGAAAAATACTGTGTAAATTAGAAGCATAATTTAGTGTTAAACTCAGTGCCAAGGAGACATGATTTAATGAATGATTAAGAATAATATTAAAATGAAATTACAGTACTTTTGTGTAAAAGGAATTAATTGAAATGTAAAATGAATAAAATAAACCTCTATTTGTCTGATTCCTCTAATTCTAAACATAACACAGTAAAATTTAACCGAAATAAAGTTAATTACTTGTACAGACCACATTATTACAAATTCAGTCACACGAAAAAACAACTAAGTTATAAGAATGTTATGATTTTTAGTTTTGCAACAATTGTTTAATGGTTTGATGAGAGTTTTAAGTGTTACGAAACCAATATTTCTACGTTGGTAAATGTTGACATTTTACAATATGAAAACAAAATATTTTCAATTTTAAAACAAATTTTTGAGGGTCAATCACAAGCGTACGAGCCACCACTGGTTGAACGATATTGCTTACTTTTTATCATTTCTGCCTCTTTCATAGAATACTTGAGGTATATAGTATTTATCAGTTTATCGTTATTCTCAAAGTTGAATTATGTGCAATTTAGAGAGTATAATTTATAGAATGAAATATACCAAATAACTCGGTACTTGTAGTTTACGATATTTTACATATGCTTATATAGTCTTACCTCATTGGATAATCGTATTTAATTTTAAAATGCATTCAATCCGAAATACTTCATTCTAAATATAAAACAAATAACAAGATGGTGTTTATAGTCGAAATAAATCAAAATTGTATGGGTACACTAATTTCTATATAAATGCGTACATTAACTCTTAATTTAATCACAAAAATTGTATGCCTTTACTAAATACATTTCTGCATACAACTACATTATTCTACTTTATATAACAGTAATACATATACTATTAAATATAGAGCTTTTGAAAATAATTTATCATCAAGGCTCATAGCAGTAATAAAGTGAAAAGATGAAGGCTCGAATAAGAATTGTCAGATGTGATATTATTTTAATATTGAGAATACCAAAGATGTCTAAAATAGCTAAAAACGTATTTTATTCAACAATTTTACATTCTCTTCTCTGCAGACCACATCGTAATGCTACGTCTAGTAGTAGCTTCAATTGAACACAACTATTCAGGTATTGCAGCTGATTGTCAGTTACAAAAGGTAAGTGGAAAAAGTAATATTTTACAAAATAACTTCCAATTGGAAACGCAAACATAAGGCGTTTTCATATTTCATAAATTTATTTTAACATCTCAAGTAATTGTTAAAGATACTGAGTAACTAATTGTTATCGAAAATAAATTTATATAAAAGATAAATTAAAAAATACATGATTTAATATCCAAAAGATAGTATTGTCTTCCAATTGGCATTATTTTTTAATATTTCACAGTAATTGTTGATTATACAGAGTATAAGCAATTATAATTACTTTGAAGTATAATTCAACAATTTGAAAATAAATTGTAAGACAAGCGGTTTGTGTAATTAAGAATAAGAAATTTAATACAGTACATGCTCGATAGTGTGAACACAAAAATACAAAGTGCTGTTCATATTATAGGGGGTGTTCATGTTATCGAAGGTAAAGCAACTACATGTAAAATAAAGGCAATATAAACAAAAATCTTTTTTTTTTTTCTGGTAAACAACATTGTTATAATTTATTAGTAAAGACATGAACTAACAGCTATTATACTCGTATAGTACATACATAGCTATAAACATGTGTACCCTTATGTATATGTAAGTGTGCACAAAAATATCTTACATTTTGAAAAAGTCTGTAATTTGTTTCTGTACTTTTTTAGTTTTTATGTTAAGCATAACAGCCTTTTCATAAACACACCGAAGTGATAAAATTTCGTGTATGTCAAGTGAATTTTGTTCAGCCCATTTTATTACTAAACTTATAGCTTTTATAGTATCACTATGGGATACACGTTGTTGATCTAATTCAGTCTCATTTTCGCCTTCTTCATCAATTTCTTCATATTCAAGAAAATCAGTTTCCACTGTAGATTGACAATCTTCATTCCACACTTCAATGTCATCAGAAATGTTACCAGGATTTATTTCATTGAGTAATGTAATTGTGTCCTTAAGAGCTTTATTGTATTCATCCTTTTTCGATTCTTTAATTTTCTTTAAAAGTTCTGATAATGGAATATCGTCCTATTCCGGATCGTTGCCCTTTAAAATATTATTCCAACATTTAGAAATTATACTGGGGGTTACTTTCTCCCATGCTACTGCCAAATGCAATATGGCATCCTTGATTGTCAAAAGTTTAAGACTTTGGGACAGTTGATCACCTTTTTCTACAACAGAGCTCAGAAGACTTTTCCTGTAGTAAAGTTTTGTTAATTTTAAAATGTTCTGATCAAGTGGTTGAATCAATGGTGTTACGTTAGGCGGCATAAATGTTACGAATATCATTCCATCCGCTGTTTTTAATTGTTCCTTTGGTGGGTGACCAGGCGCATTGTCAAGTAAGAGTAATGCTCTTGTAGGCAACCCTTGGGATTTTAAAAATTTCTTTATCTGTAAACAAATTACAAAAATTGTATGTATGTAGGTATGTATTCAGGTAAGTTTCTATGTATGTAATATCAGTTAAACTTACCTCGGGTACAAAGTTCTCGAAAAACCAACTTTTAAAAATATCAGCAGTCATCCAGGCATTTTTGGAATGTTTTTATAGTAAAGGATTTTTAAAGTTCTTTAATGCTCTTGGGCTTCTAGATTTTCCGATAAGAAGAGGTGTTAATTTATGCTGACCTGTTGCATTTGCGCAGCCCAAGAATGTTAATCTTTGTTTTGGAATTTTTAATCCTGGAGCCGTTTTTTCTGCCAGGGAAACATACGTCTTCTCAGGGAGGAGCTTCCAGAACAGTCCAGTTTCGTCGGCATTGTAAATTTGTTGATGAGATAAATTCAATTCTTCTATAATTCCTGACAATTCTTGCTTAAAAGGGTCGACGAATTCCGACTGAGATGACAACTTTTCTCCAGTAATTTTGAGAAATCTAATTCCATAACGAGTTTTAAATCTTTGTAGCCAGCCATCACTGGCTGTAAAAGTCTCGTTTTTACTCAAACTTAACGCCTTTTCTCGAATCTTATCACAAACTGACAGGTAGATTTCGTTCCCTTTGACTAAGGAACCACTAATAGAGTTCTTTTTCCATTAATTTATATACCGATGCTTTTAAAGTGCGTCTTTTAGTGGGATTCAGAGTATTGTCTACTGCTTCCAAAATCACGTTCTTCTTTTTTTTATTGAACAAATGGTTGATTTCGCCACACCATATTTTTTGGCCAATAGCGTTACTTTTATACCTTTTTCGCATTCTTCTAATATTTTTGACTTCTCGTGCACTGTCAGACACTTACTCTTTGACTTAAGCATGGTTATGTCGTTGGTGTACTTACACTACACAAGGTCCACACTAAAACGAATATTAATCGATTACTCAAGTACACAACTTCAGCTACTGAAATTCTTACATAAATGATGACCATAATATTTTCTTCAACAAGTTAAGACAAGTTTTTTAAATGTAGACACATAGACGCTCGTTTGCGCAGTTGTTTACGTTATCGAGAGGTTGTCACTGTTCACATTATACGGCTGTCAATGTAAAATTAAGAGGTAAATTTTTTTTGTTCATGTTACACAGCTGTTCATAATAACGAGTGTTCACACTATCGAGTTTATACTGTATTATCAAATTTTTTGGTACTTCCCTACTTTTGTAAACGTTTTGAATAATTAAATTTTTTTGGGTTTTTTAATGGAGTATTTTTTTACTTATGTCTTACATAAACCTATACGTTTCGATAACAATTACTGTTATCGTATTCAGTAGTGGTAATGTTTTAAGAGTTGTTTAAGATGTTAGAATTACGTTTATCGAAACATAGATTTATGTAAACCATAAATACAAAAATACACCATTAAAAACCCAAAAAAGCTAAGTATTTTAATTATGTGTAATAATTTTGAAAGTTTCCATTTTTTCTATATTTAGAATAATACTTTTGCGGTCATTGGTTTGCCCGAATGTTTTCTTCTAAGATCTGTTGTGTCCTTGCTGCTCTGTGGGATGGAGCACTGCCCTGGATAAAAATGTAATCCTTATTCGAGTATGTAGCTATCTGCGTTTGTTTTTGTTTACTGAGGATCATTGTAAAGTAGGTTATTTTTTCCATTCCAGGATATTACGCATGATACCATCAGCTTCTTAGAAAACCGCGACTTTCTATGGTACCAATGTTCTGGTTCAATAACGTTCTTCTTAGTTGCCGAATAAACCCTATTATTGTATCTGTTTTGAAGGACTTGTAGCGTAAAATCATTTTCGTCTTGAAAAATTCAGCGTTTTAGGTCAGCATTCGAAAACCTCCTGTATAGATGTAAACTTCTTGATGATCGACGGATTTTTGCGTTAAGTGTAATTGCTGGGGTTTGCAACCTTTTGTAACATTTAATACTGTGGCGTCCCCCAGGTACCCTATCTTGACAAGTGTAATTTGAACGTATTTGCAAGAATGCAAATTCAAGAACGAAACAATCGCTAAGTGATTTATCTTGACTTTACTGACAATAAAGTAACTATTACTCAAATTAATTGCTTGCCTTACATGGACTTTCCTGACAATCATTAAAAGATTAGAATTTATTTGCAAGTCTGATATTTAATTACTAGCAACCTCAAATCTGATCAAACAAAGTGGCCGTTTAGTGGTAGGTACGCTGTGCTATCTGAATTAGATAGGCTAGATGAGGTAAGTGTTGCATCATGGTGCTTCACCTTGTTAATATACTATTGTGGGAAAGAACCACCAATAAAACTCACTTTACTCATAAATAAGTAATTGCACAAGTACATTAATAAATCAAATAACACAAAAAAAAACACAACGAAAGGGTTAAATATATAACAAAACACCATTAAATCAGGTTAAAGTGCGTACAAAATTATAACATTAACAGAAATATAAATAAAAAGCCGTTTAGTTACACATAAACACAATAAAAAAAACCCATGTAGTCACACCCATAATTGTGCCATAAATCATCAGGATAAAAATCTTAATACCAAACATGTGGCCCTTTAAAACCAATCATGTCGGTCTTTAAGTTATAAATAAAGAAATAAAACAATAAGGCAAATTACGATACATATAAAATACAACAACAGTAAAATTGCACGGGTGATAACAAGGTAAAGGCAAGGAATTTACACGTACACAGTTGTTTAGTGACTACTAAATTACAAAATATATAGGTACAGTTACAATAAATTACATATAGAGAGAAATTAGTTCACAAACAATTCTACTCAACAACCTGACAAAAAAATCATTAAAACAAAGCCTTACAAGGGTAAGTTATAAATAGATCATACCATCGTGACCGATATATGAGTTTGAGTGCGTTAGAAAAAATACAGCGCCCCTTTCTCAGGTTACACATTCATCTATACAACAATACAAACAACAAAATAAAATTCGAGGTGTTTAATGGTTATCTGGACCCGGGAGTGTGTACTCACTTGGCAATTGCCTTTTACAATTAATAACCAAGCGGTATCATATACCCGTTCACCAGCACATCTCTACACAAATATAAATATAAACAACAATGCTAATTCATACAAATACAAGAGTGAGGGAGCCCTGTACTGTCTTTCATTTTAGCAGACCTCAGCTTAATGAGCCCGCGTGCAAATAAGAGACAATGCTCGCTTTTTAACAGGTTATATAGGCTTGTAGAATTATTTGCTGCCAGCCTTAATTTATATAAAAATACCTATTTACACTTGAATTCCTTTAATCGATCACAGACACAAATCGTTAATATACGCGGTTTAACTTCAAAAAGGGCGACTGTTATTTATAGATTAATATTTGAAAAACACATTAAAACTAACATCCGAAAGAAAAGATAAATTAGCGATGGCTAATTCACACGAAATATTTTTCAAGACAAACTGTTTACAATGGGAGTTTCTAATTAAAACAATTCAAAGCGTCCGGCTCAATCAAACTTTCAACAGCAACTGCCTTCCCCTCCGCTTTCCACTAACCATGTCTACTCCCAACAATCCACCCCTGTCTTTGAAAAGTGATAAAAAACAAGAACCATTAATTTAGGTTGAAACAGTTTCATATTAAGTATTGCACGACATCTTAGTTTTAAAAATATGGATTCGTCCGTAACAAACCCTACATTTAGGTCTCGAGTTTCCAAGTACCAAACAAAGCCGTTTTTGATAGCAGTGTGTACCGTTAGTAGTTAATTACTAACTAGTGACATTTTTACATCAAGAGCATGCGTATAGAAATTTTCAACAATTCATTACGCCAGTTTCGGCAGAACACATGTTTCTTTACTCTGATATATGTTTCCTTTTTCTGTTCAACCTTTACTCAAATATCAATTACATACATTCCTACATTTCTTACATAAACCATAAAATAAAATATTCCGAAAACATTAGCAAATTACGACGTATCATCACGATATTAAAAATCCACTAATTATCTTTTCTATCGCGGTAACAATGGCGATTTGACAAACGTTTATTACGATAATAAAATTTTCGCGGTCCGCTACCTACAGAACGCCCTTTGAAAGCTCGACGATGTCCGCTCGGAAACATCCGGAGAGTTTTCAACATCCTTCGCTTTTAATACTAAAACAAAACTTAACTAGTAACCAGCTTAACTAGGCAACCTAAAGGTCTATTAGACAACATGCTCAATAAACAATTAGAGAGTATGACTAAACAATACATGCATAATAAAAATAGAAAAAAAATAAGAACGAAAGAAAATAAAAAATGGGTATAAAACCAGGCTTTTACTTATTTTTGGTTCACGCAAGGTGCCTAGGGCACGGCCGTAGCGTAGGATTCGGGCCTATGATAAAACTTCAGGTTAGTAATGTTATAATTCCCCTTGATAGAATCCATCTCTTAATCCAACAAACGGTACACGTTCGGGTAGGGTTTGGTTATAATACGAAAGGGGCCGGAATATAGGGGGAGAAACTTTGATATTTGTTTCCTGGAGGCGTCCGAAATATTACTTTCCTTCAGTAAAACGTCACCTAGGTGTTCGAAAACTCGTACTCGCGCTCTTGCACTTCTGTCCAAATTTTGACGAACTTTATTCCAAATCACCGCCGGCGATTCAATGGCGGAGATGGGCAACATTTTCCCCAGGTAAGTGGTAAAACGATCCCTCGGACGCGGAACATTTACAATATCACAAAAGGAGTAACCCGTGCTCAACTGGGGAACCACTGATTTTTAGCCTGGCTGCTATCTGATGCTGAGACACATGGGCCCCTGTTTGATTTTCCTGTGACAATGACAAATCACGTACAATTGCTGAATTTTCATGACTTGTGGCAGTTACCGGTCTTCCACTGCCGGGTTTCCTGTAAAAGGATCAAGTTTCCTCAAGTCATCGAATAGCATGATTTATGCTAGAAGGTAGCCATCGTTTCCCTGGCAGCTCTCCCTCAATTCTTTCTCTGCGCCAATTTTTTTCGCGATAACACATTTCAATTAACTCCAAATCAGACTTTGTTAAATGAGGTACCAAATCCATATTTGAAAGCGTTTCAAAGATGTGCAAACTTAAATAGAATTCGTTTTTTTCTAGCCACCCAGTGTAATTAAAAAATGTTTTTTTAATACTGGGCTAAGAAAAGGGCTGATATCATATGGTATCCGTGGGCGCCTATTGAACATATTATTTTTTTAATTAAAACAATTACTAAATATGAGAAAACCATTTATTTTCAAAAAGGGTTTAGCTATTTTGTGTGATAATGTGTAAAACAATCCATGCATAGCCCAACATTACATTTTTGGCACATCTCCAAGCACATTGAAGGTAAGCGATATTTTACCAAGATCTCGTGGTGGTCCATATCGTGTCAAATATACCTGTGCTATTTGTCTTCGAAATAATAGCTTTGAGATATTTTCAGAAACCAAATAAAAATTGGCCTATGCCATTTTTTGCAGCGCTTGGTCATCCTAACATCAGTGCTAGAGGCGATGCAGCCTTTCCAAATAAGGTATCGGAATCCTTCTTACCGCGAGGATTATAGTCATAGTCATAGTTGACTATAGAACCCTTCTTAGTGTCTAGTTACCACGTTTTGTGGCCGAATTTAATTGCTTTGCTACGAATGAATTCTTTGCATACGTGGCGACCAAAATATTTAATCATAGGCTCATTGCATGCGAGTTCTTTTGTCGGTACAAACTTTTGTAAACGTTGTTTTATCCATCATAGGTCGTAGTTTCTAAGTCTTATCAGATTTATTTTTTTTACTTATAGTATTCCCGAATAGGCTAAGATTTGCCTAACGTGCTAAAGCAGTCAGAAACACTGGAGGGTTTAGAGATATTGTTAGGCTGCCGAGAAATGTTTATGGATGGCTAGTTTAAATTGACTTAAGTGAAAGTTTGGAGGAAAACAGGAACTGGGTAGTGCATTCCACAATTTGGTCGCCGTGTGAAAAAATGTAGCTTGAGCCCGTGTAGTGTGACACGATGGAATTTTGAGTTCGTAATTATGGTGTGAATGGACATACCGAGTGTTCCCAGCGAAGATGGCCTGCGAAGATATTAAGGAGTGGATTTCGGAGGCACACTTGCCAAGGTAATAGCGATAGAACAAGGAAAGAACCGAAACTATTCTTCTATGCTCAAGAGGCTGTAGGTCAGAAGTCACAGACGGGTTATTTATAAGCCTGATAGCTCTTTTTTGGATGCGGTTTACCATATCTACGGCGTATTGGGGAGCACTGATCCAGAGGTGGGAATTGTATTCCAGATGAGGTCGAATTTGAGCCTTATACGGTAAAAGGAGTTGTTGCGATAGAAAGCCCAGTTTACGGCCAGCTGTTTTGCTGGCTGACAAAACGTGGCCAACCCATGAAAGGTTCGATGATATGGACATCCCTAACATAGAAATAGAGTTTGAAAACTTGAGTTCTAAGCCATTCATATTTACAGCAGGAAACGATCGGTTTTTCTTGGCGGACACAAGGCAACACTGCGTTTTATCGGCTTTGAACGTGAGTAGATTATTCCTTCCCCATTCATGGACACCTTCTAAGTCACTGTTGATTGAGGCTGCCATTTGCACGTTAACTTCTAGACTAGACTTATTGTTGTGGGAAAACTGAGAAGAGCTACAATGTAGAGTGCTGTCATCCGCAAAGCAATGGATCGGTTAGTCGAACAAAGTGAGCTTGGCAAGTAGGCACTTGTGCCAAACCTGTTCATAAGCTTTTGAAATATCTAAAGCTACTACGACTGTTTCACCGGACCTCTCTAATGTGTTATTCCAAAGTTGGGTGGCATATGAAAAAAGATCACCCGTTGAACGACTCTGTCTGAACCCATACTGGTGGTCGTTTAAGAGTTTAGTGGATTCGAGAAACGAAAGTAATTGATGGTTGATGGCTTTCTCCATGATTTTCAACAGAATGAAAGTGATAGCTATTGGTCGATAGTTTGAGGGACCGGTTTTGTCGCCCTTTTTGGGAATAGGCTGGACATTTGCCAACTTCCACGATGAAGGAAACTCTCCAGATGACATGGAGATCGAAAAGAGTTTGGACAATATTAGTAGTATTTTTATGGACGATAGCTGGAGGAATACCGTCAGGGCCATTCGCCTTGTTTGAGTCAAGTTTATTGATAATTGATTCCTGGAGCTTGTAACGAAAGTGGATTGGTTTAATAGCGTATGGGGTAGATTTGGACGACGGCACAGTTTTACCAGAATCATTGAGACATGAATTTGATGCAAAGTGGTTGGCTTTTCCAGCAGGATCAGCTACTACAGTTCCGTCACGAGACGTCATGGGAGGAAAGGAAAATGTACTAAAGTTTTTACTGATGGCTTTAACTAATGACCGAAATTTACGACCACCCAAAGGACATGAGACTAATTCTTTGCATTTACGTTCTTCAAACATCTTTTGGCCTTGGTGATGATGCTTTTGCAACTATTCCTTGCGGCAATATAGTCGGTGTTATTTTCGATTTATTTATTTGATTTCCTGTGATGTAAAGTTTATGATTTTGCGATAATGCATCAGTGCAAGTCCTATTAAACCAGGGTTGGGAGCGGGCATGACCTACACGATTATGTTTTTGGGAATGTATAACTCCATACCCATCAGGATAACTTCAGTTATTGAAAGAGCAATTTTTGAAGAGGAGGCCATTTAAAGCAATACGCAGCAGGGAAGGTTGCAAAAATCTCGCAGTTCGCTCCAGTTAGCTGATTTAAAAACCACATAATTCTATCTGTTTTCGAGTAACAGTCTGATTGGGTACAGAGGTAGTTATTTCGATTAGGCAGTGGTTTTATAGACAAGTGGGTTAGTTGTAAGGAATAGGTCCAGGAGATGTGGAGTATGGTTAGGGTTGTCAGGGATTCTGGTTGGTTCGGGAATGATTTGTGTGAGATCACAGGATACAACAAATGCTTCTGCACTATGACCTGCGGGATTAGTAGTAGATGAAAAATGAAGCCAATTGGAATTGTGGGTATTAAAATCTTCTAAAATTGAAATATCGCAGGATGGAAACTGATAAGAGGCAATCTATTTTCAGACTAAGGTAATCAAAAGATCTTGGAGACCTATACAAACAACAGTAGAATTTTATAAATTGGGGCCCAGAATTTTGAACCAAATCGCGTCAAATTTGTTGTTTTCGAAAGTGGACATCCTCTTACAACCTACGTTGTCCTTGGTATACGCACATACTCCGCCTTTAAGGCGAAAGTTAGGTGGAGGTTATATCTGGAAAATTGCAGGTCAGGCGAATCTGTGCTTCCAGGGGAGACTTGTGTTTCTGATAGAAACAGAACGCCCGTTACACTTGTGTTTCTGATAGAAACAGAACGCCCGGTTACACTTGTTCAAGGTGTTGGTGAGCAGCATTAAGATTCGACCTGATACCACGTATCTTGCAGTAATGAATCGGATGTTGGCACTTTGATGACCGAGGTCGCTTGAGTCCTGCCATCCCGGCATCCGAATGGGGCAGAATTTTATTCCTGGTAGATCTTGCTCTTCTTAGTCATGATTTTGGCATTGACGAATTCAGAATTCTTGGGACGGATCGACGAATCAATGCGAGAGTCGCCCCTGGTATAGCATCTGTTTTAGAACTCATTTTAAGGGTTTAGCCGTTAAAACGCCACGCTTGCAAGTGCATGTTGGCGAGTACATAAGGAATAAAGGAGACAGTGGGTTTTCCTACTTTGCAACCTTTTTTTGATTCAGGTTTTTTCTTGTAATCTGTACCTCTTGGTATCATCGATACCAAGGCAACTTGATTTCAGCACCTGCTCGAATTGACGACACATGAGATTATGAGTTTGCTCTCCGTTATCTTCATCCGCAGAATCTTCGTATGTATCGACATTTACTTCTGGTGGCTCAATAAATACTTCTTCTACTTGATTCCCCATATATTCGTTCTCAAATGTTATGTCCAATCCTTGTGATAGTAAAACGCCTATAAAAAACACCGTATAATGTCATAAATACCATACCAACGCCCACGGATACCATACAGTATATTTGCACTTTACGGTGCTGTGCGCAGTAACTATAAGCTAATACTAACTGTGAGCAAATCAAACTAAACCACTTCAATATATGAATCATAATGGTCAGTTATGAAAAAAACCAATTACGCCCAACGAATTTCCATATTTTCAGATGTATATAAAACGAGTCCAAGAAAAGCACGTGTCTGTAACACGCAACAATATAAAACACACTAATCGACTATACTATCACGCAGCAATTTGACCGCATTTTAAAAAATATGCTGTAACGCGATACGGGTGCTAAAGGGTTAAATTAATTTTGAGTAATTGTTCATTGTACGATAGATTACAATTATTTTTGAGTTATTGGCAATTGTATTAATTATTAAATTAAACCTTTATATTAGTTATTGTTTAATTTGATTAATGTATTATGATATAATTTTTCAAATTAATCTTAAGTAATTAGGAGTAACTTTAAAGTAATTCGGTACACATCAAAACAGTGTTGTTGAAATGTGAAAATGTAGATAGTGATTACAAATACTTTCTTTGGGTTTTAAATCTTCTATTTTAAAATAAATTATACGCATTCTGTTTTCAATGTATCATAACAATTTAAATAGTAACTAACCTAAAAATTTTCTTTGATAGGCTTGTTATAATTATACTAGATCTTTAATTGGTAGGTCAAGTTTTTAATTGTGAATGCTTTTACTATATTTAAATTAAAGTTTTTCACAACATTGCGGCAACATTGTAATGATAAAATTTTGTTTTTTGATTGGTGCGCTGCTTTGCCCCTTTCAAGGCGGTTTAATGATATTTATTAATTAGTTAATATTTACTAAAACAAAATTTAAATTCCATAGTTGGCTTTTAAATACGTCAACTGATTGTTATAGCGAACTTATTCATTACGTTTTCATATTTAATCAAGTTGTTTTAACACTTGGAATTAAGTTTTAAAATCTGTGACGAGAATAATTATACTTGCTGTCAACACGTATAATTTTTTTTTAAATACACGATTTCAAAACCAAAAAGGTAAGTATTTGTAATTAAGCATCGTTGAAATTACAAGAAATTAAATGTATAAAAGTCATGATACAAGTGATTTCTTGAAATTAAAATCACCCCTGCACCGCCTTTTCTGTAGCTTTCAGACTGAAGTGCAATTATAAAAATAAGTAATTTTCTGAATTATTTTAATATAAATTTGAGCAATTTAATTTGAAAAATGTCAATTTTTAAATTAAATTATGATATCAAGTAATTTAAAAGCAAATAATATAATGATAGTTGTTACCAAGTATTTCATGATTTTAATAAAATTCGCTTAATTTAGTTATATCGCAGCTTAATTTTAATTGATATTTTTATAAATATTTTAATTTAGTTATATCGCAACTTAATTTTAATTGTTATTTTTATAAATATTTCTTGATTTATGAGTCGTCTAATTTTAAGTAATTTTAAAAACGGAATGACTTCTGCAGAGAATGCCCTTTCACGTTTACAGCAGCTTCAAATATTGGTAACCAAAAATTATTCATAATTAGGCATTACTTACTAAAAATTACAGTACAGTGCGTCTCTTTTTTATGACGTTTCAGGGTATCTCAGTTATTAGTGAAGATGAGGAATACAGTTAAAAAAAACTGTGCTACTTTTATGTCGAACGAATGATGTCGTTTACGTAATTGCCAGAGCCTCCTTCGTTTTTGAATGTAAAGCTAATTTGATAAATGGTCAAATTTTCAGAAAAATAAGTTTAAAAGGATAGATGCCAAGTATTATATATTGGCGGAAAGCTTTAATACAGGGGCATTCAATGAGCTAAAAATATATTGGGTGTTTTATTTAAAAATATATGTTTGTTCATATATTTTAAATCTAATTACATCGCCGAAATTTGCGTAAAATTTCTATTTTTACCTTTCAATAGCTTTTAAAATAACCGAGATGTCCAAAATAGAGAAACATAAGGTCTTTAAAGCAAAAATGAATTAAATTTGTAAATTGTTAGATCAATTTAAAATTAAACTGCAGCGTTAATTAAATTAAATGCAGCTAATTATAAATAATTACAATTACCGTCAGATGCTGTTTATCGAATTATTTTCAGGAACTATTAATGACTTTAGTTTTATTGATAATTATTAATTAAATAATAGTGTTCGAAGCATTTCTAATTAGTAATTTGCAAATTTTAACCCCATTTTATAAATTCTTCATGGATTGGTTTAATTTAATTATCCAATGGTTTCAAATCTCATGATTAATATAGAGGGTGTTTTAATTCCCCGTGTACGTTCTTAAGAAGCGTACTCCTTACGTTAAGATAAACAAAGTTCATATAATTATTGATGTCCCAGAGATACGGGAAGGCCTCTTTCCGGATGTACATTTTTGTTAATTTTTTTTGTAATTGCTTTTATTAACATTTGGTATGGCACTTAATTACGCAGAATAATTTTACTGTTTATATCTCAAAATCAAACTTGACTCATCAGTTAAGTGAAATTAATATCGAGAGTAGTAAGTGCAAATAATAATATACTCACACTTAAAAATTATTTATCTAAATAACTTATAAATGTACGATTAGTTTAAATTAGCATCAATTAAAATAATTATTTCAACACCCTCTAATTACCTAAGTTAAATTTTACATAATTATAAAATAATAGATAATTACCAATTCTCTCAAATGATTTGTATTTTCTTTAGTTCATTCTAATCGATCGCTGATGATGGTAGTTTAGTTATCGAAACGCGTTTTGTGATATTATTTGTATTTGTGGTGGGTGTATTTTTATGTTGATGTTTTTGTATAACGACTGCATAGTTTTAAACAACTTAATACTTTAATTGGAAAAACTTTTATACTTTAATTACAAATTTCAATTTAATTATACAAAAGTTTTAAATCGTTCAAACAGAAGTTGGTGCTATACTTAAGCTACTTCCCTATTTATAATTACTTTAAACCAATTTTATCTCGTGCTAGTTATAAATGAAATTATAATTTCAAGTAAATTAAAAACCAATACCTTCCTAGTATTAGTTACAGTATACTAGTAACAACGCACAAGCTTTACTGGGTTCCGAACTTCGGCTTTAAAAACTATTTATGGTTCGTAGTAAACCCTTCTTCGAAAATTCAACAATTAAAAATAAGCTCATAATTTTACAATTAGGTTTAAATTAGCTTTATGAAACCTTAAAAATTAAATTATAGCTTTAATTACTTAAGTTGGATTTTGTATAATTAAAAATAATAGATAATTACACAATCTCGCTTTTCTTTTTTCTTAGTTCGTAGCAGTCGACCGCTGATGGCTATATTTTAGCTATTGAAACGCGTTTTGTGATATTAATTATTAATTAAAGTATAATTTCAACCAAAACAAATAATACAGTTATAAAAATTAGGGATTTCCTAGTCGTAATTATGAGTACATTAGCACCATTGTACAACATTTAATGGGATGCGAACTTCACCTTTAAAAACTAGTTATGGGTAATAATAGACCCTTTTTCCAAAATTTAATAATTAAAGATAAGCGCATAATTTTCCAATTAGTTTTAATTATCTTTAATTAATTAATCTAAATATTTAATCACTTGAATAATTAAATTATAGCTTTAAAAATCATTAATTTTAGGATAAATTATAGCATTAATTACAAAAGTTAAACTTTGTATAATTAAAAATAATAGATAATTACTAATTCTTTCAAATGATGTGTTTTTTGTATGACGCCTTTGCATAGTTTTAAGCAACTTTTATACTTCGATTTAATTGGAAATTTCAATTAATATTATATTGAAGATTTAAATCGTTGACAGAACTTGGTGATGTACTTAAACTACTTGCATACTTATAATTGCATTCACGTAACCTTATCTGATCTTAATTATAATTTGAAGTAAATTAAAAACAACTAATACAGTTATAAAAATTAGGGATTTCTTAGTAGTATTTAATTTTTAAACCGTGCAAAAAGAAGTGGCTTTAAGCTATTTTCTAAAGGTCTTACACAATTACATAATTGTATTCAAGTTATTCTTAGTGATACTCATTCTAAATTTAAAACAATACAATGTAGTTTGAGATGATATACGATTTTGAAAAATTACTAAAAATCAGGTATTATTTAGTTATGATTATCATTACATTGACAACAATGTACAACAATTAATTTTAAAATACTCCTATTACGTCCCCTCATCCAAAATTTTTAATTAAAAACAAGCTCATAATCAAACTTCAATAAATTAGTAACTTGTTAATCTCTTCAAAGCAAAAGTAATAACTTCTCTGCTTATAACTATACCGTTATTTTTTCTGTTTCTAATTATGAATTAAATTATAATTTCAACTAATTTACTGAAATTAATAACCTCTAAAGGTCTTAGATGCTTATAATTATATTCGTTATTTTTTGTGATTCTAATTACGAATTAAATTATAATTCCAAGTAAATTAAGGACTATATAATTATAAATAAGTTTCAGTTGATTGAAGAATTACTAAAAATGAGGCATTATTTAGTTATGATTATTATTGCTTTGGCCACAATGTACAACCATTAATGGTGTGCGAACTTCAACTTCAAAAACTGGTTGTCTTATTTTATGGTACTCACATTACGTCCTTTCTTCCAAAATTTGATAAGTAAGAATAAGCTCATAATTTAAACTTCAATAAATTGGTCACTTATGAATCTCTGTAAAGCAAAATGTATCTTAACAATTATCTGAGATTAATAACTTCTCTAAAGGTCTTACATGCTTAGATTTATATCCGTTATTTTTTCTGTTCCTAATTATGAATTACATTATAATTTCAAGTAAATTACTGAGATGTTTTTTCAGTTTCTAATTCTGAATTAAATTATAATTCGATGTACATTGTACATTACTTAAATTAATAATAAAGGTCTTACATGCATATAATTATGTTCGTTTTCGTTTGTTTCTAATTATGAATTAAATTATAATTCCTATTAAATTGGCAACTATATACAATAATTAATGGGTTGCGAACTTCACCTTTAAAAACTGTTTGTCTTACTTTAAAGGTACTGCTAGTACGTTTCGTCTCCCAACGTTTGATAATTAAGAATTAGGATAGGAACATCACAACGGTTTTAAGTCAATGTTAATGAAGAATTTTCAAAATTTTCACTCAGCATGCGTAATTAGATTAATTTGGAGTCAAACTCTAATTTCAAGGAATTTCTATATTGGCCAGGTAGCTCTTAATTATTTCTGAAATACTTTGATTAACTTAAATTCCAGATTTGACTAGGCTTGTTAACTGATATTAGACCTATTTAGACCAACCATTACTGCATAAGGTAATCAATTTTTTCAAGAGGGTTGAATCATTATAAGTGTCAAACTCAAAAAAATGCAAAACAAATATCTAATATCTCAATACTGCAAAACACAAAGGCTCAACTGTAAATATGGCTTTACTAATTAGGAAACTTTCTGGTATTAACATGTAGATGGCTCTTAAAATCTTAAAATACTTAAAACATACAAGAGTATAATTAAATTTGCTCATTTATACAGGGTGTACGAAAAGTATCTCAATATTTTTTGAGATGATCCTGTACGAAATTTGTTTGTCAATCTATTGTCTCTTTTTAGTGCACTCATTACTAGTGTCTTTACTTTCTAAACGTGTAAAAACCAGAGAGTAGATGTTATTTTCAAATTTATAGAATCAATTTTATATATATATATATATATATATATATATATATATATATATATATATATAGTATGTATACTCAGTGACATGGAAATTGCAACACCAAGAAGGGGTAGGAATTTTTGGAACAAACTTGACAGAAACGTTTAACTACTAAAAGGTAGCAATTGATTAAACTTTCATTCATATGGATCAAGTGGTAATGGCTTAGCTGACAGTTCGTTCAGTTTTTTAGAACAATTTTGTCAGGTGTATATTGTACGAGATTGTGTTCAGTTCTTTATTGTTTTTACTTGTGATTGTTTGCTTTGAGCGTGTGATCATGCCTATAGTGCACCAAGGTGGAAATTACCGTCAATTAAGCGAATTCAACAGAATTTTTGGTTTGCGTGAAGGTGGTTTTTCGTTTAGAGAAATCGCTAATCGCCTTAACCGGAACCAAACCACCAACATGCGCTGCTATCAGGCATGGACAAGGTAGAGTCAGGAACGCCGCAGAAGTGGAACCGGGGGGCGAAGAAGAACAAATGAGGTGCAAAACCGCCATCTTCAACTTATGGCTAACTAGAGACCGATTCTCAAGTATCAGATCAATTGTCGATCAATGGTTAGCTAACGAAGGTCGTCCTGTAACACTTCAAACGGTTTACCGTAGAATCAGAGCTTTGGTGTTTACAATCCTATCGGCTACATCTTGTGTTACCACTAACGGCGCAACATCGACGGCAACGTTTGGAGTGGTGTAGGTTACGACTGCACTGGAACCAAGAGTGGTGGGTAATGTTCACTGATGAATCCCGATTCTGTTTGGGGATTCATGATGATCTTATGAGGGTTAGACGAAGACGTGCGGAACGTCTGTAGGGATTATGGTGTGGGGTGCTATAACTTATGGGAGTAGGTCTAGTTTGGTATTCATCTGAGGCAATACGAACGCCCAACGATGTGTGGATGAGGTGGTAGAACCCCATATATTTTTGTTTGTACGATTGTGGACTTGAACAGGCTAATTAGGCCTATCGTGCTAAAGCACTCAGGAACACTTAGGAGGATGGGTAGAGGATAATGAATTGCCAATAGATGCCTATGAACAGCTACCTTAAATTTTCTCATATCATAAGTGAGAGGAAAACAAGAACTAGGAGATCATTCCAGAGTTTAGAAGCCGTGTAGAAAAATGTGGATTGCGCCCGTTTGGTACGACAAGTGGAGATTTGTACTGCATACTGATGATGTGAATGAGCGAACCAAGTGTTTCTCGCAAAGATAGCCCCAGATGGTATCAAAGAATATAATTCAGCAGACAATAGCCGTTGTAATAACGATAATATAAAGAAAGAACTGAAACCATCCTTCTATGCCCAGGAATATTCTTCCATTTCTTCACAGTTGAAAGACTCACTTTTGCAGCAGGATAATTTCTGTCCCCATATTGCAAGACGTTCTTTGGGCCTATTTGCAGAGGATAATGTTAATCTCTTGCCATTTCCACCCAGACCTCCTGACCTTTCGCCCATCGAGCATGTTTGGGACATTATGGGGGAGAAGACTGAGAATCTTGCAGCACCCTCCGAAGACGTTGCGCTCTACAGCTTGAATTACAGGTTACTTGGAACACAATACCTCAAGAGGACATCGACCATCTGCTAGAATCGATGCCACGACGAGTAGCGGAGTGTGTAACAAACAGGGGGGGGGGGCAACCCATTATTAATAAATATTATGTTGTTTTTCTTTGAAATTTTAATCAATTGCTGCCTTTTAGTAGTTAAACGTTTCTTCCAAGTTTGGTCAAAAAATTCCTACCCCTTCCTGGTGTTGCATTTTCCATGTCACTCAGTATATGCAACTAAATTTGAATTTTGATTTTGCAAAATTTATCAAATTTTGGACCAAGTGAAAGGAAAATCGCCAATGAAATATTTACCTGCATCGCAGCGCTATTTACCCGTGGACATTCTAAATAGTAATTAAAGCAATGTTTACACGTAATTATTTTTTGCGGTATTCAGCTATACGCTATGTGTTTCGAAAATATCTTGCATGGTGGGTGCACTCTGTAGATTTTGTTTGTAAGAGCTAGTTCTTGAAATTTCACGTGAGTAATAGTGATCGTATTGTTATTTATGATATGCTCTATTTAAAATAAGTTATCAAAGATTAACCTTTCGGAGACAGTGGCGGCGCGAATCGGGAGGGCCCCGGTTATTTAGGGGCTCTAACTCGAGAGCGAGTATGTTATCGCAATGATGGAGCTCCAGTTATGTCTTGTCGGGTAGCGCCAAAGGCATTGGCTCCGCCACTGGATAGAGACTTCGTAATGGTAATTTTTTGGTCAAATTTTGATTTACAATGGAAATTGTGTACATACCAATTTTAGTGCTTATACTTTATTTTAGATTTTTTTTTTGTAATGTATTAATAATGGCTTTACGTAACACTTACTATGTACATCTTATCGATGAGATGGGAGCTTTCACAACTAACCAAATTATTGTTCAGATTTTTATGAATACAGAGTTTAATCATAAAACATAATGAGAAAAACAGGATATTAATGAGTTATGTAAATCACTATCACTCATTAAAATTTATGAACATAATTATGAATTTCTATTATTAACGGTTTATTAAGTAAGTTTTTTTTAAAGTTGACAGTTTTGAATTTTGAAAGTTGTACTTGTTTATAAGGAATGTAGTGCATTTATCATAAATATTACAAAATCACGTATTCGAACTTAAAATATGCGAAATGGAAATTCTGTTCTGAGATAATGCAAGGTTTTAACAGTTCCATCGTTTAGAGATCTTCTATAGATCTGTGTTTAGTACTAGTGTCACTGAAATTGTGCAAACCCATTTGGAGTGTGTTTGAAGGTTTGACCGTATTCCGTTTTTTTCAGCCTGAAACTGTCACTGATTTGTTAATTGAATTGATCGGCTTATTTCCACAGTTTTACCTTTTGTAGCGCGACGTTTCGGTAGCGCAACTTGCTTCTGTCATAGGCTTAGTCCTGAGAAGGACCGATTTCGCACTTGAATCGAATTTATTTACTTAAGATTTTTCCCAAGCACTTGACTACTCTCAGATTTGAACTTGGCAAGTCTGACACCTTTGCCGATGAGCCATTGAGTAATCCAATATATATATATATATATATATATATATATATATATATATATATATATATATATATATATATATATATATATATATATATATGTGTTGCGATAATAATAATAGTTTATTCATTCCATTAGATATGTGAATTAAGCATACATTGTAAATGTCAGGTACATAACTTAATAACATATTAAAAATATTCGTCCAAATTGTACAAAGTTTTACACAATAGAATCTCTATGACGAGTCTCTTAAATACTTTGACATTATCAACGGTTTTAATGCGATCAGGCCAGTGATTGTATAACTTTACAGCCGAGCTGGTAACGTAGTGGTGCCACAACCTGCTTAGCATTCGGGAGGTAATGGGTTCGATTCCCGTTACCGTCTACCTTGTATGAGGTTTTTTCAGGGGTTTTTCCTCATACACATGCAGCGGCATGATCACTGACATGAACCCTAACTCCGTTCCTTCCGATCCTATCTTGACCACACCCATCCTTAATCCCACCATTAATGTATACGTAATGTATATATGTATGCTGGGAATCCGTGATTGTGGCTGAAAGACGCTAGGAAAGCTCGAGCAGCCCGCCCTCCCCCTTGGAGAGGGAATGAAATACGTGGTCTTTTCCTTTTCCGTATAACTTTACAGGTAAAATAAGCCCGCTATTCAGTACTAATCACAGCCTATGAGGTCGCAATTTTTAATTGTACGATGGCCTAAAACCGTAACTCTCATTATCACCAACTCTGGTGTGGCGATTACAATGTACATATATAAAATTACGTAGAATAAAAAGCGATTCAACGGTTAGGATCTTAAGTTTAACAAATAGGTTTCTACAAGAATAGTCGTATGATTTAAAACAGATGGCCCTGATAATTTTTTTCTGTAGAATTAGTACTTCGTCCAAGTATCTAGAACATCCCCAAGCCACAATGCCGTAATTAAGAAATGAATCGATATAAGTAAAGTAAAAAGAAATAATAACAGACCTTGACTCGAAGTTACGAAGTCTCCAGATTACAAAACAATAGGATGACAGTTTTTTTACAATAAAGTTATTGTGGTTACGCCAAGTTAAATTACAAACTCCTAAAAATTTAACGAATTGGGCCTGAGATATGGTTTTGTTTACGGACCTTACCAAAACACTGTAATTGGTCTCATGACAAGAGAACATCATCGTCACGGTTTTCGAAAAATTCAAGTGAAATTGCTTAACTTTGCAATAACTTGTCAATTCAGTTTTGGGTCTCCGATTTTCTGAGCTCGGTAAGGGCTGCCGGTTACCTTTTCTTTCATCCTTAATCTATTCTCATCCTTATTCTTCCTTTTCGCCCTCACTGTCTTCCTATCGGATTAAAAGTCCCAAATTAAAAAATAAGATGGCTGTGGTTTCTAGGGTAATAAATGCCGGACGTAAAATCCTGTCCCATTCGGATGTCCGAGAGGGTAGGGCCCAAGCGACCTCGGTCATCGAAAGTATCAACTTTCTGATTCATTACTGCAACATCTGCGGTATCAGGTCTAATCTTAATGCTATTCACCAACATCTTGAACAATTACAACGTGATATTTTGTTTCTATCTGAAACACAAGTCTCCTCTGAAAGCTCCGAGTCACCCGACTTGCAATTTCCTCAATACCACCTTTACTCTAACTTTCGATGTAAAGGAGGCGTATGTGCCTACATCAAGGACAGAATTGCTTGCAAGAGGGTTTCTTCCTTAGAAAATAAAAATTTTGACGTGATTTGGTTTAAACATTGTGGTCCTAATTTTGTGAAATTCTATAGTAATGACAGTAACTTTCAAGACTTCTTCGATTACCTTAGTATGAACGTTGACTATCTTCTGTCTCAGTTTCCATCTTGCGATAACTCAATTATAGACGATTTCAATGTTCATCACTCTAATTGGCTTCAGTTTTCATCTACTACAAATCCTGCTGGTCATACTGATAACCCTAACTATACTCCACATCTTGTAGGCCTCTTTCTTCCATCAAACTCTCTTGTTTATAAAACTTCCGTTCTTTCGCCTTTAGGTCTTTCCGACCATTGTCTAATAGAAATCATTTCTACTGTACCTAATTCCACTGTTGTTCGCAAAACCGATAGAACCTTGTGGTATTTTAAGTCAGCTCGATGTAGTAATTTACGGGATTTCTTTGCAACCTTTCCATGGCGTGAATATTTTTTTAAGTCGTCCTTTTCTTCGGACATCGCTCTTTTAGTATCTGAAGTCATCCTCATGGGAATGGAGATATACATTCCCAAAAAACAGTACCGTATAGGTCATTCACGTTTCCAACCCTGGTTCAATAAGGCTTATGCTGATGCAATATCTTTAAAAAATAAATATTACATTAAATGGAAATCTACTAAATCGGTCGACAGTCATGTAGAATACGTTGGTGCGAGAAATATCTGCAAAAGTGACATCACTAAAGCTAAAAAGTTGTTCGAACAACGAAAATGCAATGAACTCGCTACATCTCCTTTAGGCAGTCGTAAATTTTGGTCTTTAGCTAAAGCCATTAGTAAAAACTTTGGGACATCTTCATTTCCCCCCCCCCCCTGACATCTATTGACGGATCGGTAGTTGCTGATTCTGTAGACAAAGCCAATGTTTTTGTGGATTTGTTTGCATCAAACTCGTGTCTCAATGATTCTGGAAAAGATGTGCCCCTAGTCAACTCTTCTTCATACGCTATGAAACCAATTCATTTTCGGTACAAGCTCTTGGAATCGATCATCAGTAGGCTTGATCTCAATAAGGCAACTGGCCCAGACGGTATCCCAGCTATTGTCTTAAAGAAATGTTCCCCCGAACTAGTACCAGTCCTGTCTAAGCTCTATACGATCTCTATGTCGTCTGGGGAATTCCCTTCATCATGGAAGTTAGCAAATGCTCAACCTACTACCAAAAAAGCCGATAAGACCGATCCCTCAAACTACCGACCAATTGCCATCACTTCCATTTTGTCTAAAATCAATCGGCAACTGCTCACGTTCCTTGAAACTAACAAACTCCTTAGTAACCACCAATATGGGTTTAGGCAAAGTCGTTCAACAGGTGATCTTCTTTCATATGTGACCCAAGTTTGGAACAATACAGTAGATCAGTCCGGTGAAACAGTTGTAGTCGCTTTAGATATCTCAAAGGCATTTTCTTCTAGTTTTCTTGATAAAAGACGAATACGTGTCGTAGTTGATGGCTTTTTTTCAAAAGAAGTTAGCATTAACGCGGGCGCACCACAGGGATCCGTTATAGCGCCTACACTTTTTCTGCTGTACATAAATGACCTTATTTCTTCAACAACTAACCCCATCCATTGCTTTGCTGATGATAGCACTCTTCACTGTAGTTCATCTCAGTCTACTCATAGTGATAATCCACCTTCTATGTCAATTCAAGAAATTAAAGCTGAAATGGCAAATTCAATCAACAAAGACATTCAACGTATTCTCGAATGGGGAAGAAATAATCTAGTTAATGCTAACAAAACTCTTGTGTCCGCCAAAAAAGATCGATCATTTCCTGTTGTAAGTATGAATGGCTCAGTTCTTAAGTTTTCAGACTCTATTACTCTGTTGGGTATGACTGTATCTCAAATCTCTCATGGGTTGACCATCTTCTGTCAGCTAATATAAACAGCTGCTCGTAAAATATGCTTTTTGTACAGATCTAAGCAGTACTTTACTTCTCGACATCTCGTTCTGCTGTATAAGGCCCAAATTCGGCATCATCTGGAATATAATTCTCACCTCTGGGTTAGTGCTCCCCAATACTCTCTCGATATCGTTGATCGTATTCAAAAGAGAGCGATTAGGCTTATAAATGACCCGTCCTTAACTTCTCACATACAGTCCCTTGAGCATAGAAGGATGGTTTCAGTTCTTTCTTTGTATTATCGTTATTACAACGGCTATTGTGCTGCTGAATTACATTCTTTGAAACACTCGGTTCGCTCATTCACATCATCAGTATGCAGTACAAATCTCCACTTGTTGTACCAAACGGGCGCAGTCCACATTTTTCTACACGGTTTCCAAACTCTGGAATGATCTCCCTAGTTCCTGTTTTCCTCCCACTTATGATATGAGAAAATTTAAGGTAGCTGTTCATAGGCATCTATTGGCAATTCATTATCCCCCTATCCATCCTCCTAAGTGTTCCTGAGTGCTTTAGCACGATAGGCCAAATTTAGCCTGTTCAGGTCTACAATCATAAAAAAAAAAGTTACTGAATCTGTTGCATTTTTGCTTAACGCTTCTACATTATCTTTGGAGGTAATGGTAGCTGTGTCATCTGCATACAAAGTATTGTGTTCAGCATCCAATTTCTGCACAATGTCGTTTATAAAAATTATAAACAAGAGCGGGCCTAAAATAACTCCCTGTGGGACGCCCATAGCAACATCGATAAGATCTGAATGGTATTCTTGGCCCGTTGCCGGTTTTACAACAACCTTTTGTTTCCTGCATTCAAGATAGGATGACAACCAATGGTAAGCTATTCCCGATATACCATAATCAGCAAAAGTTGACAGCAGTAAAGCATGAGATGGTATCAAACGCACGTGTCAAGTCATAGAACGTGGCTAAAACCTTCTTTCTTTGGTCTAACTTTATTAGAATTTCATTAACAAAAGATAGAATAGCGTGTTGTGTAGACAAGCCTTTTCGAAAGTCATATTGATGGTCTGTTAAAACATTGTTTAAGCTTAAGTGCTTAACAAGTCGGTTATGATACGCCTTCTCGTATACTTTTGAAAACACGGACAATAAGGATACCGGCCTATAGTTTTCTAGTTTAGATACTTCGTTCTTTTTGTGAATCGGCACAATTTTAGCCATTTTTAGGCAAGTTGGAAAAATACCTTATCTAAAAGAATCGTTTATTAATTCAGTCAAAACAGGGGCTAGGAAGTCCCTTGCATGCTTAATAAGTGAACAAGGAACTCCATCACAGCCTGCAGCCACCGTTTTCATAATACTGTCAAATTCTGGTAATGATACAGGCTCAAGAAGCAAAGGTGGAACAGGTAGTAAAATAGAGTTGAATACATTGCTCAAAGGCGTATTATTAGTACATGATTGGTTATTAAGATTTACACAAGTATCTACAAAAAACTTATTAAAAGCCTATACAGCGTTATTTTCACTTACTTGGTTACCATCTGAGTCATAAAATATTTGTGGATAAGCCTTTTCATTGTTCAGATTACACATTATTTTTTATAATTTGCCAAACAGCCTTAGATTTATTTGATGATTTTTTAATTTTTTCATCATAAAAAGCCTTTTTAGCTAAAGATATTGCTTGCCTATGCGTTTTTAACAAGATTTCATAACTTTCCTTTAGCAAAGGGTCATTAGTTGTCTTCACACACTTAAATAAATCTCTTACTAAAAAACCTAGCCTAATAATGTAATCGGTAATCCATGCTTTTGCATTCGCAGCAGCACCCTCATATTTAGGTTTAATAAGAACGCGCTGCAGTGGGAATGCAGTGTCCATCAGGTATGTAAACCTTCCTATAAAAGCAGTAAATTTAAGATCTGCATTTTGTGCAGCATAAATTTCATTCCAACTTTCTATTGAAAGCAAATATTGAAAGGTAGTAGTGCAAATTTCATTTGTATAATTTCTCCTATAGAAAAATTTACTATCGTTGATTCTACTAATTGCATTATTATTGGGTAAAAAAGAGACACTTTTCATAAAATGACTAGAAAGATTACACGGACTCGATATTGGATTAAAATGATAGTATTTGTAAATATATTATCTATTGTGGTTTTTGAATTTCCTTGAATATGAGTGACATCGTAAATACATTGACAGAGTCCATATGTAGATAATAAATTTACAAATTTCATCACATTTTTATTATTAACGTTAATATCAAAATTGATGTTGAAATCTCCACATATAAAGATAGGACATTTACCGCTACAAAGTTTGTTGGAAAGTTTTTCGAACTCGTTCCAAAATTCCTGGCATATCGACCCGGGTGGCCTGTAGACGCATATAATTGTATGACGGATATCTTCAACAATAACATCTGTACAGTGCATCCAATTTTGGTTGAGACAGCCAGATATCTCGGTTGTTGTTGAAGATAGAACCTTGCGGTTTTCGCGGTCCTGTGCCACTTTTTTGTGAAACTCAAGATGTGCTGAACGGATTTTTCCTAACTTCTTTCGTTCATAAGTTACAGGGCGTTTTTGAAAATTCACACTTTTGGACCCCCTCTATATCTACGAAGTTTCTCAGCGATAATGTCAAATTGAAAACTTATCCCATAGGGTGGCGCACTCAATTTTTTTTTCGGGGTATGGTTATGGAGATACGACTCAAACTTATGATTTTTTCAATGGAACACCCTGTATTTTATCACCTCATTAAATTCCTTATTTTTTTTTCCTTCAAAATGATATATAATATATAAACATAATTTCTTCAATAATGCTCCAAAATCACTAAAACATTGATTTTTAATAGTAGGCTATGGATTTTTCATACAAAAAAAGTTCAAATTGAAGAAATACTACTTGTGATTTTTCCATGAAAGGGACAAGAACAATACTAACACTAATTCACTAACAAAACGCAAAACGTAGGTAACTAATAGCAACAAATAAATAGTAATAAAAACTTCATAACGTAGAATAAGCAACTAATTAAATATTTACTCGTACTATTTCATTTCGAAATTATTCGGTAACTTATTCATTGAACTGTTCAAATTGATGTCCATTTTCCCTAACACACAATTGACACAATTTCTTAATGCATTTAAAATTATGAAAGGCCGATTTTGTAAGTTGTGGAAAACTGCCTCTGTTGTTGCACGAAGTTCTGCAGTATTATTGTGCCGCTTACCGTAAATTTTATTTTTCAAAAAACCCCACAAAAAAAAGTTCAACACTGACAAATCAGGTGACCTTGCAGGCCACCTAATGGGTCCATTTGTTCCAATCCAATGATCCTGGAAAGTTTCTTCTAAAAACGGCACAATCAACCTCGAATTGTGGACAGGGGCACCGTCTTGTTGGAAGTAAATGGAATTAAGATAGGCGAGGGGAACATTCTCCAGGAATTCTGGTATTACTTGTTCTAAAATTGCCAAGTACCTACTCGCGTTGAGAGCCCCTTCAAAAATGCGGGATTTTATTGATGTCCCCAATAAGTAACAGGCTACATTAAAACCAAATCGACCCTGTTGTTGTTGCTCAAAAATTAGATGTTGGTTTTCATTATACCAGTGCCTTGTGTTTTGCCTGTTAAATAAACCGGCACTGCTTATATGGGCTTCGTCTGACCATATGACTTTATTCGCAAAATTATTGTCCCTTCGAGTTTGGTTCAAAAACCAATTACAGAAATTCACACGCCTCGCTGCATCACCAAGGTATAAATGCTGGACAATATTCACTTTGTAGGGTTTCAATTTGTGTTTTTTTTAAATCCTTTGTACCCGTGATCGGGGAATGCCAGTGCCGTTTTCTAACTTCGTACAAGAAGTCTGAGGACGCTGGCTTAGACATTTATTTCATCCACTTCATTATTTTCCTTTTTATAGGTCTTGGGTCGGGGTTTAGAATACGAACCATAATTTAGTAGATTATTCTTTAGTCGAAACATCGTTGCTCGACTAGGATGACGCCTCTCTGGATATCTAACGTTTTAAAAACAATATGTCATATAATGTCTTATTGTAAATTACTAGTTTACCTGTATTATACCGACCAGTTCTTATTTGGTTTTGTCAGTAGCAGTTGTTTCATCCTCTGACTCAATCTCTTCAGTATTTTGGCTCTCCTCATCAGAAACATTTGATAGCATATACAACTCATCCGACTCATCACTATTGTGAAAAAGGTCTTGCTCAGACTCTTCAGACTGTTCAGACTCTACCTCCATGTCATAATCCTAGATATCGTCTAAATTGTCAGCCAAATCTTGCAATTCAGCCTGCGTCGGTTTTTTCCCTGACATGCTAAAAAACCAATGGGACATAAAACACCCTCCAAAAAAACCCAATCGGACACAGATTCCATATGTAAACAGTTCATAGGTCAAAGTCATAAATGGCATGTTATGTGAAAATTTTGCAATAGTATTTAACAATACTAATAATATACAATATTACCTAATTTCTTTCACAATAAAATTGTATTTTTATAGCAAAAATCACAAAAAATGCAGCACACGTGTGACCGTTACATAGTATACTGCGCACTTTAATGTTGCCACTTTTGCTTTAACATAGCGGGAAATATATCAGCGATAAAGCATAAACACATGTAAAATGGGACATATACCGGGTGTCTAGAATCTACCCACGTTCTATTGCTATCTTTGTTATTATAAGAGATACAGAGTCTGTTAAATTAGCAAAGTTGGGCAGAATTACGTAATAATTCAAATACCGATAAGAAAATTCAACATTGTTGCCAACTTTCTAAGGTATCTGGAAATAACTAAAAATCGTCCAAATTTTCAATCGGCTATATCTTTTTTAATGTTCATAATATTTATCAAACAGTATATCAAAAACTGTTGAGCTTTGAGCTTTCGGGCAATGAAGACATTTGATGAATTGGTGAAGTTCTAGAACATATCAAAATTTGGTTAAATTCTGACCGAAAGGTATTTTACATTTAAAACGTGCCCCCTCCTTTGTGGAAACAACAAGAAATAATGTACTACATTATCAAAATAAAAAAGTTCTAAATAAATTTAACTTAATTAGCAGGGCTATTAAATCGCAGTTGGTAAAAGTCCATATGACGTGACGTACATGTGTGCAATTGAACATCCAAATAAATCAGGCGTAATTTTTCGAATATATAGATGCTGCCGCTTAGAAATAGAATCTGCCTATATAAAAAGCGCCGTTGCATCAGGGTACAAATTATTATTATTTCACCTAATATTTAATTTAATTTAGACCTTAATGTATTTTTCAGCAGCAAAATTTAAAAATGTTTGTAAACACATTAATTAACACGGTGGCAATGGGTGATTTCTACTTTCTAAATTATATTAATGAAATTGCATAACCATTTAATTAGAATGTTAATGCATTTTATTTTCTGCTTAAACCTTGTACCGAGTGGACCGATTTCGATGGGATTGCAGGGTATCTCGGTAACTATTATTGTTAGAGCAAAACTGTTCACGTAACATTAGGCCAACTTTTTGAGACAAATTAAACAGTGAAAACAAAAATTTACTATCTTTTTTCATTTTTGATGCAGAGACCAAAATTGAATTTTTCCAAATTTTGATAGGGTTCCTTATCTCATCTGTTGATAAAAATTCAGGAAAAAGTGTAAAGACATTTCTTGTGCAGTTTTTAGCGTAGAATCAAATGGAGTGGTCACTTTTTAAATTTGGTCACCAATAGTCGAGATGCCACATACACTTAATTTTTTTTAATGGAAACCATAGTTGGCTTTGACTTCATTAAAATCCTTATTTTATAAGCTTTTATATATATAGTTGATAGAGGTTCTTTTAGAAAATTACGGAATTCGTAGCGAATTTGTTAGTTTGCACTTTTGTAAGTAGGCGATGCAATAATTTAAAACAATTAAACACAGCAAATATGTCAAAACAAAGTGAAAACTTCAGTTGTGCATTAAAACACAGATAACACAAGTTTATTGTTGATAGTTAAAATGAATCGTTATTAAAATTATGAAAAGTATGATATGTTGAAAATATTCATTCAGTGTGGGGAAAATTCGGAAGAAGCGGAACGTTTATACTTGGAGAGTTTCCCAGAAAGGCATCAGCCTAATAAAAAGATATATAAGAGGTAAATAAACGTTAAAGACTCTAAAGCCGCTTTTCTAACATGATTATTCTTGTTATTGTAGGCTACAAAGCAATTTAAATAATTTAGAGTCATTTACCCGACCACGTCCGAATCATTACGATATAGCAAATCGTGAACAAGATGCCTTAAATGTTTGAGCATGTGTTGAAGCCAACCCAAATATATCTAGTAGAGAAATTGAACAAGATGTTGGTCTTTCCAAAACAAAATCGCTAAAAATTTTGAAACTTTATAAATATAAACCTTATAAGATTCATATAAACCAATACCTTTATCCAAACGATCTTTAAAAACGATTACAATTTTGCCAATGGTATATTGATAGATGTGCTGCAATGCCTAATTTTCATCAAAATATAATTTGGACAGATGAAGCTCATATAAGTAGTGCTGGTATTTTCAATCGTCACAATCATCATCACTGGGCAAGTGAAAATTTACATGTAGCCGTACCTAGGCGTAATCAAGGCAGGTTTGGATTTAATGTTTGGTGTTGCTTAAAAGGGAATAAATTACACTATTGCATTTTTGAAGGAAATCTTGCCGCATATCGATATTTAGAACTGTTACGTATTGAGCTTGACGAATTCCTGGATGATTTGCCTCTATCAGAACGAGTCGGTCTTTTTTTCCAGCAAGATGGTGCTCCGGCACACAATGCTATGGTAGTGAGAAATTATTTAAATGATAATTTTCCAAACTGTTGGTTAGGTACCTTTGAACCAATTCCATGGCCACCAAGGTCGCCTGAACTAACAGCTTTGGACTATTTTCTATGGGGTTTCATAAAAAATGAAATTTACAAAAAAAAACAAACAATACTATGGCAGAATTACAAAACAATTTCTGCTTTTCAAAAAATTAAGCCGCTCCAAATATCAGCTGCAATTTCATCATTACAACGACAAAATGGCAGCCAGTTTGAACAATTTATGTAAAAGTAATATTATCATTTGTTTGACAGTTGGTTTATTTTTGTAACCTTGTTCTTAGAATTAAATAATTATACCTTTTGTTTGACATATTTTCTGTTTCATTGTATTAAATTATTGCATCGCCTACTTACAAAAGTGCAAACTAACAAATTCGCTTGTAATTCTGTAATTTTCTAAAAGAACCTCTATCAACTATATATTCTTGAAAAGCTTATAAAATAAGGATTTTAGTGAAGTCAAAGCCAACTATGGTTTCCATTAAAAAAACTAAGTTTATGTGGCATCTCGACTATTGGTGACCAAATTTAAAATTGACTACTCCATTTGATTCTACGCTAAAAACTGCACAAGAAATGTCTACACTTTTTCCTGAATTTTTATCAACAGATGAGATATGGAATCCATCAAATTTGAAATTCAATCAAAAATGAAAAAGATAGCAAATTTTGGTTTCGCTGTTTAGTTTGTCTCAAAAAGTTGGACTAATGCTACGTGAACAGTTTTGCTCTAACAGTAATAGTTACCGAGATACCCTGCAATCCCATCGAAATCGGTCCACCCTGTACATACAATTTTAAGAGTCGCCCTTCAATATTTAATTTTAATTGATAATTGATAACACTATTAAAAGGAGCACACAATGAAACGTAAACAATCTATAATACATGTGTGTAACCATTTATACATATGTGCAACCATGTAATAGTGTTATCAATTAAAAGTCAATATTGAAGGTCGACTGTTAAAATTATATGTACAAGGCTTAAGCAGAAAATAAATTTTATCATATATGTAAATTTTTAGATTCTTCAGGTGAAACTCATTTAAACCATGTTGTTGTAAGACAAACTGGTAACTTAATTTCATACTTTATTTTAAAGTAATTTTTGTATACAATATAAACGTTAAAGGTGGCTTTTTCTCAAGGTAAAATAAGTGTGTTGTTGTAAATAAAATTTGATATATATATATATATATATATATATATATATATATATATATATATATATATATATATATATATATATATATATATAAGGTGTCTAGAATCTACCCGCGTTCGATGGTGGCTATCTTTGTTATTATAAGAGATACAGAATCGGTTAAATTAGCAAAGTTGGGCAGAAATACATGATAATTCAAATGCCGATAAGAAAATTCAACATTGTTGCCAACTTGCTAAGATATCTGAAAATAACTAAAAATCGTCAAAATTTTCAATCGGCTATATCTTTTTTAATATTCAAAATGCGAAAAAGTTATAAGAGAGGCTTTTGATAGCTATTTTTACGCAAAATGGGAAAATGCGAATAAAAAATTCGATGGTTTATGTTTTTCTGATTTTAAAAATGTATAACTTTGTGTGTTTAATTAGTTAACTCACAATTTTCAAAAAAAAAAGGTAATTATAATTTTTATTAAACAAATTAAAGTGTGCCGTGAACATTTAGATAACAAAATAAGCTCATATTCTACTACTAAATTTGTGGAAACAACAAGAAATAATGTACTACATTATCAAAATAGAAAAGTTCTAAATAAATTTAACTTACAACGAAGAGTAGCAGTAAAAAATATAAACAGATAACAATCATAGAAGTGTTTCAAAATGCCCTCCATTATTTTGAACACACATTTGACATCGTTTTAAAATTTCGTTTTGAACTTTTAATAAACTTTGGGTTGTAATTTGTTGTATAGCAACACGAATTTTATTTTTTAAATCGTCTAGATTACCAGGTTTTACTCAGTACACTTTGTCTTTAATTGCACCCCAAAAGTAAAAGTCCTGGGAGTTAAGTCTGGAGATCGCGGCGGCCAAGCTATTGGACCTCGATTTCCCATCCAATTATTAAAACGTTTCTGTAAATAGTTACACGCAAGTAATCCATTGTGTACTAGTGCCCTGCCGTGTTGAAAATAATTAAAATTTTGAATTACGTTCAACGGAAGAGCGTCCAAAATTTCTTCAAATTCGTTTCGTAAAAAAGTTAGATATCTTTCGGAATTTAAATTATGTTCATAAAAAAACGGCCCAAGGATTTTGGTACCAATAATACCGCACCAAACGTTTACTGAAAAAGCATATTGATCTCTCCTCTCAACAGTAAGATGAGGATTTTCTTGGGACCATTGGATATGATTTTTTCTTTGAACATTTTGTTTCATCGGTAAAAAGAATGGTTTTCGAGAATTGATTGTTTGCTCGACTTTGATTAATCAACCATGTATCAAAACGTAATCTTTTCTGATAATCTTCAACATATAATGTATTTCTTATATGAAAATGATATGGCTTAAAATTATTTTGTTTCAAAATAACGTGGGCTTCATCTTTGGAAGTGTTGCACTCGTTCGCAATTTCACGAAGAGATGTAGTAGATTTAAATTCGACGTAAGCTAACACACGTTCTTCTGTTTCTGTGTTAACATTAATTTTAAAATTTTGAGCTTTAGTAAAAGCCCCATATTTTTTAAAATTCGATTTGAGTTTGGCAAATAATCTCACATCCAAATAAGTTTGAAGATATAATTCCGAAGCTGCATTAGCATTTCTGTTAGACACATAATTGCAAAAAAGCATATCATTTCTTTCTTCAGAAGAATAAGCCATTAACAAATTCACTATTTAAGTATGATCTACAACTGGTTACAAAAAATCATTCAATATGTACTATTTGACAGTTAATCATTGAAGAAGAGTTTTGTTTTTAATTGTCCACAGCACACCACGGCAAACATTGCATTTGTTTAGTACAATTTTTTGAAAATTGTGAGTTAACTAATAACACTAAACATACAAAGCTATACATTTTTGAAACCAGAAAAAAATTTTTATTCGCATTTTCCCATTTTGCGTAAAAATAGCTATCAAAAGTCTCTCTTGTGACTTTTTCGTATTTTGAATATTAAAAAAGATATAGCCGATTGAAAATTTGGACAATTATTAGTTATTTTCAGATATCTTAGAAAGTTGGCAACAATGTTGAATTTTCTTATCGGTATTTGAATTATCATGTAATTCTGCCCAACTTTGCTAATTTAACCGACTCTGTATCTCTTATAATAACAAAGATTGCCACATAACGTGGATAGATTCTAGACACCCTGTATAGTACAGGAACGATTCACAAACAGTCGCTGGGATTTATCCCTGTGGGGCTGAAATGGTTAATATGAAAAATTGTGATTATTTTGATGGTGACGGAAGTATATCAAAAAAATTACGCTATGTAATTATTTTTCCATACCATACGATCAGTTTTTTCAGTGTAGTATGAAATCAATATTTTTACCATTTATCAAAATAATGATCTTCATTTGTGTATTGCTAGAAACGAACTAAATATTAATACAAATTTAAATAATTACAACAAAGTTTGCCTTATCACTCTGAAACAATCCAACGTTTACACTTGGCCAGTTTTACACGGTATTCAATAGCAATGGGAAGTTGTGTGCGCGTGTCCTAGATTATCATAATTATCATACATTGATGTCATTTTGGACTTGAACTTGTTTATAATATTTGAGTTCAGAATATAAATCGGCATTAACTAACATGATATTAACTGACAATTTTATTTCGTATTATTACAAAATTGGCTTTCCTCCACAAACAGTTCAGTTACCCCACTGATCCCTAAATTTAATTTTAACAAAGATCAAATAGGTTCCATGTACCAATTTAAAATTAAGTTTCTTTATTCTTAAATAACAAATCTCGGCTAATAAATTTGGAAAATTTAGTTTGTTCAAAACTTGTTTATTCTGGACTGTTAACATTTACTGACTTCTACCAAAAATTTGTTTAGTCTGAAAGAATTACGTAACGATTTATCTTTAATAATGTTATAAACAACATTATTATTTAAAGTTTAACATTTTTAGTTAAAAGGTGAAAAATACAGTAAGATGGAGCCCTTAAAGATAAAATAGCACTGAGTTAATCATTTGTTAATTTTATTACTTTTCTGTTTATTTTGATCAATTGTTTGTCTTTTATCTTCGTTTCTTGTATTTATCACAGTATGTGTAATAATACAAACATACAGTAAGATGGAGCCCTTAAAGATAAAATAGCACTGAGTTAATCATTTGTTAATTTTATTACTTTTCTGTTTATTTTGATCAATTGTTTGTCTTTTATCTTCGTTTCTTGTATTTATCACAGTATGTGTAATAATACAAACATTAAATATCATATGAAAATGTAAACTTTCACCATTAACACTCATAATAAAATACTTATCTTTTTTGGGATTTTTTAATGGTGTACTTTAAATTATACAATCTAAACGTTTCGATAACACTTACAGTTATCTTCGATGTAATGTTATGTTAAAAATTGTTAAAATGTAGTAAACAATTTTGTCAAATTTGAAAAATTCAAACATAAACATAAGCCTGCTATTAATATAACAGTTTGAGAAACGTATAAGCCAACTATAAAATTGTAGTAAAGAATAACTAGGTCATTAAAATTAAATATTGTTAAACTGCCTCAAAGATGACAAACCAGAACACTCTCTACGACGAAAGCTAACAATGAAATTTGCCAGCCAAAAAACACATTTAACAAAATTTAATCGAGTTATGATGTAAGTGTAAAGTTGTGAAAAACTTCAATTTTAAAATGATAGAAGCATTCACAAATCCAAACATTACATCAAAAAATAACCCAGTTAAATCTAATAATGTTATTACACCTTCTAGGCGTAACCTTAAAGAAAAACCAGTTCTTAATGTTGGTATTGCTTTTCTTCCTTTTATAGCTAATGTTACAAATAGAATTGAAAAAATCCTAATCAAATATGGCATTAGGACTATTTTTAAACCTACAAGAAAAATTAAAGAACATTTAAGATCACCTAAAGATGTGTCAAACCCTTTATCATCTTCCGGAGTGTATAAGTTATCTTGTTCATGTGGAAAAGTATACATCGGGACCACAAAACATAGCTTTGATACAAGACGCAAAGAACATATGAGATTTTGTAGATTGGGTCAACCAGAGAGGTCTGCTGTGGCTGACCATGCCCTGAATAATCTAAATCATGACATTCAATTTGACAATATGAAAATATTGTCAAGACAAACCATTATTATGTTCGTTTGCAACGTGAAGCTATTGAAATATATAAACACCGAATAATTTTAATAGACAAGAAGAAAATCTCCGTTTAAATAGGTTTTGGCATCTTATAATTAAAAGAGCATAATGATACGCCTTGATTTTAATTTGTTTTCAACTTTTGGTATGTCTAGCGTTTTTGCTGTGTTTTTCCTAGACCTTGAAGCAAATGCTTTACCAATTACATGTTAAATTTCCACAGCACTATAATTTAACATAAGTAGTTGAAATTAAATTGAAATTAAAAATTACAAAGAACGTTCTGCATTGTGCTTTTCATTGTTAATAACACTTCCAATTATTGATAAAGATATCTCTTTGTTAGATTTAACTGGGTTATTTTATTTGATGTAATGTTTGGATTTGTGAATGCTTCTATCATTTTAAAATTGAAGTTTTCACAACTTTACACTTACATCATAACTCGATTAAATTTTGTTAAATGTGTTTTTGGCTGGCAAATTTCATTGTTAGCTTTCGTCGTAGAGAGTGTTCTGGTTTGTCATCTTTGAGGCAGTTTAACAATATTTAATTTTAATGACCTAGTTATTCTTTACTACAATTTTATAGTTGGCTTATACGTTTCTCAAACTGTTATATTAATAGCAGGCTTATGTTTATGTTTGAATTTTTCAAATTTGACAAAATTGTTTACTACATCTTTAACAATTTTTAACAAACATTACTACTGACGAAGATAACTGTAAGTGTTATCGAAACGTTTAGATTGTATAATTTAAAGTACACCATTAAAAAATCCCAAAAAAGATAAGTATTTTATTAAATATCATAGTTATAGATTTATGTGTATAATTTCGTGATGAAAACAATAACTGCACGATTTTTAAGGCATATTAATTAAACTGTAAATAAATACATTTTAATTTTCTAATTAAAATTGCAAAAATACAGTGTACTCGTTTCTTCAAACTTCTTCATTACATCAGTTTGGCTACCGAGCGCACTCGAAGTCCCGTCTAATCGGTAGAGTGACGTCACAGTTTACAATCCCTCACACGGTCTCCCGTCCAAGTCCTCATTAGTATGTTTCATTATGCAATCGCTCACATTAACTATCTATTGATGGTGAAAGTGCACAACCACGCTAATATACTGGAAAAAAGAAAATCTTGCAAAAAAGGCATTTTTTATTTAAATATGTATTATATGCAAACATAATAATGAAACCTAGTCAGTGTTGCAAAGACTCCACTTATAAGCTACACATTTAACAAAATTATATCGAGAAATTAACGACATTTGGTATTGAGAAATTTTTTCTGAGACAAATTTGTAATTTCTTTTCTCAGTTTGATTATTTCTCCACTATTTGCTGAATTGATTTTAATATAAGTATCTTTTTGCATGTTTTTTAATGCAGCAATAAATGAATTTATATTTGGATGGAGTGTGCAGCAATACTTATTAAATTTGGAGTGAAATGACTCGCATGCATTAGTTGTACGGGTCATTTCGGCAGAATCCTTAGCCCATATGGTTCGTGGAAAAATAGTCCTCTGATATACAGGGTGTTCCAGTTCTTTGTAGCAGGACTTTAATAGTCGATAGAGCTTTCAAAATTAAGACAAAAAGTTCATATAAACATAGGTTGCCAAACACTTAGTTTTAGAGGGTTTCAAAGTTTTAATTTTTTTTCAGTTCTTTTAATTTATCTTCAAAACTATTTAAAATAATAAATCCAAATTTAGTACACATATTACACTCCTTAAACTCAATATTATGAGTAGTTTAACGTTTATCAATATCTACAGGGTAGTACATTTTCTGGGGTGGTGCACCCTTTATCCCCCCCGAACTTTTTCATGCGACGCCTCTAACTCTTAAAAATTTGATTTAGGAACTTTTTTGTCTTCTGCTTTTTTTTTCGAAAAATGCATAGTTTTTGTGATAAATTAGCTGTAATCCATGAACAGCTTCCAAATGGTAAGTAAAGAACGTCTGATCCTCCCGCAAAAAATAGTGTGCCATGAAAAGAACAATAAAAAAAAGAATCAAATTATGTCGAATCTCACGTTTTATTTTAAATACGACTTGTGCATAAGAAAGAATGTAATTTATTTACATATTTTATTGTGTTAATTTTTATTGCAAAAGTGATCTTTTAAAATGCCATTTTTGTTTTCTAATCAAGAAATAGCGGACATCCATTTTATTTACGGCTTTGTAAATGGAAGTTCAGCAGCAGCAGCCCGTGAATATTGGCGAAGATTTCCTTTTAGAAGAGCTCCGCATCCTTCAGTATTTGTAAGAGTTCACCAACAAATTATAAGTCAGGAATTAAATAATGTGCATGGTCGTCAAAATAATAATCATAGGCAGCAAAGAAATATTGCATGACGAATTTTGCGTGAATTCGACAGAGATCCCACAACTAGCATTAGAAGAGTATCCGTAGCTTTAGGTGGAGTCTCAAATACTACTATTCATCGAACATTAAGACGGGACCACGGATATCCTTACCATGTACAACCTGTTCAAGAACTACAACCAGGGGATGCAGAACTTAGAGTTGCGTATTGTCGATGGATTCTTGCTGTAAATAATAACAATCCAGGTTTTTTAAATAATGTTTTAGGGACCAATGAATCCTGCTTCACTCGCCGTGCTGTGGTAAATTTTCACAACCAGCACGTTTGGGCACATGAAAATCCACATGTAGTTCGCCCGAGACATTTCCAACAAGAATTTATTGTGAACGTCTGGATAGGTATTTACAATAATCACCTTTTTGGGCCCTACTTTTTACCACCTCGGATGAATGCTGCGGCTTTCTTGGAATTCTTAGAGAATGAACATGGGAATATGTGGGAACATATTCCCTTAAATTTACGAAGAACAGTTTGGTTCCAGCTTGATGGTTGTCCAGCTCATTATAGCAGCAACATAAATTTAATTATAAGAAGTACACGTGTACGCCCACTATACTTCAATGGCATAATGTAACTTTAGTATTTACTTATTTAATAGCATATAATTGTTCATGCATGAAATTCTTGCCAGATGGCAGCATGAAAAATACAATAATTTGGAACTTTCTTTATTGAAATTTTTATTGATACAAAAGCGATCTATATGACAATTTTTGTTGAAAAAGGATTGATCACTTTTTCTCTCCCTTCTGCCGATCGACATCTTAGTAATGCTAGAAAAATTCAACATTTCGTCTGGAAAATTTCTAATAACGATTATTTCGGGTATAATCTACGACAAAGCATATTTGATTTTTTCTACACTCTCTGTACCAGTTTTCTTGCTCGTATTTCTGCGGTTTTGAAGAAATATTCTAGTTGCTAACATTTGGACCACAAGACTGGAATATTTGGTTTGTATGAAACTTGGAAAATTCAAGCTTGCAAACACCTTGCCACAAAAGTGACTGGTTACATAAATATATATGAATTATATCACATCAAAACTAATAAGGTACATACAGTTTAGGATTAAATCGAGTGGAACTAGCTCCCTCGATAGCTCATATGGTTAAGAGCCCTACTCTATGTAAGTGGTGGTCGTGGGTTCAAGTCCTACTCGTTGCAATCTTTTACCGTATGTACGTTGGTAGTTTTAACAATTCACCCATTTACATACTGTTATGACCTTGTCATTATTAGTATTGTATTAAGTATCTGCCTAAAAGCAACTATTCTATATTCCAGTGTTGTGGGTTTGTATGAAACTTGCAAAATTCAAGGTTGCAAACACCTTGCCCACAACAGTGACTGGTTACATAAATATACAATATGAATGTATAACATCAAAACTAATAAGGTACATACAGTTTAGGATTGAATCGAGTGGAACTAGCTCCCTTGATAGCTCAGATGGTTAAGAGCCCTACTCTAGATAAGTAGTGGTCGTGGGTTAGAGTCCCATTCGAAGCAACCTTTTACTGTATGTACCTTGGTAGTTTTAATAATTCACAATTTACATACTGTTATGACTTTGTCTTTATTAGCACTTAGTGCGTTTAGTATATAAGTTCTCCTTAAAATAATGCCTATAAAAATTTAATGCTATAAAGAGAAAAAAAATTAGTATAATTATATAGGGTCCTGCACCACTGCGCGCACGGAAGATAGCGCTGTTAATATCATAAATGGAACAAGTGTCTCAAGCAAAAGTTATTCGTGACGAAAATCTTCACGGCCTAAAAATATTGACGTAAATACAGAGTGTCCCTGAATAGGCTACACGTACTTGAAATACACATACACATGCGTGACAGCAATTTAGATCTTCTAGATTTGTCGAAATGCTTCAATAATACATGTATCCAATACTCCTTGCCCAGGGCGATACTAAGTTTACATAGATACGAGTAAAGTTTCTGAAACAGAGTCTTGAGACACTGTGCTCTACAACGACGTACACGATGCCGGTTAAATATAGGTTAAGATGCTTTTACTAAACGACAATAGGCTAAGTTTGAAATCTCCGACTTCACTTACTGAACTTGGAGTTCCTCGATAAAACGGCAAACGGTAAACAAATTTGTTACGGGTGTAACAATTATCAATAACCTCATAAGAGCGATCTGTTAACACGTATAGCACCGATACTGTACAATCCTAACAAAGTTGACGGAATGCGTCTTCAACACTTAATCATAAACGTTGTTCGGGGCGTTGAAGGCCCGACAACAATAATTCGTAAACTACACTTTAATTGGTTTAAATCTCGAGCTCTGTTCAAAAAATCTAAACTTCGACTGACTGTAAAGGGAAGCAGCCATATCTGCCCCTTCTCTTAAATTAGTTAGCTTCGTTAAATGACAACTTAGCATTTCACAAGGAAACAGCTACTAAACAATGAAAAGAAACATGAAACTGTCAAATCAGCGAAGACACGAAATACACGATAACACTACCAACTACTAACTATGCCAAATAAGTTTCCAACAATATCTTGAACTACAAGGGCTAGCTAACTCACTATTCAATATGATCGACTTTAAGAAAACAATTTAATTGATATCAAAAGCAAATTCCTTAGCTCTCACGACATTAAAGCGCTGACCGTCATATTATACATATGTCTGAATTATTTCAACAGGATATACTGGCATTGTTATAACATTCTCAATACACTGATTAGTCTATAAAATTTGTATTACGTCATGACCAAAACACCTTTGTACTTTCAATTTTAGGATAATAAAATTCGTCAATGTATAGAATTAATTCCTATATCATAAAAAAAAAATTACAAAACAAAATTTCCACTACATAATAGACTTGTAAGTTTTGATGTTACTAGTATGTTTTCTAAAGTATCTCCTCAAGAATATTTATTAAATATTTGTTTATTTAATAATGATATTGAATTAGTTACGAGAATGGGGTTAATTCAATTATTATTTCAAAAGTATTTCACCTTCAATAATAAGATTTTTTTGCATAAAAACGGTTTACGTATGGGTTGACTAATTTCGCTAATTTCACCTAATATCTTTATGGATAATTTAGAAGATAACATTTTTGAAAAATGTTTCTGATGTATTTTGGATTCGGTATGTTGATAGTATTTTAGCATGTTTTGATAGTTCATCACATTTTATTGATGAGTTTTTAATTAATATTAACAATTTACATCCTAACATAAAATTTACACTAGAGAAAGGATGAGAAGTAGAAAGTAGTTTTGTGAATTAATACCAATGTTTATTTAAAGCCTCAAGAATGTTTATCCGTTTATTAAATATTTTTTTATTTAATAATGATATTGAATTAGTTGCGATAATGGGGTTAATTCAATTATTATTTCACAATTATTTCACCTTCAATAATAAGATTTTTTTACACAAAAACGGTTTACGTATGGGTTGACTAATTTCGCCTAATATCTTTATGAATAATTTAGAAAATAACATTTTTGAAAAATGTTTCTGATGTATTTTGGATTCGGTATGTTGATAGTATTTTAGCATGTTTTGATAGTTCATTAGATTTTATTGATGAGTTTTTAATTAATATTAACAATTTACATCCCATCATAAAATTTACACTAGAGAAAGGATGAGAAGTAGAAAGTGGTTTTGTAAATTAGTACCAATGTTTATTTAAAGCCTAAGATTCAACTAACAACATTTTGAAGTCGGGTGTATATATATATATATATATATATATATATATAAATTGTTCTTCAGAAAAAAACTAAGGTTGCAGTTAATTCTGTTTAGGCTTTAATTTATGTAAACACTCATTGATATTTATCTAGCTTTCGGAAACTTTTATTTCCATCCTCAAGATACTTATCGTGAGATTACAAACAAAACTATACTAACATACAATAAAAAACACCCAACAACCATTTATAATTAAAATATAATATAAAAAGATGTAACTGTATATATTACATAATTTGCTGATATCCGATCTCTTTTCAAGCAAATTAAATAATATATACAGTATATGATATATACAGTTACATCTTATCATTAGAACCATAGGTTTTAGGAAAATATCACGAATGGCATTATATTTTAATTGTAAATGGTTGTTGGGTGTTTTTTATTGTATAGTTTAGTTTTGTTTTTAATCCCACGATAAGAGTCTTGAGAATGGAAATAAAAGTTTCCAAAAGCTAGATAAACATCAAAGAGTGTTTACATTAATTAAAGCCTAAACAGAATTGACTGGAACCTCAGTTTTCTGAAGAACAATTTTATATAAATAAGGCAGTCAAGATTGCCTATCTTTATATATATATATATATATATATATATATATATATATATATATATTGAACTGTACATCCTGTAATTCTCTTTATATTGGACATACGCTTAGGAACTTTGATATCAGATAGGAAGAACCTATTAGATGTTAAAATATAAACCCACAGAAAAATAAAATTATGCCAAACTTCTAATATATTTTAACAGATTTCAAATTAATGAGCGTGCTTGCGAGATGGCGTATTGGCAATTAAATTACTATCCGTTGTTATCAAATGTCAATTCTGTGCGATTCGAACTTACGGGTGTATTGAAATTTTCAACGATTTGTAACGGTGTCTAGGTAAATGCAGTCTCGAGAGAACACCTGCTTTCTACCCCAACAATGTTTTCCTTTTCCATTTCAATCCTTAGTCAAATATCAGTTACATAAAATAAAATATCCCGAAAAACATCAGATTACGACTTATTGACAAGATACTAAAACCCATTAATTATCTTTCCCTTCGTGTCAACAAATTGCGATTGGAAAATTTTTATTACAAAAAAAATATTCTCGGTCCGCTACCTACAACCTTTAACAGACATTTGAAAAATAGAATGATAATATATTTTCTGTTGATAACAGTGTGGAATTATATTTAAATATTAGTGCTATTGGTTATGGTATTCCACGAAGTAAAGTTAAAAAATATAAATTTAAATATCTAGCTACTTTCTACTAAAATAAAATTAGATTCCATAGTTGGCTTTTAAATACCTTTATCAAACTGTATTAATATCAGGCTTATATTTGAGTTTTCTTATTTCATGAATTTATTTTGACAACTTCATCAATTTTTAAAGGTCTTATCATTTGCTGAGGACGATAACTGTAATTGTTACCGAAACATTTAAATTTGTATAAAGGATAAATAAAATACATGATTTAATATCCAAAAAACAAGTATTTTTTGAATAATTTAAGGGGTGTAAAAACCAAAGGTAATTAAAATACAAAATAAGGTACACTATTTTGTATTCCAGAATTAGGCCTCCAAGGTTACATTGTTAACTCCTGTTCAGTAAGTTTTGTACAGTATGTTCGGATACAATTTCACTTTTCGTTAATAGTATTCTGAAGATACAAAAAACTTTGCGCCACCTTAGTATTTTTAAAAGAAGATTTATTATGTAATGTATAGGATATGAAAATTTTCACCATTATTATACATAACTAAAATACTGAAATATCTAGCTTTTGGGTTTTTAATGGTGTATTTATATTTTATGTAAGCCTATACGTTTCGATAGTAATTACAGTTATCGTCCTCAGTAGTGGTAACATCGTTAAGAATTGCTTAAGATTAAGAACAAATTTATGAAATATGAAAAAGATGGAAACGCAAACATAAGCCTGCTATTAATATAACAATTAGATAAACGTATAAAGCCAACTATGGAATAGAATTTTAGTAAAGAATAACTAGATCCTTAACAAATTACATATTATTATACTGTCTTGAAGTCATAATCCAAGAGCATAACAAAACGTAATCAAATTATGATGTACGTGTAAACATTAAGATTGGTAAAAGCATTCACACATAGAAACTTGACATACCAATTAAAGATCTAGTTAAATATAACAAAGAAATAGTTTTCTGTTAATAATTGTAATAGTTATTTTATAGTGAAAACACTATGTAGTACGTTTAATGTAATTTTTAATTTTAATTTCAACTACATATGTTAAATTATTATAGTGCTGTGGTAATTTGCATATAATTGGTATATTTTTGTCTATTGAAATTATTACGTTTCTATATCTCAATAACTTCACCTTGTAAACAAACATAATAATGAGTTTGTCGTGACAGTATTTCCATGCTATGAAATTGAATATCATGATTTAAATTATTTAAAGCATGCTCAGCTACCGCATATTTTTCTGGTTAACCTAATCTGCTAAATCTCATATGTTTTTTACGTCTTGTATCAAAGCTACGTTTTGTGGTTTGAATGTATACTTTTCCACTAGAAGATGATAAGGGGGCGAAACATCTTTAGATGATCTTAAATATTCTTTAATTTTTTTGTGGGCTTGAAAACAGTCCTAATACCATGATTAATTAGTATTTTTTCAATTCTATTTGTAACATTAGTTATGAGAGGAAGAAAAGTAATACCAACATGAAGCACTAGTTGTTCTTTATGGTTATGTCTAGCAGGTGTAATAATATTATTAATATCTGTAAGTGAATATCCATTCACTTGTAGTGATTTTGTTAAATATTATCAAAAATTCATGATCACAAATCGTTTTGCTGGATTATGCGCAAAAAAAAACTTCGGGGGGTTATTCTACTCGATCAATTAATGTAACAAGTTACTATAACGTTTTTTTGAAAACTCAAAAATAACGGAGTAGTAAGGCCTCAAAATTTGACTTTTTAAATTTTGTTAACAGTTTTTATTATTTTATTTTGTTATTATACCGATTCTCTTAAAATTTGGAATACATGTATTTAATATTTTATTACGTTATTGTACCAAATGAATTTTTTTTTATTTTCTTTGCATTCATTTAAAGAGAAACAAATATTCCTTAATAAAGGTTCCTTTATTGCATGACGATAAAATGAACCGTTTTCGAAAAAAAAAGTCTTTGAAAGTTCCATCAAGAAACGTGTGATAAATTTATTATTAGGTTTACGAAGAATGCCATGGAGAAAACGCATCAGTTTCGAAAATTTACAACTTTTGTTGTTAAATTGCATAATTTGTAATAAATAAGCTTTCAAAATGTTGCCCTTTTATTTCAATGCATAAATTAGTCCTTCAGAAGTTTTGGCAAACTCTTGCAAAAAAAGTAGTTATAAATTGTTTCCTTAATTCTTCAACGTTTTGCACAAGAGTCTTATACAGATGGGATTTTAAGTAGCCCTGAAAGAAAAAATCCATTGGATTTAAGTCAGGTGATCTGGGAGCCCACTGCACCAATGCACCGCGTCCTATCCACCTCGCAGGAAATGCTTCGTTAAAAAATTCTTTTACTACTCTAAAATGTGGAGGTGCACCATCTTAATACAACCACACTAAGTCTTGGTAGAAATGTGGCTCAATTAAATTGTCACCTACAATGCTGCCCACACATTCACAGAGAATTTATTTTGGAAACCACGTTCATTCACTAAATGAGGATTTTCTTCAGACCAGTACTGCTCATTATGAATATTAATTAATCAGTCATCCCTAAATCCAACTTCATCGGCGAAAAGAATATATGAAGTAAAATTTTGATTGCCATTATGGAGATTTCTAATCGTATTGCATAGGCTCAAACGAACCAAAGAGTCTTCGTGAGTAAGAGTTTGCACCTTTTGATAGTGATAAGGATGATGTTGCTCTCGTAAAACTTCATGTACTGAGCTTTTTGTTCTTATACTAATGTTTGGATTGTTCCCGATACAAATCAGGATACGCACTTCTGTTTCAGGAGTTGAAGTTCTTCCAGGACGTACTGAAGTTTTAAAGGATCCATACTCCCCAAGTTTCGTTAAATATCCGCCGATTGTGGTATCCTTGTGTTTGGGAATGCCCCGCTATACAAACCCCTTGCTGTAAGTACCGGGTGGCCAACTAAGAACGGCCGTCGGCCTTATCTCAGGAATGGATTATAGCACAGGTTCGGGGAAAAATTTTTTATAACAAAAGTGGCCTCGAGAAACGCCTGGAAATGATTTCCAGAATTGTAGGTCCACCGCTAGAGGGCGTATTTGACAGTTAAAATTTTTCAAAATTTACTCAATTAAGGGGCATATTAAATATTATAATCAGATTCCTCGACAAATTCTGCATATTTTTTATTTGACAAGTTTTAGTCTATCTCTTCAAATAGGGGTGGAACCTTGTTACGAAAAAACGCCTTTAATTCAGGTTCTGCTTGACCGATTTTAATAAACTTGATGTTGTTTGAAAGAGATTTTGTTAAACAATAGAAAATTTGTAAATTTGAAGCAAAAAGTAGACTAAATTAGTAATAAAACAGTGAAAACTGCAAGTCGATATCTTTTTCCTATCCTGAGATTTCGTAAGAAACAGGTAAATGGCGGGAATTGTTCTTCCAACGTCTAGTAGACTAGTTCGCATTAACGGAAATTATTAAATTTAGTTTGGATGAAAAGATCTTACATTGGTCTGCAGTAATTTAAACTGTTATCATACTAATGTTATGGTTGCTGCTAGATTACCTAAATGTAATGCTGTCGCTACTAACAATGAGAACAAATTATAAAATAATAATGTGATAAATCTAACAATTAAAACCTTAAATAAATAACTACGTAATTAGTGTCCTTAGATGTTCGAAATGTCGTCCATCATTTTCAATGCATGAAATCAATCGCTGACGGGTGGAGAGAACAGCAGTTTTAATTTCAGCCCTTGAAATACTTCGTATTGTCTGTCATATTCTTTCAATCATGTCAGCTCTTGTGGGTCTATCGGCATAAACGAGATCTTTTATTCGCCCCCACAAATAAAAATCTAAACAAGTTAGGTCTGAAGACCTTGATGGCCAAATAAATAAACTTCCACGTCCTATCCACCTTTCAGGGTATGATTGATCTAAGAAATTCCGAACATCTCTAGAATAATGTGCAAGAACATGTCACGACGAATGGCCAAGGGTACGTCTTCTAAAAGAAGTGGCAATTCGTTGCTTAAAAAATCTAAATATCTTTCTGCATTAACAGTCTCATTAAAAAAAAAGGTCCAATTATTTCTCCACCTAGAATCCCGCACCACACATTTACAGACCAACGACCCTGATGTTGGACCTCCTGTATCCAGTGGGGATTCGTTTCAGACCAGTAGTGCATATTATGTCGATTTACACTACCTATGAAAAGTAGCCTCATCTGTCCACATAATTCGTGAAAGTATTTCAGGATCGTCGTGTATCATATTTGAGAGCCAGTTGCAAAAATCCAACCTGGTATCGAAATCTTGAACATTCAAACTACGGTGTAGGACCATGTGATATGGGTGCAATCTAAAATAGTATATATTATAAAGTAATCAGATCATTAAGACACATTGAAGTCATTCGTTGTTAGTAAACGAAAAATGACTTTAAATGCTTTAACTCTCGTAATGTTATTACGAATTTTTTTCGCCCGGCCTCTCATTATTTTTTATTATTGGTACCTTTTTACTTTACTTTGCCTCACTTAATTATCATGTTGTTAGGTATCTATTCACATAGCATAAGATAATTTCATTAAATAATTTTGTGTTTTATTGAATCTGGACATAAAATGGCGGCAAGTACATTAGTCATGTGGTCACAAGTTAACTTTGATGTAATGACATTTTCGGTATGATAAAAATGAGAAACATATAACGACAAACGAAAAAAAATTAAAACATTTTTATCATTATAATACCGAATAAAACATGCATTAATAAATACGTAGTCACCTGTGTTCTCTTAAAATATTTTGGACGGTGGTTCGACATATACCGAAGTCTCTAGCTATAGCTCTTGTGCTTGAATGAGGGTTAACATTTACTTAAGCTAAAACATCAATAACATTTTCCTCTGTTCTACCTCTGCGTTGTCTTCGGTACACGGGAAGATTCACATTTCCAGTAGTACTGACACGGTGTGTGAGTCGGAGAAAAACTCTTCTGCTGTGATGCCGTCTGTTTGGGTACTGCAGTGCAAACACTCTACCTGCGACGGTTGCATTTCTCATACATTCAAAATAAACTGCCAACATATCAAATGCTTCTTCATTTGTAAGAATCATTTTGGTACGAAAAGATAAAGAAATAAATGCAACACGATGAATAATTTTTGACATATGCGTGACAATCATAGCTTGCTTGTTTTCAACAGGGAATTTATTTTATATCTTACATGGCCCTCTTTACTAATTTTGTTGTCATCAGTAAATCGTAATTCATATTTATAATAATAATAATAATGCCTTTTATTAGTCTGTTGCACACAGTTACAGTTACATGAAATTGTATAAAATTACCTATATAAGAATGCATGTGCATGTAACCAACTGGGCGAAGTTCAGTTAGTAGTTACATACGTCACTACTTCTGCTCTTCCACTTAACCCATTTTATTTAACATAAATTTTGAACGGAAGATTACAATTTAGAGAGAAGTTTATGTGTATAAATGTAAATGTAAAAGTACATAGTGATGGTGGACACAGTGTAAATGAATTTAACATAATTGACAAATCTAGAATTTGCTAGGATTAGAAAAAGTAAAGAAGGATGACTGATTAACTATGAATAAGTAGTTTACTATTTTCAACATTATTTTACTGCTACATTTGACGGTCAAGTATGAATTGTTGGACATGCTTTTAAACTGGTTTGTAGTTAGTTTTTTGCAATAGTCAGGTAGTGAATTATAAACATTGACGATATTATAACTAAAAGAGCGTTCAAAATGTGAGGTTTTATGCCGAGGAGGTTAATTAAGGAACAAAATCTGGTGTTTGCACTGAACTTTATCTTTTCATAGAGGTACGGTGGTATTTTGCCAGTAATGATTTTATGATACAGAGTAGCAGAGTGCACAAATCTTTTGTTTTTCATATTTAACCACTGTATATCAATTAATTTGTGTGAAATGTGTTCATACTTCCTTACACCATAAATCAAGCGTAGGCAGCAATTCTCAATTTTTTGAATTCTTTGTTTGTCCGTAGCATCTAAGCAAGGTCCATAGAGAACGTCACAGTAGTTAAACTGTGAGAGGACAAGTGACTCACATAGAATAATTTTTAAATCTTGACCAATGCTGTATCGATTTTGAAAGATCAGTTTTAAATTTAAAAATGCTTTCTTTATCATCTCTGAGACTTGTGCCTTAAATCTAAGGTTAGAGTCCATAATCACTCCAAGATTTTTAACTTGCTCGTGAACAAGTAACACGAATTTGTACGGCACATTTATGCCGGTTCCTTGCCTTACTTTTACCAAATAGCATCATAGATGATTTTGATGCATTGATATGCAACCCGTGCTCCTCAGACGTTTTAATAAGACTGCAGATATCACTATTTAAGCACTATACCGTTTGTGTTGTTTTACGTTCCTCAAAATCGTAGAATAGTTGAGTGTCATCTGCATATTGATGAAACTTAACATACTTTAGACATTTGTAAAAATTTGAAGTATACAAGACGAAAAGCAAGGGGCCCAAAATCGATCCCTGAGGAACCCCACAGGTTACAGGCAGTGCATCAGACTTTTTATTGTTGAGTACTACTAGTTGTGTTCTATCCTTAAGATAATTTCCAACTAAGGTACAAGCGTCTAAAGTGATGCCAACATAATGCAGTATGCTCACTAATAGATCATGACTAATAGTGTCAAAGGCCTTAGAAAAATCAAGCGAAACTAAAATTGATAATTTTCCCGAATCCGTTGCAGCAAAGATGTCATCAGCTGTATTTAACAGAGCAGTTGCACAACTGTATCCTTTTTAAACTGTATTTGTTGTTGCTGGGCAAATATCGATTTTTATTGATATTTTATGCTTTTGATTTAATAACACATCGCTTGAAAACAAATATAACATTCTTATATAATTAAAAAAATGTTAGATTAATCACATTATTATTTTATAATTTGTTCTCATTGTTAGTAGAGACAGCATTACATTTAGGTAATCTAGCGGCAACCATAACATTTGTATGATAACAGTTTAAATTACTGCAGACCAATGTAAGATCTTTTCATCCAGGCTAAATTTAATAATTTCCGTTTCTTCCTGTTTCCTGTTTCTTACGATATCTAAGGGTAGGAAAAAGATATCGACTTGCAGTTTTCACTGTTTTATTACTAATTTAGTCTATTTTTTAAAGACGTACTTAAATTTTTATGCTTCCATTTAAAATTGTAAAGAGAAAACACAATATTAAAAAAATATGAAACAGCGCCCTCTAGCATTTATGTTATTAATCAGATTGCTTCAAATTTACCAATTTTCTATTATTTAACAAAAGCTCTTTCAAACAACATCAAGTTTATTAAAATCGGTCAAGCAGAACCTGAATTAAGGGCGTTTTTTCGTAACAAGGTTCCCACTCTCCCCCACCCCTTATATGAAGAGATAGACTAAAACTTGTCAAATAAAAAATATGCAGAATTTGTCGAGGAATCTGATTATAATATTTAATATGCCCCTTAATTAAGAAAATTTTGAAAAATTTTGCTTTTTAAAATTTTAACTGTCAAATACGCCCTCTAGCGGTGGACCTACAATTCCGAAAATAATTTCCAGGCGTTTCTAGAGGCCACATTCGTTATAAAAAAATTTTTTTTCGAACCTGTGCTATAGTCAATTCCTGAGATATGGCCGACGGCCGTTCTTAGTTGGCCACCCGGTATATTGGATTCCTCTATAAATGCGCTTTAGATTCATATTAGGTTTATTGACTTATTAATAAGGATTTTGAAGTTAGGGGGAAAAAAAACGGTATTTTCAAAAAAATAAATAGTGGGATTTTTTTCAAAATGATAAATTTTTGGAATATGCGCTTTTAATACAGCCTTTAGTAAAAAATATCGTATTTAAATTTTTAGAAAAACTTAATACCGTACATGGTGTTCCATAAATTATGCCGAATTATCATTTTTTCAAACAAGCATAACTCGATTTTTTTTAAAGCAAAGGGCCCAAATTATCGGAACTCGATTTGGATTTAAATTCTCTATCAAAATGATGTAAAGTTTATGTATTATAAAATTAACTGTAAGTCAGTTATTTTGAAAATTGTCAAAAAATTTGTAGAAACTCGTGTTAAAACAATGCAAATTTGTATTGATTAAGTAGGCTGTGAATAATGGATATTTGAAGAGAAAAAATTATTAAATTCAGTGCTCAAATGTCTCCCATTTTGTAATAAAAATTTTCTTATGCAATCACGGAACGACCTTCTAACACCTTGTAGCGTTTCTGAACTAATATTGCGAAAAAATAGACTTATTCTTTCCACCATGTCTTGTCTCCTTGTTACAACCTCCCGATATACTTAAAATTTCCCACAAAAACAAATCCATAGTGGTCAAGTCAAGGGAAATCATTCTTCAAGGTGTCATCTAACTTGAAGACTAAAATGAGCTGGAGCTCCATAGCATTGTAGCCACATAGCTCTTTTTATATGTTCCGGAAGGTGTCCTATTAAACCCTGTGAAATTACCTTCAAAAAAATATGGGCTAATAACATAATCATCTATTATTCCACCCCATACATGCAATGTCTATTTAAGTTGATAGTCTGTAACATAAACAATTTTCGAATCTTGAGTGTTGTAATAAAAGAAATTATGACGTTTCACAAAGCCACTTCTGTGGAATGTAGATTCGTCTGTAAATAATACGTATTTTATTTTATTTTCAGTGCATTCGCAGAAAACCACTCTGCTTACATAATCATCTACAACCAATTCTTGATGCAGCTGAAGGTACGGGTGGAACTCATTAATTTTTAATCACACTAATGGAAGATTTTTTAATATTTAAGCTTTTACAAATTTCTCTAACACTAACGTTTGGACTTTCTACTACCGATAAGGTGACTGCGAGCTAATTTCCTTCGTTTATAACTCTTTGGTTTCTGATCTTTTTTTCCTAAAGTACCCTTCATGTTCCTTCAAACCTTTCTTTCAGATTTTTAAGGGACCTTTTAACGAGTTGTTTTTTATTTGGAACCTCTTTTTAAAGAACGATTCATGATTAATAATGAATAATTACAATGATGCTAATAAAAAACATTAAGTAAGTATAAGACAATATTACAAACGCAACAAATGTCAACAATGTTCACAGCCACCTAGATTGATTAAGGCCTTTACATAAATTTTGATATAGTTTATATTATAATACATGAAATTTATGTTAAAGTTTCAATAAGACAGTATGTACGATTTGCTGAAATTCATAATAAAAAATGTTATTTTAAATTTTCATATTACAACCTACTCAAAATTGGGTACTAAATAAAAATTTGCATTGTTTTAAAAGGAGTTCCTACAGATTTTTCGAAAATGTTTAAAATTGCTCACTTCTAGTTAACTTTATGAGACACAAACCTTATATCATTTTGATAAAGAATTTAAATTCGAATCGAGTTTTGAGAAAACAATTGGGTCATTCCATGTAAAAAAAATTGAGATGTGCTTGTTTAAAAATATGATAATTCGGCTTAAATTATGGAACACCCTATATGGTATTAAGTTATTAAGTATGTAAGTTAAAATTTAAATACGTTAGTCTTTAAATGGCTGTACTAAAAGCACACATTCTAAAAATTTGTGATTTTGTAAAAATCCCACTATTTAGGTAAGCGCTATTTTTTTTTAAATACCGTTTCTTGTCTCTAACCTCAAAACCCTTATGGATAAGTCAATAAACCTAATATCAATGTAAAGTATCTCTATAGAGGAATGCAAAAATGTAATAAATGTTACAATTTGTTGCCACACATTTTTAGACCACCCTCTATATTTTAAAATAAGTTCTTAAAGTACTCCAGTTTGCCTCATTCAGATTTGCTGTCATTTTTGTGATAGATTTAACATAACACAACCACAGAAGAACGGAGTACTGAATGGACACGCTGTATATAATAATATATTATAGAGGGCGTTTCTATTGCAGATAAGATTTCTTAAAGGAAGTTTTTCATATCGAAATATGTAAGCCCTAAAAAGGTACTTCGCAAGCTGCCGAACTACGTTATGTGAATTATCGAAAACTATCAACTTTACATCAAATAGTGTTTTTAAAGATGTTACAAATTTAGATAAGTTTTTGTAATAAAAGTTTGCGGGGTAATGAAATGTACGCCCTAAAAAAGTACTTCAAAAAGGGCATCTCAACTATCGATTTAAGGACATACAAATTAGGAAAGTGTTCGATGTAAGAACATCATGTAAGGTAATAAACAAACCCCAAAAAGTACTTTAAAAAGTTTCCACAAACTATCGTATGTGAGTAGGTATATATCGAAAACGATCAACACTGGAGCAAAAAATATAGAGACTTTTTTAAAAATAATTCAATTTTAGGTAAACTATCTTCATAAAAATTTTTCACGGTGTAATAAATAAGCCCTAAGAAAAGGTACTTCAAAAGGAGTATCCAAACTACCTTTTGTCAATTATAAGTAGGACATCACGGAACTTAGGGAAGAAAACAATTTAACGTATTGAATGATAGACTCGATGATAGAAAAGAAAAAATCTGATGTGACCACCATATGCTTGTGTGATGTTTAATTAGCAAATAAATAGCAAAAAGAGTCAATCAGTCGCAGAACATCTACTTCTAATTCGTTCATACTTCCTCTTATCTTGAATATACAAAAAAATAAGTCGTATTTCTTATCTACACTGAAAAATTTTTTGTGGAAAAGAATAAAAATCACATACAACCATCTGACAAGATTTTCCCTCTTTGTATCTTCATACAACTTTATAATGTTTGTATAGAGTAACATTTAATTCCGATAAAATTAAACAACATGACGTATTAATTCTAAACACATCAACGCAAGTAGTAACTATTTATCATTTGACAATCATAATAACCATAGCGACTATCGCTATGGTTTAAACTTTAACGTTTTATATAAACACATTAGATTAATTAAATCAGCGATTAATTGGCATCCTACTTTCATTAAAAACGCTTATCTAAAATTACATATATTTAGTAAAGGTTTCTTCAATTTTTCAATAAAATTAATAAATTTTCACGAAATATCCTACGCACGCACTCACTCACTCACTCACTCACTCACTCACTCACTCACGCATTCACGCACGCACGCACTCGCTCACGCTCGAGCTCACGCACGCACACCACACACCACACACACACCACACACATTTTAACTGACAAATACGCCCTCTAGCGGTGGACCTACAATTCTGAAAATAATTTCCAGGCGTTTCTCGAGGCCACTTTTGTTATAAAAATTTTTTTCTCGAACCTGTGCTATAATCCATTCCTGAGATATGACCGACGGCCGTTCTTAGTTGGCCACCCGGTACATTGCCGCCTTCTAATCCATAATAAGTGTAGGTCACGTAATTCTCCATTAGAATTATTATTATTGTTCAGTTTATTTTAAAAATTAACAAACTGTTACTCTCTTAAGCAATTTTTATGTTTTATCCATAGCACGCTTTGTTAAATGGATTTATTCATGGCACGCTTTATAAATGTAATAATAAATGTATCACACCTTACTTGGTGGAACTTTTAAGACGTTTTTTTCGAAAACGGTTCATTTTATGGTCATGCAACAAGGGATAAAGAATATTTGTTTCTCTTTAAATGAATGCAAAGAAAATTAAAAAAAAATATTCACATAAAAAAGATATGAATCATAATACATAGGTTAAGTGCAGAATAGGCCCTTTGGAATTGAAATATTTGCATCAAATTTGGTATAATAAGGTAATAAAATATTAAAAATGCGCGACAAATTTCAAGAAACATACAACATAATAATTAACCCCCCAAGTGTTTGCACATAATTTCCGGGCACCCTGTAGATATAAAAACACCACTAAAATCCCAAAAGCTAAGTATTTTAATGATAATAGGATATATTCCATATTTGAAAGAATAGCGTCATATTTACAATATTGTTTACAAGTAGCATACAAATGCTGTTAATTTAAGAATAAGATGATTTAATAAATAAATTATTGAAAAATTATTAATTATAAAATAAAATTTCATAGTTAATTAAAAAAGAATGCCAGTAAAACTGAATTATTATATTCCAACTATCAAGTAGAGAGAAAGGGAATTCCCTTAAACTTCTCGCTCTATTGCAAAGCAATTAATAGTATTTATTTCGATAGTATTTAATCGCACCTCTTAATCGAGTACGCGCCTTGCCACGTTAAGCATTTGATTAATACGGACTTGCGCGATATCTTGAACATTTTAATCGCCGTTTGCCAGCGTGCAACTCAGCCACGTGGTATTGTTATATGGGAAACAAGCCGGTTACTACACACTACATTCACATGCGCCTGCCTTCCTTACATCAACTACAATATTGTCGATCGTTTCAACCACTTGCGTTGTGATTTTGTGTAATTTTTTTTGTAACTGTTTATAGTAAACGTGTTTCGTAAGTGCTTTGTGGGATTTTACGACGTTTGACAATGGTACGTACTTTTTTCTCTTATTTTTTTTGTATCTACATTTGAAGCGTGTCCCGTATTAATTTAGATAATCTTGTCGAGAAAGGCTGATTTACTTATGTTTCCAACTAAGAAGAGTGTTGAACCTCATTACGGACCAGCCGTTCTCTTAAGGTTTATTCAACTCATCTCCAGATTATTGTACATTTCACCCCAAATCAAATCATTAATATTATTGTCTTCCCCCACAACGTAAATAATAACTACTTAACGTAATCTATGATAAGATTATGTACATACGCAGTCATATAATTTTAAAAATTCCTATTATTAAACATGTATAAATGTACTATTATTTTAATCTAAATAAATTTGCCATAAAAGTAATTTCTCATAAATTGAAGTACGAAATTGAAAATACTTTTATTGCTTGTAAAAAATTGCAAACAACGATTAAACATTTTTTTCCATAGCTATTTATATCGGATTTAATTGTTAATTATTCACATTTTTAATAATTGTGATACGAAATTGTTTTAATTATATAAATGAAAGTTGACTGTTGCACCTAATAACAACATTATTTTGGTCTTAGATCAATCAGGTTTGTAATAAAAAAAAAGACAGTAAAAGTATGACCTTGGTTTAACTATTACTAATTAAACTACATTCTTGTAAACAAAATTGGATTTGGGCTAAATTTTTTTTGTCGTTTACCACTTTAGCCGAAACGGATTTATAAAAATTTCTAATTAAAACATTATACGACATTTCGATCAAAAAATAAATATTAATTAAGAAATAAATTGAAACTGGATTGTATTTGACATTTAGTTTATCAAGGCCTATAACAACAAAATAGCTGCAAAGAAATTTGCATACAAAACGGTTAATATTTAAAGTGACGCAAGTCTTGATTGGACTAATTTATGAATTATATAATCTGGGAAATTTTCTGGTTTTATTTGTATTTTATAATAATTTTCATGTTTTTACAAATTAGACAATCCGCTTAAAATTTAATATTTTAAATTATAAGTACACAATTCCTAGTAATTTTACATTAAAAGCAGAATATTGTATATATTATTTAACATCCGGTTGCATAGTAATAAACATACGTAATATCGAGGGAAACAAAAAAAAAACGATTACATTTATGTATTATTATTTTTTTGGAACATTTTATGTTATGTGAATTAACAGCAAATTCGTGTAACTAATACATTTTAAAACATGTAGTTGGTGCATTATTTAAAATATAGTATTCGCATCTTTTTTCATTTAAGGTCATATGTAGAAACATGAAATTAAATAAAGATGCTATAGCTACCTTTTTCTGGATAAATTGCAAGGTTATTATATTACTAAACAAAAAATCGTTGTTCCGTCCCGCAACCAAAGTAGAATTTTGCATCTGTAGCGTCCCACACGTACCCTATCATGAAAAGCGTAATTTGAACTTATTTGCAATAATGCAAATTCAAGAACCAAACAATCGCTAAGTGATTTATCTTGACTTGACTGACAATAATGTCACTATTATTCAAATTAATTGCCTGCCTTACTTTGACTTTCCGGGTAATAAATAAAACATTAGAATTTATTTACAAGTCTGATATTTAATTACTCGCAAACCTCAAATCTGATGAAACGAAGTGGCCGTCTAGTGTTAGGTACGTGGTACTATCTAAATTAGATAGGCTGGATGAGGTAAGTGTTGCATCATGAGGGGTAGGTAAAAAAATGAAACTACTCAAATTAAAATCAACGAGTGGTTAAGCCCGTTAATCTACTATTGTGGGAAAGAACCACCAATAAAACCCACTTTATTCATAAATAAGTAATTGCACAAGTACATTAATAAATCAAATAACACAAAAGAAAAACACAATGAAAGGATTAAATATATAACAAAACACTATTAAATCAGGTTAAAGTGCGTACATAATTATAACATTAAGAGAACATGAATAAAAAGCAGTTTAGTTACACAGAAACACAATAATAAAAAAAATGTGTAGTCACACGTACAATTGGGTCATAAACAATCAAAATAAAAATCGTAACACCAAACATGTGGCCCTTTAAAAACCTATCATGCCGGTCTTTAAGTAAATCCGCACATAAAGCAATAAAGCAAATTACGGTACATATAAAATACAGCAACAGTAAAATTTCACAGGTGATAATAAGCACAGAATACTTAAATCAAATTACAATAAAGCAAATACAAAGAGAAATCAGCTCGCACGCAAATAATTCTACTTAAACAAACTGACAAAAAAAACCCGTTAAAACAAAGCCTTGCATGTTATGAATAGATCACGAACATCGTGACCGATATATAAGTTTGAGTGCGTTAGAAAAATACCGTGCTCCCTTCTCCGGTTACACACTCATCTATACAATAATAAAAATAAAATTCGAGGTGTTGAATGGTTATCTGATCTCGGAAGTGTGTACACGCTTGGTAATTGCTTTTTACAATTAGTAACTAAAGCGGTATCATATACCCGTTCATCAGCCCACCTCTACCCAAATATAAATATAAACAACAACCAACAATGCTAATTCGCACAAATACCAGAGTGGAGGGTCCTGTACTGCCTTTTATATTAGCATATTGCAGCTTAATGAGTCCGCGTACGAATAAGATACCTTTGCAAGGCAATGTTTAATTCTTTTAATACGTTACATAGGCTGGTAAAATAATTCGCTGCGAGCTTTTAGTTATATAAAAATATATACATACTTACACTAGAGTAAATATTCCCTTAATTGATCACAGACACAAATCATTAACATACGCGGTTTAACCCGGAAATAAAGACAACTTAGTGTTGGCGAATTCAATAGAAAAATGTACACGCAAGAATTATTTTAAAGACAAACTGTTTACAATGAAGGTATTTAATTAACCCAAAAATCGATCTGGCTCGATTGACACGCCAACTGTAACCCCCCTTCGATTTCAAAACTAACTATATCTACTTACGAAAAACCACCCCCATTTTTCAAAAGTAATAAAAAAAACAAGAAACATTAATTTCCGTTGAAACAGTTTCATATTAATGACATTTGTTACATCAAGAGCGCCTATAAGAAATTCCAATGATTCGTTACACCTCTTCAGTAAAGCATTTTTAAGCGTGCACCTACCACTCACCCCCAACATGTGTTTTACACCCTAGACAAATATTACTTACCAACAATCTCAAATTCCTTACATAAAAATATATAAATAAAATATTTTAAAGACATTAGCATATTGCGACGTATTATCAAGACATTAAAAATCCACTAATTATCTTTTCTATCGTGGTAACAATGGCGATTTGATAAACGTTTATTGCAATAATAGATTTTCGCGGTCCGCTACCTGCACATTCTTGGCATACAAATAACTTTTTTGCCAATTTTGCAGAACATTTTTTTCTTATATTTGGCCAATATTTCCAATTTTTTCAGCTTCCTGAATTTATCCATGGACAAACGAACGAAACATTGATGAATTTTTTGCCGTTTTTACGGGTGTGTTTACCAGTACCGAAATTAGGGGCAGGCTTGTACCAATAAGCGTTAACACATGGTGGCGCTAAATTGACCATGAAGTAATTGAAACTACCTAGCTACGAATTGAAATTGTATGAGTAGAAATTAACCACAAGCCGAAAACCTAATGCTGCGATTGTAAATAAATTGTGTTTTTGACGCGTATGCTGGTCTTAGTTTTACCAAAAATGTTTTAACGGGACGTTTAAAAGTTAACTCTTAAGCACCTATTAAATTAACTAGGTTTTATTACATGATGCAGCTGACGCTTATATTAATGACAACTACTGTTTTTGGAATAAAAATTACACAAAAAACTATTACAATAATTCTACGCGTAATTGAGAAAGTACAGTAGAATTAAGCATTATCTGGAAAGCGAACTGGAAGTCGAGGAATTCTTTCAGTGCGTCGTGTCTGATTCTGATTTGCTAGTTTTTCATGATGACGTGGTAGAATAACTTCAATTTCTGGTACTGCTCTATGTCAAATTTTGTTGGAATAAACGTTTCTCTAACTGGAGCTAATATCTTCGATTCTTCAATTTTTGTTTCTTCTAAATTGGAGCTTGAATCAATGTGGATCGAAGTTGATTTATATTGTAGCGTCCTCCAGGTACCCTATCTTGAAAAGTGTAATTTGAACTGATTCGCAATAATGCAAATCTAAGAACAAAACAATCGCTAAGTGATTTATCTTAACTTTACTGACAATAATGTTACTATTACTCAAATTAATTGCTTGCCTTACATTGACTTTCCTGGCAATAATTAAAACATTAAAATTTATTTACAAGTCTGATATTTAATTACTCGCAAACCTCAAATCTGATCAAAAGAATTGGCCGTCTAGTGTTAAGTACGTTGTGCTATTTGAATTAGATAGGCTGGATGATGTTAAGTGTTGATTCATGAGGGGCAGGTAAACAATGACACTACTCAAATTAAAATTAACGAGCTTTGTGCAAGGATGGTTCAACCTGTTAATGTACTATTGTGGGAAAGAACCACCAAGAAAACCCACGTTATTTATAAATAAGTAATTGCACAAGTACATTAACAAATCAAATAACACAAAAAAACAATGATAAGGTTAAATATATAAAAAAACACCATTCAATCAGCTTAAAGTGCGTTCAAAATTGTAACATTAAGAGAAAAATAAATAACAAGCAGTTTAGCTACACATAAACACAATAAAAATAACAATGTAATTACATCCATAAATGTGTCATAAATAAATCGGAATAAAGGACAAACAAAAAATAGGTGAGAAAAATTTACACATACACAATTGTTTAGTGACTAATAAAGCACAAAATACATTCGTAAAATTACAATAAATTACATATAGAGATATCCGTTCGCAGGCAAACAATTCTGATTACACCTTGGATTAAGCAGACGGAATCAAAGACAAACAAACTCATTAAAGAAGGCCTTTCAAGGGTAAGTTGTAAATAGATCATAACATCGTGACCGATATATAAGATTGAGAGCGTTAGAAAAATACAGCGCCCCTTTCTCAGGTTACATATTCATCTATACAACAATAAAAACAATAAAAATAAAATTCGAGGTGTTTTAATGGTCATCTGGACCCGAGAGTATGTAAACACTCGGTAATTGCCTATTTACAATTATAACCAAGCTTTATCCTGTACCCGTTAGTCCACGCCGACCTTTACACAAATATAAATATAAACAACAAACAACAATGCTAATACACCCAAGTACATGAGAGAGGGAGCCCTGTACTGTCTTTTATTTTAGCAGATTTCCGCTTACTGCGCCTGCGTGCGAATGGGATACCTGTTTGATTTTTAGTAAGTTACGTATTCTTGTAGAATTGTTTGCTGCGAGCTTTAATTACCATAAAAATACCTACTTACGCTAGTTAACTTTGGTTAAAGACTACCATCAACACGACGAGTTAGGATACGCGGTTTAAAGCTCGGCGCCGCGGCGATTAATTATAGATTAATTTTTAGAAAAATTTACGTTAAAACATACACTAAAAGAAAAGAACGAATTAGCTTTTCTAGTTTTCTCAAATGTACACGACAATAATATTTATAGACGGAACGGTTTACAATGAGAGTTTCTAATTAAAACAAATAAAAACGATCCGGCTCAATCAAAACTTTATACTCAACTGCCTTCCCCTCCGATTTTAAACTAACTATATTTACTCCCGAAAATCATCCCCGTTTTTCATAAGTAATAAAAAAACAATTGTTAAAGTTGTCAGAAGATTTGACAGCTGATCTGGATTCATGTTGAAACTTCTTCAACCCTAACATTAACACTGCTTCAGGAACACTAAATTTGCTAATTAATTTTCTTCACCTCGTCGCCAATTTGTGGTATTCCTATTATTTATTGACAACTACTATTTTTGGAATAAAGATTACAGAGCAAACTATTTGGTACAATAGCGACTAGACTGGATCCTGACCAACGTCTTTAACCCTTTGTTTTTTATTCAACTTCAAATGGCAATAGATGAGCAAACACGGATCCATTGTGAGAGATAGCGCACACTGATATCAATCCTGAAGATTACAAATTGGTAAGAACGATTCCCCACCCGGGTTTCCAGCTCGCCGTCGAGCGTGAAATTTATTGCGGCACGCTGCACTGACCTAACTAACGATAAACTAAATGTAAATTTGTTGTGACGGCAAAGCATATAATTTAATTAAAGAACGTTTAATAACTCCGCAGTTGGTTCAAACTGAAGTTAATCAAGCGATTCCGTTCGATCTCGGAAATAATTGTTCAATGCGACCAAGCCGTCGTTGTAAAGGGGGCGTAGTTTCACATTTGACGGGTAGTAAAGTTGCTAAGTCTCTAGGAATGAAGTATTTCTCTGTAACTCAGTGGCTTTTCTGGTAGAGATTATGTAAATAAACACTAATCTCTCCAATGCCACCAATGAGATTGTTGCGGTTGTTGACTAGTTACCTACGGGACGGGCGGTATCAATAATGTCAAAGGACAGGATTAGGAGGGGCTGTCACGGGCTCTGAGGTTAAAAAGTTACTAGGTGCACACAATACCCTAGAGTTAAGTACAGCTTCAATTTCGGCGATAACGGTTTTAATTTCCTCCAAAATGAAGATTTGATTTACAAATGTCGAAAGATGAAATTAAGTAAAGATGCTATTTTTTTCGGTGCTATAGCTGCTTAATTTTCTGCATAATTTGCAAGTTTAATTAATAAATAAAAAATTATTGAATAAACATACTTTACACTTTACTATATCATGCTTAACGTATCTTAATTTAAATCGCTTTAAATATCATTGCAATTATTCGGGGTAATTCTTTAACCCTCTACAGCCCGAATTAAAACTCATGTAAAAAAATTTGTTTTAATTGAACTTAATAATGCAATATTTAATAGTAGAATTCGCCCACCCAGAAGCAGTTCTGTGTCGGCGTTAAACATAAGGTCACTTTGCATTTTTTACAAAAAAAAAATTGGTGCACCATTACACCCTGGAAATTTACATCTTCCTCTCTTTTCCTGAAATATTGGCCAGTATCGTATACCATCTCTTCTTGTGTCCAGTGATGAAATGCACCAATGGTACATATCCTACTGGCAAGATCAACTTTTAATTGCATAAACTGAACTGCTCCTTATTTGGTACTTGACAACTAACACAGTCCCGTCTGTATAACAGCCAGCTATTCATTACGTACAAATCCATGAGGTGGAAGTAGATTTTATGGTACCATTTTTTGCTGTGAATGGCTATTCGATACAGTGCCACAAATCCACTCCTCCCATAAATTGATAAAAATGGTAGTAAATAGTTACAGCATTGAGGCAATCTGCATCAATTCTAGTCTTGATTGCCACTAATTCATCTTCTACAACTGTGTCCTTTTCTTCTACAGAGTCTCTGCCTTTTTCTTTCATGTCTTTATCACTTGTAAATAAGCATACCTCGAAGCGATTGGAACGTACTGCGCCCAAACCGTGAATTTCCCGTTTATGCAACTCAGTTTGTAGTTACAAGCTGTTGAACCAGTTATCATAATATATCTTGTGCTACCACATTTCTGGGAATTATTTTTGCTAAACGCAAGACAACATTATCACTAGCACCAACTTCTGGAAGGCCAGGATGATGATTTACAGCCCCGCTGTTAAGTTCCCAGTTGTATCCAATTCCGTGGGAGCCACATAACACGAAGCCTTTATATCCCCATTTTTTCGGTTTAGCTTTCATGTACTGTTTTTCAGAATGATGACTCTTGCATGGTATTATTTGTTCATCTACACATACTGTCATAGGGATTTTGTTAAAATTCACCACTTTATCAGGGCCGGATTTTGTGTAATTTATCATTGCCTTCAGTAAAATGTGTATTGTCATTGAAATGTATTTTGGACCTTATCTCCTCCCACCGATTTCTTGGCATCGTCACTACTACTTTGAACACCTGAGTGTCTCGTTACTAAAACATTCTGGTACGTGGTAGGGCATAAATGTACATGAAAAATGTTATTCCTATAAACCGTTCTAATTCATCAACAGACAATTAGAGGGGCTTTAGCAAGTCCCATTGGAGCGAATATAGGTTGATCTGTTCCACAATATGTTCTAATATGTCTTTAATAATAAGTTTTCTAAAATAGTGTAATCGAACACCACCATTTTCAGGGCCATCAGGTAACTGGACCCTGGAGTAATTGGTCGTGCTTTTCTAGAACTCCATTTTACACTTATCTTTTCCTTTTTCTTGCTCTTTTGTGGTTTGCGAAGTTTTTCCCTAAAACTTTTTGGATCCATGACTATAAATAAAATCCTACTTTAATCATTACAGCCCATTGTAACTTTGAAGTAACATACCTATTTTGGGTTATCAATGTGTAAATAACACTATCTAAATGCACTCATACAACAACTGAACCTATATATTTCACAAAATAATTTTGTTTAGCACGTGTGTTTCATATTTTTAAATAATTTTTAACTTTAAATACGGTTAAAGTCGGTTAACTACCATTACGTATTAGTCACATGGAATAATTATCTTGGACGAGTCTAAAATACTCTAGGGGGTGTATTGAAACTCGTATGCCATGATGTTACTTGAACGTTACACCAGGCCACTAAAGATCTAAACCTCACATTTAAGTGGACATAGATATTTGGTATGTTACTTTAAGGATACACGGGGCGGTAAAGGGTTAATATCGTTGCCTATATTAACGGCTGATGGAAAAGTAAAGCGATTGAGCTCAAGAACTCTTGTCCGAATGTTATTTCTTTCTAGTATACAGGGTGTTAAAGCCATTATTCTTTTGTAATTTTTAAGCATTTGTAAACAGGTTGGCTCCAGATTGGCAAATTTGTTTCCTTTGTAACTGCTAGAGGTTACACCTAAGAATATACCAACCCTTTGTTAAACTACGGTTAATTGTGATAAGTCGAAAAGCTTCAAGGAGCTATTAGATATTAAAATATTCAGCCTTATTGCAATTCCGTCAACTAAAGTAGGAAATATGATAAATGTATATTGCAAGAAAATGTTATGTTCAATGTCTTTATTACGCTCTCTTTGTAGTCCACACCATCTTTTCGCTTCATACTCAAAACGTAGTCTTTCAAAATTAACGTCAACTCTGAAATACTTGTATTTTCATTATGTAATTTTGGATGTACAAAACTCGGAAAATTGACGCCACTGACTTTGCTTATTAACTGTAGTATTGCTACCTAAGGAACTGTTCTATAAGTTTTAGTATTTCCTCTTATTGGACATTTCCTCAGCGTTCTAAAACAATTTCTAGTTCTAGAAATAAAATCAGTTTTCATATGATTATAATTATACAGGGTATGATGCATGTGTTAATGTGCAATAGCTGATGTAAAAGTTGAGCGATTGAGCTCAAGAAGTTTTTCTTTCTAATGCGAGGGATACTATTTATGTATTGAGAATTGGCAACACTGGTATTACCAGGTGAAATTTGTCACTGTCATCTTAAAGTTTGGCATTTTTGAGGTTATACGTACTCAGAACGTTTTGTCGTGCGAGTACTATTTGTATTGTTTACAGTAAGTTGAAAATTTCATCTCAGCCAAAATATGGAATTAACTCGTGAAAATTTTCGGGCTATGATTTATTATGACTTTCGACGTGGTCTAACTCAAGAACGATGCATCGATCAACTGAATTCAACTTTTGGCGATGAAGCGCCATCCACAGCTGTGCGAAAACTAATTGAAGAAGATCGTCAAGTGACATATCACGAAATCGAGAAATGTTTAACCATTGGTATGACCAGCATACATAAGATTTTGCACGAACATTTGTGTGTTCGGAAGCTGTGTGCACGTTGGATTCTACATTTGTTGACAGATGCTCAAAAAAATGCTCGTGTCGATTGGTGCCGTAAAATGATTTCAAAATACAACTGTGGTGCATCCAAAGCGGTATACAACATCGTCACAGGTGACGAGTCGTGGATTTATGCGTATGAGCCAGAAAGAAAAGGCCAGTCCAAAGTTTGGGTGTTTCAATGTGAAGTAAAGCCATCAAAAGTTGTTCGTTCTCGAAGCGTTAAGAAGTAAATGGTGGCGTTCAATTGTACTTGCACGAAAACAAAGCCGTTATCCGTGGTAACCTGAAGTTAAATTGAGAGAAACCAATCCAAAACGACTAATCGTTTTGCATCACGACAATGCCAGCTCACACACATCACATGCAACAAACGAGTATTTGGACACAAAAGATCGAATTGATGGGTCATCCGCCTTACAGCCCCGATTTGGCACCCAATGACTTCTTCTTGTTCCCACTAATTAAAGATAAACTGCGTGGACAACGATTTCATCGCCCGAAGAAGCAGTTGAGGCCTTCAAAACGCATGTTTTAGAGCTACCATCTTCTGACTGGACAAAGTGCTTTGAAGGGGTTGTTCAATCGCATGCAAAAGTGTATAGATCTTAAAGGCGATTATTTTGAAAAGCAATAAAAATATTTTTCATCAAATTCATTTGTTTATTCTTTCTATTCTCAATACATAAATAGCAACCCTCGTATACAGTCTTAAAGCCATTACTCTGTGTGTAATTTTTCAAGTATCTGTTGACAGGTTGGCTTCAAATTCGCAGATTTATGTTTGTTTGGTAACGGTTTTGTGTTTATTGCTAGAGGGTTACCCCTAAGAATATGTCCCTTCCGTATTGCAGCAACCAATGACGGAAATTGTTTCACCATTTTCGCCCGATGTCAACGACGAAATATTCTTCGACCTCTTCTCGGCTAAGACTAGGATTGCTTTGTTGTTGAGCTGCGTCCACATTAAAAATATTGGAAGTTTTATCCAAGAGATCCTTATCGGTAAGAATTTTATGTAATAAATTAAAATAGTGGGTCACATTCTCTCGGTTCATTCCAGTTGCCCGAGCAATTGAAATTCTTTCGGCGTTACTATTATCTCTATTGAATTTATGCTCAGTTTTTAGCCGTTCAGCAAGGAAAAAGCCCATTTTCTTACATATTGTAGATCTGGGGCAAATCCAAAGGTTTATAATTTTTTTATGCGTCTTACTAATTTACGCCCCGCATCCTCTCCCATGCATGATGACGGGCCAAGTCTGTCACGTTTTGTAGCATTTGATGTCCTAATCCTGTCTTTTAAAGTAGATTTTGGAATTCCAAAACTCCCAGCAGCTTCATTAATTTGCATTCCATTTGGCCCTCTTGTTACTCTTTCTTTTATAGACAGTTGGCATTTTTTTATCTAAAATAAAATGAAAGTTGTTAGATCGTTAAAATAAATTTATAACGCTTTGAAACATCAGTCCAGTTTACGTAGCTTCAGTGTCTTACCTGGCCGGACTCTCCTTAACAGTTGTGGCTAAACTATTTCGAACGCATGAGAGAGACTGACCACCTTCGCAACCGTAACTTAGAGTGAAAACACGCAAAATGTTGAGGTTATATTGCAGTTTCATGCATGTTATATTCTATGATAACGGAATAAGTAAAATCAACTGACTTGTTATACCCATATATGCCTAAAAGTTATACCAGTATTTTTTTATGAAATGAAATGAAATGAAACAAAATGGTAATAACTATTGTTTATTTCAATATAGTTATAAAGGATTTTTTGATTTTGAATGTGTTCTATATATAGGACATTAGGCATAGTACAGCTTTGGTATTATGAAGTGCGGTATCCTGCGAAACATTTTATGTGCACGCCAACATCGCATTTTCTACATCTCGTTGTGGTTTTAGTGTGACACGGAAGCACACCGCGTCTATTTCTCCTGAGGCACGACTAGATGATCCAAGCGGTCATACCTCAATTCCAACATTTGTCACGGCCTACCTCTTTGGTACACACATTTTTTTTATTTTGCTCCAGAATAGTAATGGCTATGCTTCTCCTGAATGCTAACTGGTCCATGGTATTACCCCTATTCTTGTGGATGTGTCATGCATTTGTTTTATGGCCATATCGAGACACTGAAAAATTAAACAAAAGTACCATTTTTTCCTCTTATCTGCACACGATATTGAGCGATATTTTGGTCTGATCGATCAACGCCCCCCATATTTTTATTATACAACTTGACAAGTTGGGGTTGATGTATGTGTATAAACTTTTTTTCCTTTTGGAATATCGTTTTACTGAATTGATTGGTTCAGTCCCGACTTTGGTGGATCCAAAACTGATAATGTTATTCTCGTTCCACTTTACGAAAATCATGTTTTCATCGTGTACTTTTGCATAGTCAAATTTTCCTCGTTTTTCTTTTTCATGGTTTGCGTGTCTCTTAAAACAGACATTGATATACGATGTTCACGAAACTTTCCGGTGTCGTATATGTCTTTTCTTAGTAAATTCTCCAAAAGAGACGGGGACGTGAAGAAATTATAAAAAAAAAGTAAAACCTCAAATCTGATGCGCCAACGCCTAATGGTCTATATATTTCATTTACATAAGTTGTATGTATCCAAGACGATTAGTGCCAACCCATAGTGCCATAACGGATGGGTTTTCCATGAATGAATTGTTTGCAGCCATGGCGTCCGTTATAAAGAACCATGGCTTCATCGATACTATGATACTCCTCTGAAGATGCACCTGATCTCCGATGCATCAACAGATACGTTGCTATTTTTTTGTGTATCGATTAGTTTCTTCTACAATTTTAGACAAGATATCATCATCACAAAAATGAAAGAAAAGGTCAATAGGAGTTTGATCTAGTTGCATGATGCCTGCAGGGTCTAAAGGAAAAACATAATCGTCAACTGGTAAGTCCTCCCTCACATAACGATAGACCGTTTTACGTTTCAAATTAGTGTCACTCTTGTTTTTACTCTCACCCTTGCACCTTTTCCTAATTTCGGCGAGTGGTATTTCGTCCTCTGAGCTATAATCATTCTCTAATGGCTTGGAATTTAACTCAACCTGGCTTTTCATTTGGCTGGATGGTAAGTTGTTAACACCTACTTCATCCTCATTACCGGAATCCTTATCAGTGACGCTATCACATGCGTTAACAGGTGGGAGTAAGGTGATTGACTCTGCTTCAATTTCTTCATCATCTATCATAGATAGTGCTTCATGTAATGCAAATCCTCTAAGACAAACAAAAAAGAAACACTTAAATCTAGAACTATTTGAGAAACATTATTCAATTGTCTCAAATTACGTAAACTTTGTAAACAAATGGAAGAAACTTATTTTCCTAATGTTCTAAATATAGGTCGTCAAAACAACAAACATCGTGTCTTAGCAACAATAAAAAAATGAAACGAGAAGCCTGAGAATATGTAAACTATAGATCCTAAAATTACGTTTATGTATAAAGAGATCGTATCTCTAAATGAATTTTAGCAAAAATTTTAATTTACCTTACAAAGCGCACTCCAAAATCTGCCATTTGAAAAAGTTTATATCGAACTGTCAACTGTTGACCACAAATTTAATACAAAAAGCACAGATTTGTTCTTCGAGGACTACTTGCAGACTAATGCAATATAACACCCTGCTCCCCTATATTTTCGCAGCAGCGACAGGAACGGACAAGTTTTGAATGTACTACATATAGGTCATTAGGCATAAATTGGGTTAAGAAGTATCATCTACTCTCTAAGTTGGTGAAAAACTTTTTAATATCGTGTAAGCTTATAAACGCAATTTGTTGAATAAACAGAACACACAGGAACGTGTTAGTATATCCTACACAATAAACTTTACTAGGTCACCGCTGCGACAACCAGACCAGAGCCACCTGTCGGTACATATGTGAAATATAAGCACTGGTCGGACTCTCCTGGTGGTTGGTCTCTACCGGACTTACCCTACATATACGTATAAATTTCGACAAGTTTATTTCAGCTTAAAAATGTCATCTTTGCAAAATTAACAGCAAACTCATGTAAGTAACAAATTTTAAAGTACTTATTATAATACAGCATGTTAAAATATTAACTGACTGTTTTGTAGTAAGTTGATGGATTACTTAAAATATGGAATGAGCATTTTTTTCATGTGCTATATTTAAGGTCAAATTTAGAAACATGAAATGCTTCTACTGTTAGATGCTATTATTTATCTTTCATAGTTTTTTTGATAAGTTTGAATGAGAAATTGAAGAATAAAAAAAAACTGCGAAATATATATTTTTTGCGCTATATTATATGTTAACGGGTGTCTATTAATGATTGAAGCTGACATCATGTAGTAAATTTTGGTTAGATTGGTACCACTACACCTCATTTCGGTCGCAACGATTGACATTAGCGTTCCATGGGGTAATCACCTTTGATGCAATTATAAATGTGTTCTATATATAGGACATTAGGCATAGTACAGCTTTGGTATTATGAAGTGCGGTATCCTACGAAACATTTTATGTGCACGCCAACATCGCATTTTCTACATCTCGTTGTGGTTTTAGTGTGACACGGAAGCACACCGCGTCTATTTCTCCTGAGGCACGACTAGATGATCCAAGCGGTCATACCTCAATTCCAACATTTGTCACGGCCTACCTCTTTGGTACACACATTTTTTTATTTTGCTCCAGAATAGTAATGGCTATGCTTCTCCTGAATGCTAACTGGTCCATGGTATTACCCCTATTCTTGTGGATGTGTCATGCATTTGTTTTATGGCCATATCGAGACACTGAAAAATTAAACAAAAGTACCATTTTTCCTCTTATCTGCACACGATATTGAGCGATATTTTGGTCTGATCGATCAACGCCCCCTTATTTTTATTATACAACTTGACAAGTTGGGGTTGATCTATGTGTATAAACTTTTTTTCCTTTTGTGAATATCGTGTTACTGAATTGATTGGTTCAGTCCCGACTTTGGTATTCTCATTCCACTTTACGAAAATCATGTTTTCATCGTGTACTTTTGCATAGTTAAATTTTCCTCGTTTTTCTTTTTTCATGGTTTGCGTGTCTCTTAAAACAGACATTGATATACGATGTTCACGAAACTTTCCGGTGCCGTATATGGCTTTTCTTAGTAAATTCTCCAAAAGAGACGGGGACGTGAAGAAATTATAAAAAAAAGTAAAACTTCAAATCTGATGCGCCAACGCCTAATGGTCTATATATTTCATTTACATAAGTTGTATGTATCCAAGACGATTAGTGCCAACCCATAGTGCCATAACAGATGGGTTATCCATGAATGAATTGTTTGCAGCCATGGCGTCCGTTATAAAGAACCATGGCTTCATCGATACTATGATACTCCTCTGAAGATGCACCTGATCTCCGATGCATCAACAGATACGTTGCTATTTTTTTGTTGTATCGATTAGTTTCTGCTACAATTATAGACAAGATATCATCATCACAAAAATGAAAAAAAAGGTCAATAGGAGTTTGATCTAGTTGCATGATGCCTGCAGGGTCTAAAGGAAAAACATAATCGTCAACTTGTAAGTCCTCCCTCACATAACGATAGACCGTTTTACGTTTCAAATTACTGTCACTCTTGTTTTTACTCTCACCCTTGCACCTTTTCCTAATTTCGGCAGTGGTATTTCGTCCTCTGAGCTATAATCATTCTCTAATGGCTTGGAATTTAACTCAACCTGGCTTTTCATTTGGCTGGATGGTAAGTTGTTAACACCTACTTCATCCTCATTACCGGAATCCTCATCAGTGACGTTATCACATGCGTTAACAGGTGGGGAGTAAGGTGATTGACTCTGCTTCAATTTCTTCATCCTCTATCATAGATAGTGCTTCATGTAATGCAAATCCTCTAAGACAAACAAAAAAGAAACACTTAAATCTAGAACTATTTGAGAAACATTATTGAATTGTCTCAAATTACGTAAACTTTGTAAACAAATGGAAGAAACTTATTTTCTTAATGTTCTAAATATAGGTCGTCAAAACAACAAACATCGTGTCTTAGCAACAATAAAAAAATGAAACGAGAAGCCTGAGAATATGTAAACTATAGATCCTAAAATTACGTTTATGTATAAAGAGATCGTATCTCTAAATGTATTTTAGCAAAAATTTTAATTTACCTTACAAAGCGCACTCCAAAATCTGCCATTTGAAAAAGTTTATATCGAACTGTCAACTGTTGACCACAAATTTAATACAAAAAGCGCAGATTTGTTCTTCGAGGACTACTTGCAGACTAATGCAATATAACACCCTGCTCCCCTATATTTTCGCAGCAGCGACAGGAACGGACAAGTTTTGAATGTACTACATATAGGTCATTAGGCATAAACTGGGTTAAGAAGTATCATCTACACTCTAAGTTGGTGAAAAACTTTTTAATATCGTGTAAGCTTATAAACGCAATTTGTTGAATAAACAGAACACACAGGAACGTGTTAGTATATCCTACACAATAAACTTTACTAGGTCACCGCTGCGACAACCAGACCAGAGCCACCTGTCGGTACATATGTGAAATATAAGCACTGGTCGGACTCTCCTGGTGGTTGGTCTCTACCGGACTTACCCTACATATACGTATAAATTATGACAAGTTTATTTCAGCTTAAAAATGTCATCTTTGCAAAATTAACAGCAAACTCATGTAAGTAACAAATTTTAAAGTACTTATTATAATACAGCATGTTAAAGTATTAACTGACTGTTTTGTAGTAAGTTGATGGATTACTTAAAATATGGAATGAGCATTTTTTTCATGTGCTATATTTAAGGTCAAATTTAGAAACATTAAATGCTTCTACTGTTAGATGCTATTATTTATCTTTCATAGTTTTTTTGATAAGTTTGAAGGAGAAATTGAAGAATAAAAAAACTGCGAAATATATATTTTTTGCGCTATATTATGTGTTAACGGGTGTCTATTAATGATTGAAGCTGACGTCATGTAGTAAATTTTGGTTAGATTGGTACCACTACACCTCATTTCGGTCGTAACGATTGACATTAGCGTTCCATGGGGTAATCACCTTTGATGTAATTATAAACATTGTTTGCTAATTACAATTATTTAACAAAATAAATTTTAAAATTATTATGACAAAAATACAAACAAACATGGTTCATTAAATTAATATAATTACAAAAAATGTTGAAAATGATGACCTTGATGCTGTAGGCATAAATTAATTCTCCGCTTCATGTTTTCAAAAACATGCTGAAGTTCTTCCCGTGTAATAGCCTGAATCTCGCGTTCAATGCTTCCATTAATTCATATAAATTATGCAATCCATTTCTATAAATATTGTCTTTAATCTTTCTAATATAACGAAAAATTAATACAGGAAGGAAGAATGAACGGAAAAATTATAATAAAAGATAATGAATAACAGACACGTGCGACTATGGCAAAAAAGGTAGAAACCTATTCATTTTACAATATAAGTCTCAGTGTTGCAAATACTAAGCAAAGAAATTTCCTAGATGTGACATGACGTCAGCTTCAATCATTAATAGACACGTGTTAGTTTAAATGTCTTTTCATATAATTACAATTAATACAGGGTAAAGCCATTGAGTTCAAGCAGTTTTGTCAGAATGTTATTTCTTTCTAATATACAAGGTGTTAAAACCATTATTCTTTTTGTAATTTTTTTCAAACGTTTGTAGACAGGCTGGCTTCAAATCGGCATATTTATGTTCTTTTTGTAACGGTGATTACTGCTAGAGGTTATAGCTAACAATATGACAAACCTATAAGTCCAAAAGCTTGAAGGCGTTATTAGGCATTAAAAAAGAAAGCAAGTATTTCGATTACTTGCAAACTTTGCATATTTTAACAAAATATTCCGCCATATTGAATTTTCTTTAACTTAAATAGGAAATGTGTATTCACAACAAAATTTTATGTACTACGAATTAACGCGGAATTAACAGTTAATTGTTAAGTAGTAACAGTATTTTCAAGTATTAAATGATTCTTTTGTAACAAGTTGTGATATACATATAAGTTTAAATTTCGACAAAAGCATAATTTTTATGTGTTATCTTTTAGGTCAAATTTGGAAAGATGGTACTGTTTATTGTTGCTATACTTATCTCTCTTAGTCTTCTGGATGAATTGCTAGATTATATAAATTAATACAAACATTTTAAAGAAACAGTTTACACTACGTAATGCTTAACATCCTAAATTAAATGGTATGCATATGATTACAATTGCACAGGGTGATCGATTAGTAACAATGCTTTACGAGAAATAGCTTAGGTGAAAATAAAATAATTTAAAACATTTTATATTATTACAATTATATAGAGTGATCGACTAATATCGATGCCATAGCTTAACGTGTCTTGTCAGAATGTTACTTCTTTCTAATATACCGGGTGCTGGGATATTTATGTTTCTTTGATAACAGTATTATCATGACAAAGGGCACTAGTTACACGTAAGAATATGTCAAAACTTTTTTCCCGCTATATAACTTACGTTTAATAATAATAAGTCGAAAAATGAAAACACAGTAACCATATTTACGTATTTACTCAAAATATTCCATTATACAGGGTGTCCCAAAGTATATGTAACACACCGAGGCAGGGAAAATAAGAAGAATAGTTTCTGTAAACAATTTTGTTCTGAAACTCTAAACCACACCGATTTCGAGAAAAACTGCTCCGAACGATTTGGTACGTATGCTTCTTTCATTATTTTCGTTAATTTTCTCAATAAAAACCATCCCTGTTGGTATGAAAATTAAATATTGAAATTTTTTGGAGCCGTTTTTCTCGAAACCGGAATAAAAGTACATTTTTTCAAGAAAAAACTTCAAACATAAGTTAACCACAACTTTGAGAAAGTCAGTGGCGTTCAAATTAGTGCCGTTGAAGTATCAGACCATTCTACGAACTACACCACTGGAATTTTTGAGATCTGAATTTTTTTTCTCAACGAAAACACCCTGTGTCTCTGAAATAGGAGCACTTTTTATTTTAATTAGAACATGTGATCATACGATTACAATTATACAGAGTGATTCATTAGTAGTAATGTCCAGCTTTACGGGAAATTGCTGAGGTCAAAATATAATAATTTAAATCACTTTTTATTTGATTACACTTATTACGATGATTCATTAATATCGATGCATATCTTAACGGCTGATGTTAAAGTGAAGCGCTTGAGCTCAGAAACTCTTACTCGAATGTTATTTCTTTCTAATATACACGGTGTTAAAACCATGATCCTTTTATGACTTTTCAAGCATTTGTACATATGTTGGCTTCAAATTGACTGTTGTTGTAACAATTTTGTGACTACTGCTAGAGGTTACACCTAAGAATATGCCAACCATTTGTTAAACTACATAAACTGTAGACAAGTTGGCTTAAAATGCGCAGATGTATGTTTTTTTGATAACGGTTTTGTCATTACTGTTAGAGGGCGTTGGTTACACCTAAGATATGTCAAACCTTTTTCCCGCTATGAAAAGTACGTTTAATTATTATAAGTGCTATATTTACGATCAAATTTAGAAAGATGAAATTTAGTAAAGGTAGTACTATTTATTAGTGCTATACCTATCTCTCTGAGTGTTTTGGATAAATTTCAACGTATTCTAACTTTATCGTGTTTCGTATGACTGAAATTATACACGGTGATTCATTAATAATGATATCGATCTTTACGGAAAATAGGCGAGGTGAAAATAAAACACCTTAAATTACTTAGTATATGGTTACAATTACAATTATCAGGATGATTCATTAATATCGATGCGTAACTTAGGCGGAAATAGCTTAGTCGTATACTGTTCTCCTCTTCAGCCCCGGTCAATCCATGCTTGTTGATGTTGCGATGTTTTGTGTTATTGCATTGTTTAAAATCACGAGATGTGTTTTTTGTAAGATTGATTTGAATGTTTAATATTGTGTTAATTGGTTTAAGTGTGCGAGTTTAGTGGAGTGTAGCGTGCTTAGTATGGTTAATCCGATTCGTTTGCCGGTATCATGCTAGGTCGTCATCGAATAGACGGGGGGATGCGGAAGGTATATGGGATATTATCTAGGGTTTCTTATATCTCCTCGGGGATGTCGTCAAGGAGTTGTGTAAGTATCTCTTTGGTAGGGATAGTGTCGCCGAAAATTCTTTTATGTGCAAAGTTTTTCTGTAGTGTTTGGATTCTGTGTGTGATGGGTAGTATGCTTGCGTGTTGTGTTGTGAGGTCGCTAGGGTATCTGAGACGTAACCTGTATATGCGTCTGAGTATTCGGCGTTCACAGGAAGCGATCGAGGACAGGTGGTTGGGGTTTATGTTAGTGTATATGGGTTCTCGGAAATCCATAACAGAGTGAATGTGCGTTTTGTAAGTGTGTTGCAGTGTTTTACCTCAGATTCTACCCCGGAGGGCGTCCAGTAGGTTTCTTATCCTGTTAAGTGTTCTTTGTACATCGGGCAGCCAATTGAGGGTTCTAGTGAAGAGGATTCCTAGATAGGCGACTTCTTGTTGGAGTCGGATTCTTTCTTGGTTTAGGGCGAGGGAAACATTTCTAGAGGCTAGTTTTGAGAATTTATCTTCAGTGTAGTTAGGATGTCGGAAGAGGGTTATTTGGGTTTTGGTGGGATTGACGAAGACTCTCCACCGGTTCGCCCAGTTGGAGAAGTTCCGGGGTTTTGGATATGAGACGGGAGGCCGTTTCGCTGTTCCCATTAACCGTCCAGAAGGCGGTATCATCCGCAAACTGCGCAACGACAACTCCGGGTTGTGCAACTTTGGGAATATTGGATGCGAAGATAGTGTAAAGGATCGGGGCTAAGGTAGAACCTTGCGGTACGTAGGTAGAAAAGGATTGGAGAAGGTTTTCCCTACTTTGATCCGAACTGACCGATTGGTCATGTACCAGAGCAGGAGTGTGGAGAAGGGGTCGGGTAAGTTAATGTTTCTTTAATAACGGGTTTATCATTACTGTTAGAGGGTGCTTACTCCTAAGATATGTCAAACATTTTTCCCCATACATAAACTACGTTTAATTATAATAAGTTGAAAAGTTTGAAGATGATTTACTATTAGGTTTTAAAAATGAAACCACAGCATTCATGTTGCCCATTTTGGATATTTTCCCTTATTTTAGCGAAATATTCTACTACACAGGGTATCGCGAAGTACGTGTAACAAACTATGGCAGCACATGAGAGAACTGTACTAAAAATGAAAGAATTAACTATTTTCTATAAAATATTCGTCGATTTTTGCGAATTTTGATTTTGGAACCGGAACCCTGTTAACTATAAAACAATTTCGCGGAAACCCTTAAAGGAGGTTGCTTAAAGTAAAAAAAATTAACTGTTTTGCAATAAAATCGATTTGTGAGGCCTATTATTTTAGAAATAAAACCACTCCCATATATGATCATTTGGATCTTGCGTAAATCCTAAGAGAGGACGCTTCATGTAAAAGAAGTTACCTGTTTTACAATAAAACCGTCGATTTATGATCTTTTAAATTATGCACATCTCGACTTGTGAGCCGCAATCTTTTAGAACTCAAAATTCAATACAGTTTATTCATATTATGGTACAATTGTACCATAATTGCTGTAATAGGTACAGCAATTTCAGTCGACTGCTCAGGCGAGATAGCCTCTTCAGCCGGTTGATTACATATTTTTGAGAGATAATTACATTTCATTTTTGTATGTTTACAACGTGTTATAAATATATTGTGCAAAAAGGAAAAAAAAAGATACAATTTGTTGGGTAATTTACGTTACTTAAGTGAGTAATATCTCATTAATTTCGTGTTGTTCGTTGTGGGCGGGGTTGTGGGTGGGCGGCATGATGTTTCCTTGGGACCATGTAGGCGGTTGGTCCCTCGGATCATATATGGAACTGCGGATCCAGGATGGACCTCGGGGAAGCTGCTGCGTCAGGCACCTGTAATATAATAGAAAATATGTATGAGTAATTGATTAAAATAATTGGGGATTGTTAATTTGGTAGTGTTTTGTGGTTAGCGTTGTTGGTTTTGTTGGTGTTTGCGTTTGTTAATGAATGTATATTGCATGAGTGTTGTATTGCGAGTGGTGCTGATTGTATTAGTTCTTCGACATCCTCAGGGGGGTCGTCTAGGAGTTGGGTTAGGACGGCTGAGAGGAATTTGAACTTAATTTTAGGTTTGCGGTACAGGAATCTATCTCTTGGAGGATTGTTGAATGGAGTGAGAAAGATTTCTCTCTTATCTTCGTTGTCACCGAACACTCGGCGGTAAGTGAATTGTTTTTGGAGTATTTTGAGTCTTTGCGTAATTGGTGTTATTTGTACGTGGTCTATTGTGAGTTCACATGGATATTTGTAATGTAGTCGGTGTATTTTGCGTAGAATTCGTCGTTCACTAGATGCAAGAGATTGCAGGTGTTGGCGTTTGAGGATTGCGTACAATGGGGCCATCTAATCCACGATTGGGCGAATAAATGTTTTATAAATGTGTTGGAGGGTATCGGCCTTAGAACCTCGTAGTCGACCCCGTAAGGGCCCGGAAGGGTCTACGGGGAAATACTACCCAGCATTCGCCTAAGCAGCCGCACATGGTGTGCATATACGCAGTGACCATGCCTCTACATGTGTATGAAGAAACCCCCTGAAAAAACGTCATTCAAGGTAGACGGTAATGGGAATCGAACCCATTATCTCACGAATGCTAAGCAGATCGTGTCACCACTACGCTACCAGCTCGGTATTATTTGCAGAAAAATGCGTCATTGACAAATGGAACCGTTTTCGAGACGCTTTTGCAACTTCCCTTAAAAATAAAAGTTGCAATAAACGAGGCAAAAAGTACATATACTTTGATCAGCTTCAAGTTTTGCTGAAGATTTTAGAGAAAGATGATGTTGGTTTTAAAAGCCTTAGAAATAGATGAAGACACGGCATTTTTTACATCCGTAACACCTACCGTTCAAAAGTTTGATAAAGATGAAAACTGGAGTTTCGCATGGGAGTACTGACGTTAATTGAACAAATTCAAGAAAGTAGATACACCTGAGAACTCCGTCAATGAGCTGCTATCACCATGCGTCTGTGTCCTATAATTCGTCTTATTCAACTCCCAACTTCCGAATACCAGTCCAGAGACTATACGTTTGAGCAACAGTATGACATTATATTCATTATTGTTATGTGTTTTGTTTGTTATTTACAGTTCTGATACGGTTAATTTTTAGTTATTTGTAATAGAAGAAATAAACTTCACTTACCTCAAAGTAACTGCTAACATTTCTTTCGGCGGAATACTTAATCTGATTGTCGTGTTTTCTTTCCGTATAGATTCTGATAAACGCTCTAGCCAAAAAATTAAAAGTATCTTGGCTATTCGGGAGTAATGGATTTTCGTGTCGAAGTAATTTTCCAAAGAGCGTATAAAAGGCACCATCCACGTATCTTGCCTGTAACAAGGGATGAATCCAGAAACTCTTCTTCTCTCGCATAATTATTTTACTTCGCGAAATTTTATAGTATCCAACTATCGTGTGTGAAAAATGAATACCATATTGCGACCACTTATCGCGCGCTATAATTGGTATCGCTATGTCGCTGTGCGTAAATGGCCTTAGGATTACGACCTAAAAACACATGTGCATTGCGATTTTTGAGCCGCACTCTTTTTGTAATAAAACAATATTGCATAATCTCCGAACAAAGGAGACCTATTCTTAAAATAACAAAAGTTTAAACTTTTTGGCAATAAAATATCATTAAAGTTCCGAAAATTTTTGATCTAAGAGCCAAAAAAATTTTTTCCCCAAAAATCATCTCAAATGGTCAAACATGTCTAAAAACGTGTAAAAATAAAAAACCAAAGTGCCACAAATTTTTTTTCAAAAATCGTTTCAAATGGCCAGAAATGCCTTAACACGTCTAATAAGATAAGATTAAAAAAATCTTATACATTATTCCCAAGGCCGCCCATGTTGCTGGCCTCGAGTTTGACCTTGGATATTTTCGATGGCGTAATTTGACCTTGGACATTTTGTTATAAAACGATTTCACCTTGAGAAAAAGTCACCTTCAACATCATACATATAAAATGAGTAATTAAGTTACCTAATTACTTTGATTTACAGCAACAACAGTATGCTTTAAGTGTAATTTGGCCTTGGAAATTTTTTTTATAAAACTGTTTCACCTTGAGAAATGCCGCCTTCAACATTATACATATAAAATGAGGAATTAAGTTACCTAATTAGTTTGCATTACAACAGTATGCTTTGAATGTAATTTGGCCTTGTAAATTTTTTATAAAACGATTGGGAATTTTTGATAAAAACGATTTCACCTTGAGAAAAAGTTATCTTCAACTGGTCTTGAAGCTGGCCATGGACCTGACCTTAGAGTCGGCCTTGTAAATTTTCATTGGCTTAATTTGGTCTTGGAAAGATACTATAAATACGTACACTTAAGTTTAGTTAATTTGGTTCTGTTTGAAGAACATCATCGTTATGGAATTTTTAAATGTTAATCGAATAAGACAGATATAGCAACTTGCTCTCGGGTCTGCGTCCTCTTGTCGTGACCCCCTTGACTGGAAATAGTATTATAATAACAAGGAGCCCTATTGCTTACTTGTAAGACATGTATAGGAACCTGTGTCAGGGTCTGCGCCCTCTTGTCGTGGTCCCCTTGGTGCAAAATTTGAATTTGTTAGTGTCGTCATCTAGTTGTGTATGGATTAATGAATGTTTTCTATAATAGAAGTTGATCGTGTTCGTCTCTCTCTCTCCTCTCTTGTTACAGAACTCTTTAATTAAAACAACGAAACTACTAAAAAAGCGCTTTTATTTATCAGAGTAAAATGGTTGAAAACAAGTATTATACTGTAACTTGATTATCTCATCATTTATAACTCCTTCAGTGTCGTTTTGTTGTAAGGGAACCATCTAGAATTCTTCTCAAGAAAACGTAAATGGTAACCAAGCGGGGTCGCCCAAAGGAATCAAAATATTCGCTGTTACCATTCTCGTCATTGTAGATAGCAATTTAATGCTAACCTGATATGTTTGCAGGATCCGTTTTCACAATAATCGCACAAGGTGTAGGTGGAGTTGGTGTGTGCACAGTCTTGCAATAGTAATGCGTTTTTCAGCGCACACATAGGATCTGCGATGTTATGGTTTAAACAACTATAAGCCTTTGCTTCTTTTTTCAATTTTTTAATCGACGGACAACCAATCTCGTCCAGGTTTAGTATTGGTTTGTTAAGAAATCTTAAAAATGTTGTTTTTCACTGCCCTTAACGTGAATTGTGTTAAACGGTAGCAGGGTGCTTATCAGCGCCTCTTGAAAATCGTTGTAGGGCACATACCCGGACCGCCATTTCAGTCCGTGATATTTGACCTCTAAATATCTTATCTGTCTTGACGTGGATTTTGATATAAAATAAAATAATCTCGAGGTGACTATCAGCATCAGCAGCAACAAACCATGATCTGTAATTACGGCAATTTCTTTCGGTATGAATTCGTTGTTAACACGTCTAAACCCTTGCACGTTCAAGTATGCGTTCATCTTCTTTCAACTGCTGCTGTAGTGAAGCTTGTGGTCTAGAGTTTACCCTTGTAACAGGAGAAATCCACGACGACATGCCTATGTTTATTGATCTCAATCACGTTATCGAATTCGGCGTACATCAAGCTGTGAACGGTTTCAACAAGAGCTTCTTCAAAACCGACTGCTAGGTGAAGTGATCCGTTTCTAACCAAACTCCATTGGTTGCTAGCGTTTGCAGACAATTCAGGGGTTAGGTCGAAGGCCGTTAGAGAGTAGCCGTTGGAGTAATCTCCCTCATTCAAAAAAAAAAAAAAAAATGAATACCGGTACCGGAAAATAGCCTTTACATATAAGCCATTAGTTGTAAAGTCTGGTTTTAAGGTCTTCGAAGGAATTCGTCAATATATAACGACATGTAGTTAATATTGCTGTGATGGAAATTGAATGGATTTGAGGCGTAATGACCGCTGAAGGCTTTGCTTGCTACAATGCCTACGATGCATCGTTTAGGTATCTGACCCAAGAAGACATTATCCAATGATTTTCGCTGTATGCCAGCAGGTACATCGGTCCTTGTAAAAGGGTATTTTGCTGCAGTTGTTTCTAAAGCTTTAGCGTGTGCAATTAGAATGGTGGGGTTGATCCGCATACGTCTCACCAGTAAACTAGCGTCCATAATTCGCGTCTAGTAAGTTGAACCGCGCGCCACCATTAGCCTAAACGTATCTCTTGATCGTACAAATTTAGCCTTTAATTCAACACCGCTTATGAGAAACTTTTTTTGATTAAACAAACCCGAGTGCACGTGACCAATCATCTCAACCTGTTTACTGGTCGCTGCAAGTACTTGAGGTTTTGAGAAACCGTTATTTGCGGGACTCATTGTATTCATCTGCCCGGCTATATCAATGTACCATAAGGTACAAACCTAGATGTGAACTTTTGGCCTCCTTTCCATAATTTAGCAACGTTTCGATATATGAGCTATAGGTGTAGGTGTAGTTTGGTTGTGGCACAATTGTGTAGCTCACCTCGGGGTTTTATCTTGAGACTGGCCTTGGGACTAGGCATTGGAATCTGCCCTGGAGTTGACCTTGCACTAGTGGTTTAGCGGGAAATTTGAAATAGTCTAATAAGGAGGTCTAATGCTAACTTGTAAAACAGGTATAAGAACTTTTTGTCGTGACTCCCTTCGCTGGAAATAGTATTATAATAAGGGGCTCTAATGCTAACTAGGAACCTGTGTTAGTGTCTGCGCCCTCCTGTCGTGGCCTCTTGGCGCAAAATTTGAATTTGTTTGTGACGCCATCTAGTTGTGTATGGACTATTGAAAATGTTCTGCAATAAAGGTGGCGCCACCTATAGGTATATTTCTACAACTGATTAGGGTTTGTTTGTGGCGCCATCTAGTGGTATTTTTTTAAACTAGCGAATATTTTCTGTAATAGAGCACGTCTCCACCATTTCTCTCTCGTTTCTCTCCTCTCCCACATCCCCAGCGTTTCCCTCGTCTCTATTGCTTTTCTCTCTCTCCCTCCATCCCTGTCTCTCCCTCAATCCCTCCCTTCTTCCTCCCTCCACCACCCCTCTCGCACTCTCTCAATCTCTCTCAATCTCTCTCACTCACTCTCTCACTCTTACCCTCATCCTCTCCCTCCCCCTCCCTCCCTCCTTCTCACCCCCCCTCATCCCCCCTCTTCTCTCTTTCGCATCTTTGTTCACGTCTCTCACGTCTCTTTCGCCTATCTCGCCTCGCTCGTTTCTCTCGTCCCATGTTTTAGGTTAAGTCAATACACGTACAATATTGGGTTAGATTAATAAACGCACGGATTAGATTAGGTCAATACACCCGCGAGTATTGACCTAACCTAAACCGTGCGTTTATTATCATTCCGTCTACTCATGGATTCAAACCTGGGTACCAAATTTCATGACGATCGGATTATCTTTGTGGACGCCATCGCGCTGGAACACATACAGACAGGCCTACATTTTGAAACTTTCATGTTTGAACCTCTTTTTTTTCCAACTTACTGTAAAGCAATTTTTAAAATGCTTTCGTATTGTAAGGTAAAATTTAACCATTTCGCATAGTTTGTATAGTTTTTTCAATGCGCAATGGTTTAGATATAAACTTCCTCCCCACAGAGAACTATGCTTAACATGCAAGATATGACCGTTTGCAATAAAACATTCTTTGTAGAAAATATGCTCATTTCGCTTTTTTTGAGCCGAAACTCTTTGGCTATAAACCTCCTTTTAAACTCCAAATAAGAGAACACCATACTTAAAATTAAAAAAAAAGTTTTTCATTAAGATATGGTAACGTCTGTAAATATATACGAAATCAAGAATGAGTTTTGTCTTCTTTTTTAAACTTCTGAGCAAATGACCAATAAAGTTGAATTTTTGGAGGTGCGTCGATTATCCCGTACGGGCCTCCTACATTACCCAACTCTTATTTATTTATTTTCATACAATTGGATCAATTCAGTTAAAATTTGGTTAGGGTTAGTATTTTTGGGACAAGAAATCATTCCAATAATTTTGGGGTGCCTCTAACTATCATACTACCCAACCCTTTGTTTTATTTTGAAATCAGAGAATCACTGAGTTAAAATTCTAAAAGTGGTATTTTGGGACAAGGAATCATTCCAATAGTTTTGAGGTTCCCGTACTGCCCCTTAAGGGTGTCTTTATACTGCCCAACCGTTTCTTGTTTTATCTTCAATTATTTTCAAACAAGTTAAAATTTGACCAGGATTTTAGAACAAGAAGTCTTCATTTTCGTCGTCCCGACTTTCCTAAAATTGCGCTTAAAATAATAAAAATAGTTATTTAAGATTGTTTTGTTGTTTAATTTAAATTAAGTTAAAAAAAATTTAACATTATATCGACATTAGAATTAATTTTCATTATTTTCTTCATTTCAGTTTGTTTCAAGGCAATGTTGTGAATTATGTTTATATTTGAATTAAATTTCCCATTAGTTTCAATTCCTTCATTTTTAAATTTTCTGTAGTTTTAGTTATGGTAGCATAGTTCTATGTAATTCAATTTCGTTAGACTAACTAACGTGTAACATCCATTATTTCGGTTGTTACATTAGTTAAGCAGATAAGCTATTAAAGTCAGTTGTTCATTGCTGTTTCTATATTTTCTTATTTAACATTGTCTTCATTATATTATTTTTTGATGGTCACTCTTACTTAACACACATTTTTATAATTCAGTTGGTCACAATGGAATTTCTAATTATCTATCTAGTTCAAAAAAAAGAACGATTTTTCTTCCAGTTTTCTTCAACAGTTTGTTAGTGGAAGTCACGTTTGTAATTCCTAGAGGAATCAAATAATTTCTGGATTTATTTAATCCTTTTGTATTATTTTGAAGTAAGAGAATCAATGAGCTAAAATTCTAGGAGAAGTGGTATTTTGGGACCAGGAATCATTCCGATAGTTTTGAGGTTCTCGTACTACCCCTTAAGGGTGTCTTTATACTGCCCAACCGTTTCTTGTTTTTCCTTTAATTTATTTTCAAACAAATTAAAATTTGACCAGGATTTTATAACAAGAATTCTTAATTTTCGCGGTCCCGGCTTTACCTAAAATAATTGCACTTAAAATAATAAAAATAGTTATTTAAGATTGTTTTGATATTATTGTAATTTAAATTAAATAAAGAAATAATTTAACATTTTATCGACATTCGAATTAATTTACATTATTTTCTTAATTTCAATTTGTTTCAAGACAATGTTGTGAATTTACATATTTGAATTAAATTTCCCATTAGTTTCATTTACTTAATTTGTAAATTTTGTTTAATTTTAATTATATTATCATAATTTTATGTAATTTAATTTTGTTCTAACTGACGTGTAACATCCATTATTTCGGATGTCAGTTGTTCATTGCTGTTTCTATTATTTTCTTATTTAACATTGTCTTCATTATGTTATTTTCCTAAATTAAACCGTTTAATATTCAAAATTGTTGATGGTCACTGTTACTTAACACACATTTTTAGAAATTAGAACCACACTGGAATTTTTAGTTATTTATCTAGTTCAAAAAAAAGAACGTTTTTTCTTCCTGTTTTCTTCAAGAAGTTGTTGGTGCAAACCACGTTTTTAATTCCTAGAGGAATCAAATAATTTCGGGATTTATTTAATCCATCGATGAAAGTCGGATTTATATTTGTTCTTTGTTATACGAAATGGGTAATTGGTATTATTTATTTCTGCGCATCTTGCGGATTTATAAGGTTAAAAAAAACGTCAGGTATGCCTCGCTTCTTTTTTTTCTATTTTTAAAACTTTCTTTACGTTTAGCCATCACCACAGTTATCTTGTAATTACAAACTTTAAGGAAAAGTACTCTAGATATGTCGATATCTATAAATAATTTGAACTTTGGTTACGAACATAAGTTTCTCTCGAAATTTCTACTTTGTGAACCTCGTGATGGCAAGAGTGTATCCAAAGAGTTACTCGTGTCTTATGAAATTAATTACAGAGGTCCTACTCCTACTCTGGGGATAACTCAGACAATCATCAATATATTTCCGATACTATATACACAATTTGGTAAACTACTTCTTACTTTTGTGAACTGTTACATTGACTGGAAAGTGCCTTAATTAATAGTTACTACTGAATAGCACGAAGATCTATAACTATATAACTCCGACAACAGGACGAATTCCAAAGCTAAGTTATATAATATGCAAATACACTTTTAATTAGGTAAATGTACAGCCTTGCCTTACTTTGTTATAGGTTAACTTAAAACAATTATTTCATTTCAAAATTTAATATAGTTATCTACTGTGTTCTTAAAACAACGTCAATTTTACACAATTTATTCATAGATACGAGTATTTTTTTTGTAAACAGGATATCCACAGGTAAATGCATTTATCGTCGAGCTCTATGTGTTCATTGCTAACATTGTTACTAATCCTAGAATGGTTAAACATTCGTTTCTGATCGGGAGACTAATGTATTATTGACTATTAGTGATTAATTGAATTATTATTTAACTTATCATTGTACACAGTAGAATAATTAAATGGTACATTTGAAATTGGGTATTGCATTTGAAATTTTTTGTTTTGTTAAAAATATATACAGGCTGTATCGTAAAAACGACCTAAGCTGTAACTTCGTTATTTAATGGCCGATTTTAAAAATTCAAAAAAACGAATGGTTTGGTATACTCTACAAGATGTCACCAACTTTCATTTTTTTTTATCTTTGCCCTTAGTGACACCGATAGTCAACTTTTTTTTTTCTTAATGGAAATGTGTCTATTTTTACGTCATATTGTAGACATTTTTTTTCTGAATTCAACAGAATTAACATAACAATATTTATTCAACAATTTCTGGAAAAAATAAAAAAATTAAATAATTAAGTAATCCGTAATTATTAACAAATGCCATTTAAATAACTATGCCTTCTTTTAGGCTTCTTGAAAGTACCATAATTTCTTACATTGTTTTCAAGTCTTGAGAATTTTCGTCGATCTGGAATTTCTCTGTTCGGAAATCGATTGATGTAGAGAAGCACTGCTTGGTGACTATTTTTATTACATTCAAAGTACACTTGGAGCATGTCGGCCAGTGTGCTGTTATCCATCATAGAAATTAAAGTGATCTTTTCAGTGTTATAAAAATAATAAAAAAAATTGTGATGTTGACAATTCAGTGACAGGATCTGACATTTTGCTAAAGGCAAATCTTCATGTGTGGAAATGAATGCGAAACAAAAAGCGACTTATAAAATTATGTCAAATCGTATGCAAATGTTAAATGAATATAAAGTTATGTTATACTGTTAAATTCAGAAAAAAAATTGTCTACAATGTGACGTAAAAATAAACACGTTTCCATTAAGAAAAAAAAAGTTGACTATCGCTGTCACTGAGGGCAAAGATAAAAAAAATGAAAGTTGGTGACATCTTGTAGAGTGTATCAAACCATTAATTTGTATTTTTGAAAACCGCCAAAAAATAACGGAGTTACAGTTTGGGGCGTTTTTTACGATACATCCTGTATGTACTAAATTCACACCTTATTTCGCGTTGGGATCAGCCAGTTTTAATTTCAATTAGACATTGAATTTAAATTCCTTTTATTACACTACATGGAATACATCCAGTATTAATTTCTTTGTTCTACGTTACACTTTAATCGAATATTAATTTAGATATTAAAGTTCATTTGACCGTTACATTTAATGCTTCATTTTTTTTCATTACAGTAAATTTTCCTGAACAATAATTAATTGCAATATTTGGTTTCGTTCGGGTTTACCTTATATAAATAAAAGTTTGGTACTGTTTTGTCGATTATTTTCACGTCTACATAACCTTTCTTTTTCAGGAAACCTAGTCAACTACCTAAATTGTGTGTAAATACTTCTCCGTGTTGTGAGTTACCTTTCCTGTTTCGCGTTTTGAGGAAAGCACTCCCTGTTTTTGTGTATTTTACTTAAAACTTGTAGCGTCCAAATTTCTTTCTTTTGGTCTACATATGTATCTTTCTTTCCTTTCTCTCTCTGAACTCAATGTCTCCCCCGCACGCATCCAAATGCTCTGTATACTGCATGGAAATACATCCAGTATTAATTTCTTTGTTCTACGTTACACTTTAATTGAATATTACTTTAGATATTAAGGTCATTTGACCTTTACATTTAATGCTTCATTTTTTTTTACATTACAATACAATAATTTATTGCAACATTTACTTTCGTTTAGGTTTACCTTATATAAATAAATAAAGGTTTTGGTACTATTTTGTCGATTATTTTCGTGTCCACGTAATTTGTGTATATGTATAACCTTTCTTTTTCAGGAAACCTAGTCAACTATCCACTTTGTGTGTAAATACTTTTCCGGGTTTTGTGTTGTTTTTCTTGTTTGGGATTTTGAGGCAAGGATTCCCTGTTTTTGTGTATTTTACTTAAAACTCGTGGCGCCCAAATTTCTTTCTTTTGTTCTACATGTATATCTTTCTTTCCTTTCTCTCTCTGACTTAAATGTTCCCCCCATGCATCCAAATCCTCTATAGCTGCTAGTCACGACGCCCTTCTCTCTCTCTCTCTCTCCCTTTCCTATTTATTTATTTTTTTGCATACGTGCTCAACTATTGTGCACGTTACAGACGTTGTGATTTAAGTTAATTCCATAATCACTATAGAGTAATATCGAATTTTGATTAACCTTATTCCGTTTTAACTTTACTTTTTAATTAATTAATTTTGTTTGGATTAAACAAAAACCTTAATTATAAAAAAATGTCATAAAATAATAAATTTCAAATTATAGCATTAAACAACATTAAGCTTTTGTTACTTAACGATAAATAAACTAATGAAATGATAGTTAATACCTAATTGTGATAAAGCTTTATAAGCAAATTTCATAAGTACTTTCATTTAATTTACGCAGTGAAGACTACTCGAACAAGACTTATTTGAATTTAATTATCATTTTAATTTAGTCTAACAAATTCAAACAATTATTAAACCCGGTAAGTAATTTTCAAATAAAGTACGCTTTTCTCATTAATTACAGAATATTTAATTAGGTTCATTTAAAATTTAAAAAACCCAACAATTTTTTATTAATCTTATTGTATTAACAATAAGTGTTGAACGATTACAAGTAATTTTCAGTGAAGCTTATTATTGCAATTAATTAAAAAATATATGAAATTGTATGTGATTAGAATAAATTTTAAGCGAACTATAACTTTTATTAAATCCATTCTATGGAGATTACTCGGACAAGTATTATACCAGTAAGTTACTTAAACCCAAATTCAATAAATTAATTAAGTATTACTATTATTTAATTGTATCGTTTCGCTCATTCAATATAAAATATTTAATTAACAATAAATTTATACATTTAGAAGTAATTTTAAATTAAATTGATTTTGAGTAAATCTTAAATTATTAATAGAATTTTTTTAAATAATTCATTTCTAAGCACACTTTATAATTATTCTCATTTAAATGCAAATAATTTCATGAACTAATTTTGAGTAGTTTTGATTAGATTAATTTGTGAGATATCAGGAATATAATGGAAGACTAGAAATAGTCCTGTTAACATTTCAATTTTAGACATATTCCTAGCGTTATTGAAATTTTTGCGGTTTTGAAAAAAATTGACGGAATTTCATTTACTTCATAATTAATTAAATAATTCAAATAAACTATAATTTAAATTAATTTGTTTAGAAGCAAGTTACGTTGAAATAGTCTTCTACGTTTTAGAAAACTTTTATGACTATGAATTTGATTATAATTTTTAAACGAATTAATTGATATTGCGATTGTAATAAACGTAAGTAAATATTTGTGACATTGTTCCAACCGTAGACTTTTCTATTTTATTCCATTGTATCCGATACATTTTCAAAACTATGTACATAAATTGTAAATCACTTATGAATATTTATATCTCTTATCTTTAATTTTAAAATAATTACAATGTTTTAGATACATTTATTCTTATTAATTTTTTTCTCGAAGTTGTTTGAAGTAAAAACTTTTGGCATACACTCTCATTTTTTATTGTATTAATGTAAGTCTTGATTGAGCAAATTAATAATAATTGGATTAAGTTAAAAAAATTTGCCAACGGGAGTTGCAAAGAGTACGTACGTGGATATGGGTGATTGAGTCAATGCATTTGTGGGCAGCTGAGTGTGGGTGCGTGCGTTGTTTGTGCGTGCGTGCTTGTGGGCACGAGTGAGCTCGCGCGTGTGTGTTTGTGCTGTATTTATTGTGATCCTCATGGTGAGCTGCTTCAAAAGTTATAACTCCATGCACGATGTAGCATGTTTTCAAGCCTACAAGCGTTTTTTGAGCTGTAGCAGTAATGGTAATCAAACTATATAATTACAGTGTTTGGGCTTATTTCGGGTAATTATTCTTGTAGTACTTACTTCATTCACCGTTATCCAACATACATTTTCTATAAGATAGTGCTGCAATGTGCAATGCCAGCAAATTGATGCACTAAGGTTTTGCATCAACTATTTTGTAGTTTATGACTTTACTAGTTGGTATGTGGGTAGTTCAAGGTGCTTATGTGCGTGACTAATCTTTTGAGCTCAGACAAATCCACGGACTCCACTGAAATTTGGTCAAAATGGCTGCCAGGGTTAGGGAATACTATAAATAACTCTAAAATAGTGCGTAACATCGTAAAAGTTTGGGCAAACGAACGTAAAAATAATGGGTATAGTATGTCTACGTTATACAACCGAACGTCAGTTTGATAGAAGTATTATAAAAAATAATAAATCATAAGCTACTGTAATCTTAAATAGCCGTATATACCGTCTAGCATAACCGTCGAAGCTCATATAGTAAAACTTTTGTTTTGGTAGGACGATTAAGGGCAAATCGGACTGTTGGTTCAAATTTTGCTTAATTGTAATTTATTATAATTTAAATTTAATAAAACTATAAAAAGTATTTTCATATTTAATGTTTCAGTTTCTTCCGTTTTATCTATAGGTTTCTTGCTCACTTGGTCGTCCTGTAAAACTTTTGTTTTGGTAGAACGATTAAAGGCAAATCGGACTGTTGGTTCAAATTTTGCTTAATTGTAATTTATTATAATTTAAATTTAATAAAACTATAAAAAGTATTTTCATATTTAATGTTTCAGTTTCTTCCGTTTTATCTATGGGTTTCTTGCTCACTTGGTCGTCCTGTAAAACTTTTGTTTTGGTAGAACGATTAAAGGCAAATCGGACTGTTGGTTCAAATTTTGCTTAATTGTAATTTATTATAATTTAAATTTAATAAAACTATAAAAAGTATTTTCATATTTAATGTTTCAGTTTCTTCCGTTTTATCTATGGGTTTCTTGCTCACTTGCTCGTCCATTCACGATGTTCTTGTTCGTCCTCTAACTTTTGATGGAATTGAAATACGGGACAGAAATTTTCAAATTTAAGTATCTTAGTAACAATACGAGATGCGAAGAAACTATTAAAACTAGTTGTGGAGTAAAACGTAATAAGAAACTTGTATTGAACACTCATTTTGTTTAATCTACTCAATGACTAAGAAATAAATGTTGTACCCCATGAGTGTGTATTAGGACCAATGTCGTTGGGATAGCGGCAAAATTGATTTCCTAGATGACCAAGAGCAAAAATCCGTGGCTCATCAGTGTTGGTCAGCATTTGGGCTCAATGTTGCCCAAAATCTATATATATATATATATATATATATATATATATATATATATATATATATATATATATATATATATATATATATATATATATATATATATATATATATATAATAATTTTGTTGAGGTCGCGACCCCAAAAATCAAAATTTTGTATTCCATGAGTGTTGGTCAACATTTGAACCGAATGTCGCCTAAAATCTTTATTTACACACCATTTCGTTGAGGTGGCGGCAACATTGATTCCCTCGATGGCCAAGAACCAAATTCTGTAGCCCATGATTGTTAGTCAGGATGTGTACCAAACGTTTCCTAAATCTATATTTATACGCAAATTCCCTCGATGACCCAGAGTGTTTGTTAAAACGTTGCTTAAAATCTAGATTTTTATACGCCAATTTCGTTGGGTTTGCGGAAAATTGGATTGCCTTGATAACCAAAAGTATAAGTATTATGAGTATCCGGTCATAGCATTCGTTTTAAATTGTCTTTTACTACACTAACAGAGCTTACGGCGGCTTTTTTAAATGAAACGGAAATTATACTCTGTAGTAATGATTTACAAAGAAGAGCTCATTTATCTAGCGTTTCTTTTGATTATCCAAAGTATTAATTTATACAGTATCAATTTGAATTTAAGTCTTAATGCGTTTATTTTTCTAATTAAGCAAAACTAATTACATAAGCATTTATTTCGAATGCCGATTTGTTAATTACTACTGTTCTATAGACATGTTTAAATCTGAATTTTGATCAATTATGCTTTAATTATGTGTTTGGTATGGAAATGATTGATTTTGAATTGCCAAATTTAACATTTTTCTGCATAAATTTAGTATTAAGAACATATGTTCTGTGCTGGCATTGAGAGCAATACTCATTATTACATTAAATGTGATAAACTGTCTTAAGTGTAAGTATAATCTTAATTAGAATTGGATTATTTTTCTGTAATAATGAGAACAAGCGCGATTAATTATTTCTGTTGGTTATGAATGTTACGAATTTATAACTTTTATTTACAGTAGGTTTATTTATTTTACAGAAATAACGCAAAATATCTTATCTATTCACGAATTTACAAGTTCAGGTTTATTGGGATTATGTAATTAAAGCTAAATATATTTAACATTATTACATTTATATTAAAAATTAGGATAAACAAATTAAACAGTGTTTTAATCAATCGGGATTTATGAGTTGTTTTGAGTTAAACCTGTTAATAATTATTGCAATTTTATTAAATCATACATTTGGGTAAATAGTCTAATACACAAGTCTGTTGTCCAATCAGGCCGTATAATTTTGAATGCGCCAATACCTTTGTGGCATCACTATAGCTTTAAGTAATGTTTAAAACTCCAACTCTCGATCTTATCAATGCGAAGCCTAATTCGGCAACAAATAAATTCACACACATAAGTAGTAATTATTGAACGGAAATTACATAGCTCTGTCACTCAACCCAAGGCAATTTTGGATGCGTATAATTTCGGCAACAAACAACTTTTTACACATAATTCTTGGTTATTCAACGCGTTTATTACATACCACATAGTTCCCTAATATTTTGAAATGCGGATCAAAGCCTAACTGACTTCAATTAAATGGGGTTCTAGAGATCCAAGTAACGTTTCTTACAATTGATTCTGCTCAAGGTGTTTAGTTGCATCTGTTGCCAAACTTGATTCGGCAACTTTTAACGAATTTCAATAGTTTAATCACCTCATAATAGCTTTAATTGGTGTGTAAAACACCAAGTTAGGTATGTTTCATGTAGCTAAAAGAAGATTTGAATTGCCGAGGGAGGCGAAGCTCAGTTTTTCATTAAACAACCTTATGCATATATGGTTGTGGTTATTTAATGTAATTATATTTATTTATACATTTTGTTAAATAGTTTCGGACGTAATCTTATATAGTTGTAATTTTCTAACCTATTCGACAATTTTGATCTATTTCAATGGCTTAATCACACCACAATAGTTTTAGCTGGTGTTTACAGCCTCAAATCATATTCTTCCCTTTATAGAAAACAAAATAAAACTGAAAATAGGGCGAAACCGATTTCGGCAATTCATAACTACACATACAGGGTGGATACTCTAAGTGGAATAAATTCTGTAACTCAAAGAGGTGAAGTCCGGGAGAAAATTCGTGATAGGCATTCTTTATAATTGTTTCCAGTCCCCAATCTGGGGGTTACTCATTCTCCATATATTCACCCCTAATTTTTTTTTTCAAATGTAAGGGTGGGTCAAGTGATACACCATGTGAAAGCTTGTATTAAGAGGAATACAACGCAGTATTTATTTTCTCAAAATTTTAAACATTGGTTGAACACAAAAATCAAAATCAAAAATAATAAACAAATAAACGCATTCTCTTAGCAAAGTAAATTTCTTTTGAGAACTTTCTTAAACTAAACTACGAATTAACGACTTCTCTGCAAAAAAATCTTTTCTTATGGGGTTCACTCATAACTTTAAAGATGTTCCAAATGGTGTCCATTTGTTGCTTGACAAAGATCCAATCAGTGATAAAGACCATTTCTCACGTTTTGAAACATGCCTTGTGGAATATTTCTGATTTCTGCAGTAATCTATCCATCAGATCCTGAAGGTCGGTCGGTAATGTACCATAAACCTTACTCTTCAAATATCCCCATAAAAAAAGCCAAATGGATTAAGATCCGGGGATCGTGGTGGCCATTCAAGTGCACCTCTTCGACCAATCCATCTATGTGATTTAAATAGTTCCGTACATGCAATGTATAGTGCGGTGGAGTGCCATCTTGCTGAAACCAAATTCTCTCATTCAAGTCATTTGAATTGTTATTTGGAAATAGACCCCTTAAATTTGGGAGCAGATCATCCGTGAGCATAGAAAGATATAACTGCCCGCCAAGATTACCATTTAGAAAAAATGGCCCTACCACTCGAACTCCAATAATCCCAGCTCATACCTTTAATTTTTGTGGATGTTGCGTGTGAGTTTCCCGCATCCAATGGGGATTGTGGTCAGACCAATAACGGCAATTGAGATGCAAAGAGAAAGTACAATCATCCGAAAAGATAATCAATTCCAACCATATGTGACAATGGTCAATGAAGTCCATCATTCGTTCACAAAACTCAATCCGTGGGTCTGGATCTTCATCAGCCAATTCTTGTAGCATTTGCATCTTGTAAGGGTGCATCTTTGCACATTTTAAAACCTTTAAAACAGTTCTATGACTGACCTAATTATCGCGGGCTAATTGCCTTGCCAAAATAATGGGGTTTTCTTGAATAGCCAACAACATATTCAGCTTTGTATTTTCGTCAACTGCCTCTCTTCTTTGTCTTGGCAGATTCCTGACATGACCCAATTCTCTATAGCGCCTTTCTATTTTGCTAATTGTGCCTTGAGAAAGCCGCGGTAAATCGGGATGCTTTGCTTGAAATAATTCAACTACCTCAGCTTGAGTGCGACTTCGGTCACCATATCTAATCATCATTAATATCTCTATACGAAGGGCTTCCGTTAAATAAGCCATGCTAAATAATTTATTTCAATGTGAAGATGTGAAAACTACACTAGAGGAATTATTTACTTAAATAAACGAGCAAAGAAAAATACCAGGAACGGACAATATTGTAATTCACTAATGTGGACACTAACAAATCAAGCAAGTAACTAAATTAGAGACTAAAACACAGAAGATTAAGAGCGTTTTCATCAACGATAAGATCCGGCTTGTTGCAATAATAAATGCATGTTATCACCACGGTACATTTTTACCTACCGACATTTCAATTATTTTCGAAATTAAATACCATTGAGCCAGAGAAAATTATTCATTTAGGTTTTTTTACTTTATTTTTCAAATGCCCGAGAAAATAAATATGTACTGCGTTGTATTCCTCTTAACACAAGCTTTCACACGGTGTATCACTTGACCTATCCTTACATTTGAAAAAAAAGTTAGGGGTGGCTTCACCCCCGGGGGTGGATATATGGAGAAACTGTAAACCCCAGATTGAGGGTTGGAAACAATTATAAAGAATGCCTATCATGATTTTTCTCCCGGACTTCACCCCTTTGAGTTACAGAATTTATTCCACTTAGAGTATCCACCCTGTATATTTGATAATTATTATTCTATATAATATAATATATAATGCTTATTTATACGCGTTTGTCACCCACTCCGATTCGACAAAACTATATTATTCAATATTTCAATGGTTTTCTTGTTATTATTCACAGTAGCCACGAAGTTTGAAAACAAGAGAAGCAAAAAAGTTACGTTAAACACTAAACACTAACATAGATATAAATTAACTCCAACAGAGAATATATTACGTTATGATATGAACTAGATATAAAATAAACGAACATTCTCAAGTTATTGGATAATTCGACAGTTACTAATGCGTTATTTTTAAAATATGTTCCAAAAGATATTCCTTCTGCTGAATGCTTACATTTAGTCGTTTTATCATGGTTTCCCTCAAGTTCCCCACCATCTCCAGTGTTATCGTTCTACAAGTGTCTCGTACCCTATCTTCCATATCTTCTTTTGTAGTAGGAGGTTTGACTTATATACGTTCTCTAATGTATCCCCATAAGAAGAAAGGTAATGGGGTACGATCGCACGACCTTGGGGCCACTGAACAAAACCTCCACGCCCAATCCATTTTTGAGAATAACTATCATCTAATAATTCACGTATCTCGCGGTGGTAGTCCGGTGGGGCACCGTCGTGTTGTAGTGACATATTCTGTCGTTCATCATTACTAAGCAGCTGAGGGAGGTTAGGCAAAACTTCTTGGAGGAATTAATGGTAGTCAGGGGAGTGATAAAAAAATATGGTCCAATAATTCTATTGGGTTGTTTAATGCGTAATAGTGCATATTATGACGATTTACAGCACTCTTGTTTCTAAACCTAGCTTCTTCGGGAACATAATATTGGATAAAAAGTTTGTATCATTCTCAATTGCGTAATTCCTGCTGTAATTCGATATGGTAAGGATGATACTTTTTCTAGTTGTCCGATTGACAGTTGATGGTGACGTTTCACATGATATTGTTGTCTGACGACTATTGACATGCGGGTTTTATTCAGTATGAAGCAGACTCGCAAGTTCTTTTTCTTCGTCACCGGTATTTCTATCCACCACTTTGCGTTTTACATAATCAACACTGCCACTAAATTCGAATCTCTTTCATCTGTCTCTCATCTCGAGTATGTTGGAGTCGAGTAGGATACTTCATCATGTACAACCTGTGAGCAGTTTGACAAGTCAAATTTTTGTCATTGGGGAATTGTTTTCATGGCTACTGCGAATAACCACAAAAAAAACCATTGAAATATTGAATAATGTAGAAAAATCAAAATAACTCAAAAACAATGAGATAGGTATATGACGTACTTATGAAGAATTGTGTGGATTTCGATTCCATTTAAACAGCGTAAAAATATACAGGGTGTTCTGTTTGAGAAAAGTGATATTTTTGAATTTCAAGTATCGCAAGCTTGAACATATATTTTAAACACTCTGTAGCATTTATCTCTAATAATCCTTCTTGGTTTTTCCTTGGTCCACATATAAAAGTTTTCCTAACAAAACACAAGATGGTATATAACACTAAAACTGTAAATGAGATTTTTGGATACAATTCGAAAAACCTATATAAATAAGGTTTTATAATTGCACGTAGAATCCAAAAATCTGACGATATACAGGGTGTTCCATTAAAAATATATCTGTCTTGCTTTGCTTTCTTGGAACACTTTGTATGGTCAAGATTAATTTTAAAATTCGCACACTTAGGGTGTTCCATATAAAAATATACTAACTTTGTCTTGCACTGCTTTCTTGGAACACTCTGTATAGTCAAGAATGGTTTTAAAACGCGTACACTTACTAGCCATATAGTGTTTAAATACACTTTATTGGTAAAGCTGCAGTGGAATGTGCTGCAGCACCACCCAGCTGATACCAACTATTTGCTGTTTCACGTGGAGGTAGATCACTTATTGAAACTAACAAACCCTTTGAGTATGTCCACATATCAAGCCCCATTCAAATTTTCATCGTGCACTTGATATGCCACTCTATTGTCCAAACTAAAGTGGACCTGGTGATTATGTTCTCTTGTGGTATGTGGTCATCTTGTGCTCAGTAGTGATTATTTCGGCAATTTATAACTCCTTGTCTGCTGAATTTTGTTCCATCAGTCTATATAATCTTACGAATAAATCTCGGAACTTTGGTCATTTTTATGCACGTGAACTGGCAAAAGTCGACTCGTCTTGCCTCATGACCAAACCATAATCTGTGCACGGTTATCTCAAAAAAGGACGCTTTTTATGTTTTCTTAATATTCTGTGAATTGATGCTCTTGAAATACCCAAATCCAGCGCTGCTGCTATTGGAGTTGAACTCCGTGGATAAGCTTAAAAATAAGCCAACACATTCACCTCGTTATCTAATATCTTCATTATCGTTAGGTGATTTTGAGTTGCCCTTACACTCAGTTGCCATAAACCGAGTTTCGATTCTTGCGAATTTTCCGGAAGTAATTGTTGGTAGGCCCGTATATCGTTCGTTAAATAATCTGCATGTTCGCCTCACAATTCGTCCACATTCACCATGCGTATACAACAAATTTAACAGATCATTAATGGAATATTCTTCCCAACGAATCTGTGAGCTGAAACTGTTTTGACATAAAAGCAACATTGTTTCTATTTCTGTCAAAATCAAGGAATTTTGGAGTTTCATTGAATTTTGATAAAAAAAACATGTATTAACAAGAAAACGTTGGAAATAGGTATAGGAAAGTTATAGCAAATCTATGCAGAATCAAATTCTACATGTGACCGTCTAATAATATACAAGCTGTCACATTTGAAAGAACGAACTTTTCAACTTAAGTTTTGGACAGCCTGTATGCGATAAATCAATTGTCAATATGAATTTCGAAAGTATCATTCTTGCGCTTCCGTCTACCACATAAGCGCTTAAAACCATAAACTGCCGGGTGTTAACATTTAAAATAACGAAGTAAAAGGCAACTTCCGGGATAATCGGAAGTTGCATGACCTCGAACATATCTTAAAATGAAAGAATCTTGAATAACCCTGGAGTCCACGTTTATTCTAACCACACAAACTTCTAACGAACGGCTTCCCTGAGAAACACGGTATTACTTTTTCATATTTGCAATACTGATTTACTTTCAATTCTTGTTTTTTTGTCGTGTTTTGCATAATTATTAATTGGCTGTCTTTTATATAAAACTGTCCTTGTTCCACTTATTATGCTATATACAGTGGCTTCTGTCAATTTTTTTTTAATTTTACAATCATTTTTCGTAACCAGGCTGTCTAGTAAACGTGATGCGTTTTTTATATGCATTAACATTCCGAGAATAGTGCATTTTTACATAAACCAAATTATGTAATGAAATGTGTAATTAAATCGTTAATCTCTCACCCAAATATTTTATAATTATATCTTTAAAGTGCTAATGCTAATCCTTTAAAACCATTTATCATTTTTCCATACCTAGTAACACTATTAATATTTATAAATGCGACTCTTGCCATTCTATATTAATGAAAAACATGAAGATTCCTTAAGATTTTGAAATATGCGGACAAAAGAAATACTATCACATTCTTACACAATCAAATCTATATTAATAAGCCAGTTACTAAAAAAATAACTTTTAACATTTCAACTAAAATTAATCAACATAAATGTCACTTGCACAAATAATTATGTAACGCTACCGTTTTTTTTTTAATAAGGTCATCCGTTCACCTTTCACAAATTTTCCGAAATTTTCCATTTTTTTTCCTTTCTTAGTTGTAATAGAACAATTTTGACCGACCTTGAATTTAGACAGAATCCTTATCGATCGTTTTGCGTCGCGTCGCGTCGCTTTCTCTAGCATTTTGTACGGGTCATTGCATTTTCAGGGTTACGAGATGAAAATTTTGTAGATATTTTGTTAAAAGTAAAATTTAATGGTTAAAAATCTTACTCCATAATTATGAAATTGATATTTTTTTGTATAATTTTTTTATCAGAGTTAGTGCCTTATCGTACGTACTGGCGTTGATATCAATAATATTGTACACATACTCGTAAATTCTTAATTAACATTATCAAGTGTTTGTAATGTATAAAATACGAAATAGTAAATTAAAATTTTAATTTTGTTTGATTAACCGCTTTGTAACCTTTCATTTTGATTATGTTCCATTTTTTTTTGGTAGAGTTTAATGCATCATAAATCAATTATAATTATTATATAATGTAATTTGAAGCAGCACATATAAATAACAAATGCAAATTTTTTATAAGCAGAGATTTATAATTGGCTAAAATTATTCATTCTAAGAACTTTTGATATTGCAAAAATGCTTTTTTTGAAGCTAAGTACTAATGAAATGTGTCCTCGAATATTACGGTAAATATAATTTATATTCAAAATTAAAATTCATTTCCACTTTTTATAAAATTCAAATATTCTACATGGAAGTGTTTAATTAGTGCTTAAAGTTCTCCTAAACTCATCTTTAACTAAATTTCTAAAGTTGTGTATTTCACATATTCATTTTAAAGTCACTAGATATATAAAGTACCGAGGCATCCATCTTAATTCTAGAGGCGCCAAATTCAAATTATGAATTTTAACCAGCAAAGTGATTGCGAATAACTGATGCGTATTAAAAAGTTATGTTAAGTTTTGTAAATAAAACATGAATTATTACGAAGTGGAAAATATTTACCAATGCACATTTCATTGCAACACTTCTGCTATCTACGCACAGGGTGGCCAGGGTGGCCAACTAAGAATGCGAGGTACTGTATATGGAAACTATCCATCGAAGAGGCTTGCGCAAAAAAGTTATTACTAAAACGGCCAATACAAAACCTGGAAAATATTTTCTAGTTTCCGAAATGGCCGCTAGGGGCGTAACTGCAATCTTGAATCCAAAAAGTGATGTTTCGGTGAATTCTGCTATATTAACCTAATAAAAAATAACTGATCTTTAAAGTCGAGGATAATCTGAACTTTTTGTTTGGCACTTTTGACGTATGTCTAAAAATAAAGTGGTGAGGGTATTCAACGGTTTCCATAAATAACCCCTATATCTTCGAAACGGCTAAGCCGATTTTAACGAACTTGGGTTACAAATGCTATAATATTTGAAGTTTTGTTTGTTTCACATATCGTCGCTAGAGGGCTTTGTTCGACATTCCGACAGAAACGGTTAATTTTCGCAAAAAATTAAATGCATTGGTATGACTTTTTCATGAACAAGTGGCTAAATGATGCCTAAACAAGCTCGCGAAAACCGCATCTCTCCTAACCTAAAATATCGGCCAAAGAAATTTTATTTTTTTAACTATATTTTTCTGGAATTGTTTCTATTATGTAAGTTGTGGCCCTAAAAGGACCGATTTAAAGGAGGAAGGTTTTAATGCCCTTGTAAATGATTGAAATGCTGACCATCACGCTCTATGCCTTGCTGAAGCCTCTCATGACTAGACAAAACTGCAACTTCAATTTCGACTCTCGGTATGTTACGTATTGCGTTACGAATCCGGTTTTCATATCTTCTCTAGTAGTAGATTGAGTCCGATCTTTAAGCGCCCCATAAATAAAAATCGAGGCAAGTTAAGTCTCTCGCACATTGCCATTTAGGGATTGCTTGAAAAATCTGGCCCAATAATTCTGCCTCCCACCATACATTTAAACTCCAATGTCCTTGGCGCTGAACTTCACGCAACCAATGGCTGCAGACCAATAATGCATATTGTGCAGATTGACTCTCCGTCACTACTGAAGGTGGCTTGATCGGCCCAAAGAATTTGAAATAAAATTCTATATTTTCGCGTATCATGCCTAACTTCCAATGGCAATAGTTTAACCTTCGATCAAAATCTTCCTCTTTCAAGGCCTGGCGCAAAACGACATTCTTAAAGTAATTAAAAAAGTTTAAACGAGTACCTGTATATTTTGATGGCCATTAGAAATTACCTATGGTCCTTCAAAATATTTTGAACCGTTTTCCGTGATATGCCCAACTCAGTGGATAATGCTCTTGTGCTAACATGAGGATTTCCTTCAATATAGCCCAGCACACGGTTAATATTTTCTTGTGTTCTTCCAATTCTTTGCCGTTGAAACGTAGGTCGAAAACTACCATTGGCTCGTAAGCTCGCCACTAATCAGGAAAAACTCTTACATCGCAAGGACGCCGATTTGGATATCGAGCCGCGTAAACTCATTTAGCTACTGCGGCATTCTGAAGACATTCAAAATAAACCGCAAGCATATCAACAGCTTCATTATTCGTTAAACGCATTTTGAACGCACAAAAATTGCTCAAAGTAACGCAAAAGTATTGACAACTATTGACAATTTGAGGATTATGTATGTTTTGTTTAGGTATCCGTTTCCACTGCCTGCTTCTATTAATTGTATCCATAGTGAATATGTATTTAAACAAACAAAAACAGGCCTTTCGTATAACTTTTAGCATTGCTTACTTGCCCGTAGTAATGTCAAAAGGGTGATTTTATTCTGGTGCATAAATTTACAAACATTTAAAATCGCAATTTCTAGGTATCCTATTCAGAGCCGAAATTGAAGCTGCAGTTTTGTCTACCCATAAGAGGCCTCGGCAATGCACAGACTGATGGTCAGTATTTCGAGCATTTACGGGGCATTAAAAACCTTCCTCCTTTAAATCGGTCCTTTTAGGGCCACAACTTACATAATAGAAACAATTCCAGAAAAATATAGTTAAAAAAATAAAAATTTTCGTATAAAGCTTTCTTTGGCCGATATTTTAGGTTAGGAACAAGATACCTAGATGCGGTTTTCGCGAGCTTGTTTAGGCATCATTTAGCTACTTGTTCATGAATAAAGTCATATCAATGCATTTAATTTTTTGCGAATATTAACCGTTTCTGTCGGAATGTCGAACAAAGCCTTCTAGCGACGACATGTGAAACTAACAAAACTTCAAATATTATGACATTAGTAGCCCAAGAATAGCTCATGTCAACGCACCCAAGTTTGTTAAAATCGGCTTAGCTGTTTCGAAGATACGGGGGTGATTTAAGGAAACCTTTTAATTCCCCCACCACATTATTTTTAGACATCCGTCAAAAAGTGCCAAACAGAAAAAGTTCAGATTATCCTCGACTTCAAAGATCAGTTACTTTTTTATTAGGTTAATATAGCAGAATTCACAGAAACATCACTTTTTTAGATTAAAGATTGCAGTTACGCCCCCTAGCGGCCATTTCAAAAACTTGAAAATATTTTCCAGGTTTTTGTATTGGCCGTTTTAGTAATAACTTTTTTTTGCGCAAGCCTCTACGATGGATAGTTTCCCAGATACAATACCTCGCATTCTTAGTTGGTCACCCTGTACATTTTCTTTATTTAATTGCCTTGAACTAAAGTATCTCCTACTATTTACAAATAACGTAAGTAAAGAATAAATTATATTGTGACAGTATGGCACAGGTGGCAAATTCTCGGATTGTAGCCATATTGCTACAACATCTTTGGTGCTCACCTTGTTTCTTATGAGCAGCTCTTCATGTGATCGGAATTCAAATTCGCAATCAGTAATATATTTGAAAATATTCCTGTTGGCCTAACACAGACTGGTGCTTTTATATTTTCTCAATCTGGTGAAATACCGACCCCTAGGTACTCCAGATTATTCTTATAATCAGTGAATTGTAGCAGTCGTCGCATGTTTTTTTGTTTTTCCTAATTTTATTAATCAACGTGATCACTTATGAGAGTTTCATCGCTACTGAAACGTGATATCTTTAAATCGAGCTTGTCTACATGATTATTAGTCTGGTCCTCCAGATCTTCATTCAATAATGAGAAATTTATTGAGTTGTAGTATTTGACCAGATGGTCAGTGTCAGAACGTCCGTAGTTAGTGTTATTAACTTTTGCCTCAAATTGTGATAGGTACACCATTCGTAAGGCACATTTGAAATCCCGTGCATCGGGTACCGAACGGCGACTCCAGATCATTGTCATTTTCAACATGCAATATCTAAAGTTTGTTTGATTTAAATATAGATGTTGGAGGTCCAATGATGTTGCAGTGGACAGGAGAAGGCTCGCCTGGAATAGTTTCCAATCGTTGCCATCTGTCTTCAAACTTGTGACAATTTCCATAAATGTATGTAAAAACGTTATAGCTGCATCATGCTCCTTGGAATTGAAATTGGACATGGCCATATTTTGAGGTCGACTTGTCATCCGTTTGAACCACTTCTGCATTTGCATTAAAAACCATGCCGTGATTTGGTGCTTTGCATCAATTTTCCTTGCCGAAATTTGATATAAAATAGCAGCAGCGGCGTCATGGCCGAGTAAGGCCACACTCAAACTCGTGTTCATTTTTTCAAAGTGATTTGGATTGATCCCATTTGCTTTCACCGGGGGACGTAATTTGCGAATATCACCTTTATCCAACTCAAAAACCTGTCGTATGGGCACTATGGATATTTCATTACTGGGCAGTTTGTATGCATCAACCGTTCTTTCGTCAAGGTAAAAATGATGGTCACTCATCAATGAACCAGCAACATTTTTAAATACATGTACTCCATCCGGCATCACAAATAATTTGTCATTGTCCATGCATGGATTTGGAATGGAATTATTGATTGTACTATGCTTATGGGCGTTTATGTTTAATAATCGCCAGGCCACTCTGTTTTGTGGCCCCATATCAGATATGAGAGCACGAATTGTCAAACTGATTTCAAGTGACGTTTTGATTAAGGGCATTATTCTCTCAAGCACTTCACTTGAACAACATGAGTTTCCCGTGAACTCATAAGCCACTGTCTGTTTCCACCTGCTGGATACTCCAGCCAGCATAAATACAAGTGCATGTGTGGCATGCTTGTCATAACTTCCAGATGCATTTTTCAGAGTAGGTTGGCTCACTGTCAGTCCAAGAGAATGGTCGTATTGCAGTCCAGGTTTAATTGCCATCTCATCAATCAGTAGATTGGCCTCCTTTTCCTCTGGTTGAAAACTTGCCATCTTAAACAAAATGAACATGTGATACTATACATGGTAGCGCAAGTACTACCAACTTTTAGTTGCATAAGCTTAAATATGTCATCCTGCATACCAACCCATTTCAACTTCCTAATACGATGTTGTATAGTGCGTATACTTGGATAAGGAAGATTTTGTTTTCTCAATTCTTCATAGCCTTTTTTACCACAGACTAAGTATAACTTTAGGGCTTTAGTCAAAGTTTCTTCTGACCATTTTGTTTCACGATGTGATCCTATTTTCACAAACATTAAATGATCTTCATTGAAAATCTTTTTGAGCCTTTCATCTTGCTCCTCACAACGTCTCTTATATACACTACATCTATTGACTGATCTCCGTAAAGCAAGCTTTAACTTGCTGATATAAAAATTTACATTTCCACCATGTGCAGGCTCTTCAAGCAATGTATTTATCTCTGATTCACAAATACTCCGTGACAGATTCTCCAATATCTCATTTTCATCTAAAAATAGTGTAATACAAGTAGTAGTAGTACAATCGGAATTTAATTCTTGTATACCAACGTTACTTTGCTTTTCATTTGATGCATTCACTGTTAATTGACCACTTACATTTTAGTTTAGAGGTTACTCTCCGATTTTTAGCAACCGGTTTCCATTTAAAAAAATTATCGCTTACGTCATAACTCAAAAACAAAAGACGATCTTTAAATGACGGTTACAGTAAAATATGTTTCATTTAAGATAAAAATTGACGTGTTTGAGGATTTTTTCAAAAACGTTTAATAAGAGATTTATTGCGATAGTTCCAGACTTTACACTCCCACTGTATAAACAACCTCGTTATACAACAACCTCTAAGTATATAACTTAACTTGATTAAATAGCAATAAAAAAATAAAAGATTGGAATTTTTATGCTGTTCAAAAAATAACGATACAATTATTCAAAACGTAACTAAAATTCTTGTTTTCCGACTTTAGCTGAAGAGGTCATCAATGATTTTTTCAATGTTGATTCTTTTTGCTCGATCATTTTCTATTGAAAGCAGGGCTAGGACACTGAATCTCTCCTGGCCCAGTTTTTGATTAGTTTAAGTTTAGAAAAAGACCGCACTGCCTTGGCGACGGTGACAGGAACAGTAGGTACATTACGCAAGCAGTGCATACGTCAGGGTAAGTTGAAGCCAAAATGTTGTAGTGAATAACCAACATATTTGCCAGTTCTTTGACACTATCAATTTTCTTGGGGTCTTTGAATGCAGGTTTCATAGAGTAGAGTGGAGAAGGAAATGCTGCAGAAATGTCATCAGGGAACCTTTTCATAAATTTCATAGCTTCATTTTGAAGATCGTTGTCAGTTGATTTCAAAATGAATTCAGGCTGAACAATTTTAAAGGTGTCCAAAACAGATTTCATTCCTAGAAAGCGCGCGTCCAGTTACTCACTCAATGTATCTATCATTGGGTAAAATATTGACACTTCGAAACAATACTTAGGATCTTGCAGCCTTTCATCCTCGCATAGTTCGTGAAAATGTTTTCTTAGCCATTCGCTTTGGTATGCATCCTTGTTTTATACCCCACTGCTGACAAATTTGTTCAGCCTCTTCAAAAAAGTCTTCGAACTGACCCTTTATTTCCTTAAACTTCCAATAGTTTGTAAGCTGAAAGGAGGTCTACCGCCTCCGACTGTAATGTTTTGGAAACTATGTTGATAGTTTCAAGGATTTTGTTTTGGATTAGCATCAAAAGAACGAATTTGAAAAATTCAAGTTTCTTCTTCAACTGCATGGCTTTATCTCATTCCTTTTTCGTTTTACTAGTAAGAGCCAGATTCGAAAGAAACTTCAAAACTTCACAGAATCTTTGTTTTAAGGAATTGACGGCATCAATCCTCCCAGCCCAATGTGTAGGGTTGAGGCTTCAATGTCACTTTCGAAGAACCGCTCTGGTAGGACGATTTTAACACATGCTAACGAACAATGCTGTAGCCAAAAAAACAATACACACTTTGAACTGTCTCAAAAAACATCTCTTCGACAGCATCTTTCAGCACAAGATTTAAGTTGTGTGCTGCACAGTGAACAAAGAAAGCATGCGGAGCTTTTGCTTGTATGCGTTGTTGCACGCCGCTGTAAGTCCCACTCATAACAGAAGCCCCGCCATGCCCTTGGTCTCGACATTTGCTCAGATTCAAGCCCTTTGATTCCAAAGTTGAGAGTATTTCATCGGCTAGTCCTTCTGCTGTCTGGTCTTTCACTTCTATAAAAGAAGAGAATGTTTAACTCTCTCGACTTTCTAAACTCATCATTTTCAATTTATACATATGGATAAACTTCACTCGACTGGTCGACCTTTGAAACATCTTGAGTGGTGTCAAAAATTACCGATAAAAATGACGCACTTTGTAGTTCACTTATAAACTATTTTTGAACATGGGAGGCCAACAATTCATTCAGTTCATTTTGAACCTTCGGAGTTAAATACTTTGTAGTGCATTGAGGCCGCAACAAAAGTTTTTAAACCATTCATCGTAAACAATGCAGGATCGGGCATGATCTCTTGATCCTTCGTGGCTTGCTATGCGTTCAGATATGTGCTTCCAGTCCCTCACTCCAGTTGATGAGAATCTCTGATTCCCACTTACACGATCATTAGAATGCTGAGGAAATAACCAGCAAGGAAGGCAGTCAGTCGTTGGTTTTAGAGTAGCACAACCTTTTTAACTTTAGACCACCCTTTGTTGTTAAACTGTAAAAACTGTTTGAAAAACATCTATTTTGTTGATCTTTGTCTTTTGGAAAAGGTCATCAGGCTGGTAGGTACCTTATTTTATTAGTTTTCTACAACAGTGGAAATCTCTGCTTTCAAGAAAGTAGTAGGTCCAATTAAACCCACAATTCTACTTTGGCTTTCGAGCTTCCGCATGCGCAATAAGTTGCCGCGTCAATTTGAATCGGTGAATAGATCTTTTTGATTAATTTATTGCATGTTTCTAAGGCTGAACAAAAAAATCTAAATAAATTATTAAGTTTAACGAATAAATATTATTGACAAAAAAAATGTTAGTAATTGAGAGCTGAATTTTTTCTACTTTTTATATATTTTTAATTAAGGCAACTAAAAATAAATCAAATTCGCCTTCTAAAATACAAAACGAGTGTCAAAAAAGTATAAAAAATAACAATAAAAAAACTTTATTTTAACATACCAACTTAGATATTATAAAAATAAATGTACCGATGGACTTGAATTTGTAAAATGTAAAAGATTTATTGCTATTTGATTGACCTCTTCTGTATCTGTATTTGATAAGCCCACAGTTTCTTTCTTGGAATTTTTCTTCGTTTTATAAAAACGTTTTTGCTGTGTAATGTTTTTGTTGTGGTGTACTTTGGAACTTGTGCCTATTGTACGTTTCAGGTCGCGACTTTGTTGCAACCATATTGCATGTAATGTGGGTTTAATTGGACTTTCTTGAAAGCAGAGATTTCCTCTGTTGTCGAAAAGTTATCGATATCATGGATTAGCTCCATTAATTCCAATTTTAATTTTTCTTTTTCATTACCAAGATTTCTTCTGGTTGGGATGTATTTTGCGAAATAGCAGCAAGTATTTTCTGCTCTTCCTCACTAAAAATGCTGTCATCGATTTGAAGAAAACTGTTAGCTAAAACAAATTTATAAATTACCACTTCTAATATGTCGATTATTGATAAAATGCCAACTTAACCAATGCATATAATCAAACAGTACTTAATAATGTACGTCGCCTCCAATAATACCTACACTCATACTAATAAAAAATTACAGGAAAATCTTTTTTAGAGAATACAATTTCCTAGCGTAAAAAACAAATATATACATAAAGTTTGTTTTAAAAATGCGTTTTTTCGAAATTGTTGCTGCAGCAATGTGTGCAATGACTAACCCAAACCAAAACTTTGCCAACCACCAGCGTGCATGAAAATTATACATTTGAACATTTTTTACCTTATATTATCATTTGGAATAAACACATGAGATCTGAAATAAACAGAATGCAAAAGTATACTGTATAGGATTATTTTGTAGATTTTTGTTCTTCGTTTGTTTGCTATTTTTATACAACAGTATCTTTGGAATAATGGATGATTTTTTTTTATTGAAATGTGTTAGATCTATTAATTTACCTGGTTCTTGTGCAATATTTCTGACCTCAAGTTCATTTCTGTCATTAAGATATCTGCAGACTAGGTGAACATGCTTGCACATATTCCACTTCACAGAGAAATCTATACACGAGTAGCCATATTGATGAATGCATGCATTGCATTGTTGACACACCAATTTGAAATTACTTCCACTTTATAAAATTCTTGACATGAGGGTGAAGGTACATCCCATCCCTATTCTCTGACCATGACCAGGTTTGGATCCATACATTCACTTGTTTTATGTCTCGCTCGCAAATCTTTAATTTAACTGGAAATTTTGCCTTTATTTAAAGTGATCAATCTTTCAAATAATTCACGGACAAACTTCATCAGTGCATTTATTGCTTTATTGCCACTTTCCCATTTAAATATACAGGGTGAGTCGTTAACAATGGGAAATCTGGAAACTGGGAATAGTAGAGCCTAAAATATGAGGATTGAGCGCAACATTCCTTATACAAATCTTGCTCGTTTAAGAGATACCGGGTGTTCAAGTTAATAATTTTAGTTCTAAATTTTCCAATAACTCAGCAAGTTTTTATAGAATCAACTTGAAAATTGGTATTATTATGTTTTTCAGCATGACGAATAAGAATTTGACATCAATTTTAACTTTGTTCATAAATGGCGCTGGTTACACACTGCTGAATAGATAAATCGATGCTTATCTTTTTTGTTTGTGTAGAATCACTTAAACTGAATCGCAATGAAAGAGCAACCTTTTTTACGTGGTTAATACATACTTGTTTAATTTTGATATCTTGATCCGTTTTCGAGATATTTGACTTCTCAAGTTTCAATACAGTTCATCCTATTGACACAATTTTTAATTTTTAAACACGAAACTCAGTAAATAATAAATAAAACAAGAAATAATGCATAGGTACACAGAGTATTCAATAGGCCTTACGGCCAGATAGTGTTCGCAAGAGGAAGTTATAACGTCTCTAAAGTGTTCATAGTAAAAAAATAACAAACATGAAAATAATACCTTCTAAAATTGATTTTTCAAAAGAGTAGCAAGTTCATACAACTGTCATATGTAATGCAAGCGCCCACGTATTATGCCGGTGAATAACTTATTTCGAAATGTCCACCACCCACTTCAATGCACTTTTCTATTCGTTTTCTTAGAGATCTTCTAATGTTAAAAAGCAATCCTACCTTATTTCTGATGACATTGGCAGCTTCTTGAATTTTTTGAAGCAATTCTTCACGGGAATCAGTTCTTTCCTTGTAGACGATTTCCTTCAAACTAGACCAAACAGAGAAATCTAGGGGGTTAAAATCTGGACTTCTAGGTGGCCAAGGAAATTCACTTCCACGACCAAACCATCGATGTGGATAAACTGTTCGTTCAGATAATCGCGCACAGGCAGAGGGAAATGTGGTGGCGCTCCATCGTGCATAAACCACATGTTTTGTCTTAGTTCAAGCGGTATATCGTTCATGTAAATTTCGTTCAAGAAAATCTAAGTATAGTTGACCGTTCAGATTCGGTGGAAGTACAAAGGGACCAATAAAAAAATCAGATATCATCCCACACCAAATGTTCATCTTGAACTCCTGCTGGAAATGTCTATCCCTTATGGCATGTGGATTCTCAGAATCCCACAAATGATTATTCCTCCAGTTGATAACTCCCCGTCTAGTAAATGTTGCTTCATCGGTGAAGAGAATTTTGCTCTTTTCGTAAGATTCTATTGATAGACGTTTGACTTATTCCTGTCGCTGAACTTAAACGACGAGTACTTACGACGAACTAGAACTTCATCCTCTTGTTCTACCGCAATTGTTTTTGGAGCACCATTATGACGCTTAGGACGAAAACACCCAGTTTCTCCTAGGCGATAATAAATATTTCTAAAAAGTTCATGATTTGTTTTTTTTTTGGATTAGGATATAATTCTAAATATCTTCGGGTTGCAGCAAGTCCATTAAAATCTGTTTGAGCAAAAACACAAACCATATCTCGCATTTCACTGTTAGGCAACTCATTATGCCGTGGCATTTTTTTACTACTTATTCTTGTACAAATAAAGCAGAAAGAAAAAGATAAGCCTACTTACTTAGCACTCTTTGACACAAGCTTAACAAGCATAAATAATGATAGCTGTCAGATGCATTTAAGCCAACTTATTTTTTTCAGAGCAATAAGCCAACTTTGTATTTGAAGTACTAAAAGTTGTATTAATAGGCCGAACTGCATTGAAACTTTAGGAGGCAAATATCTCGAAAACGGATCAAGATATCAAAATCCAACAAGTATGTATTTTTCCTGTAAAAAAGGTTGGTCTTTCAAATTTTTGATTCAGTTTATGTGATTCTCCACACATAAAAAAGATAAGCATCGATTTATCTATTCAGCAGTGTGTAACCAGCGCCCTCTATGAGCAACGTTAAAATTGATGACAAATTCTTATTCGTCATGCTGAAAAACATAATACTAATTTTCAAGTTGATTCTATGAAAACTTACTGAGTTTATGGAAAATTTAGAAATAAAATTATTAACTTGAACACCCTTTATCTCTTAAACGAGCAACATTTATATAAGGCATGTTGCGCTTAATCCTTATATTTTAGGCTCTACTATTGCCAGTTTCCAGATTTCCCATTCTTAACGACTCACCCTGTATATATATATATATATATATATATATATATATATATATATATATATATATATATATATATATTATAATATGGTCTCGTCCATTCGCTTAATATGTATATTTGTGTTTAATCCACTGTGCAAACGATAACAATATGCCCAAGCTTCGACATTTCCAGTATAATAGTTTTTAAAGTACTGACCAAAATCAAATGTCTTCATTATTTAGCAAAAGTCTCAAAAAATTATCCACAATTTGGGTAAATGCACTTTGGTCTAGTTCTTGCAGTACAGTCCTAAATTGTTTGTAGACCATAACCTGAGATGGAAACATAAACATGTAACTGCAAAGAATTACTTATACATAGTCAAGCACCTACCTGTTTTCTTTGGAAAGTATTTTGTTCAGATTCTTACGCCAAGAGCGGTCTACATGCCATGTGCAGTAAATTTTGTAACACAAAAAAAAATGTTTATCTGTACACATTAAATACCGAGTCTGCCGGTTCCATGACACGTATCCATGCATTATAGAATATTTTTTCCATGGCTGACATAAATACTCGTGGCAGTATTTGTATTCCCAATTTGTCTTTTATACGTGAAAAAATAAAACAATATTTTCTCGTCTGACCGATTGCTAAATAAAAATACACAAGGAAACCCTTCCCGCAAATCATCCAGAACTAAAAGTGTTTGTAACTGAAAATCATAAGGATTGAGCCCATGGGTGCCATCTATGCATATACAATCATCTTCAAGCATTTCCAATTCGCTCATATTCATAACAATCAAAATAAAATTTTCTTTTTTCAAATTTGTATGTTCCAATAAAGTAATGTCCTGAGGCTTATAAAATAACACACATCCACTGTTCTCGACCTCTTTGACTCATGATTCTATGCTGGCGGCATCATTTGTATGTCTTATAGCTTCATTGTTCAAATTAAAAGTTTGTTGAATATTGTGCAAATCCTTTTTTGTTAAAAGATCAGTTCGATCCAGTTCTGAATTGCAAATGGAATCCCTAACTTCATCCAAGATAGCCTGAAATGGTATTTTCGGTGCAATTTTCATTGCAAATGCCCCAAATTATTAGATCCGTGTCCTGCATGTGTTTTGGTGTATTCTACAAGGCATCTTCCTGATGCACGACATATGGTAAGTTTTATTCCAGCGGGACAAAGCCCATTTATTTTTTTGTCCCTTGTGTTTTTATATGCCTTATTCCCTTTCCTGTATTGTTATAATATCCAGATCGATGACAAACATATTTCAAAATTTTATATTTCTCACTTGTATACCACCCATGTTCACTGATAAAAAAAGAACATGTGACCTTTTCTTCCTTGGCTTTCCAAAGTGTAAAGGCATCTTTGGACAGCAAATTCCATGGATTTTTTGGTAATTATTATATCATGAATGTTTTGAAAATGTTGATATAATTGATTCCTGGAAAAGTCTGCATTTTAGGTTTATTATAAGTTTTGTTATGAAAGAATAAGTTCAAAGGTAAATATGTAATTAAAAATTATTATTAATTTTATTAAATGCATATATAAAAAGTTTACCTCGAGTAGGATTTGAACACACGACCTGTACTTTGCTACATATTTACCTTTGAACTTATTCGTTCATAACAAAACTTGTAATAAATTAATATTAGTCAAGTTGCTTTGGTGTGTGTGTGAATCCTTGCGATACTGCAGGCTCACATTCCATTAATATAAGTAATTTGATTGTAATCTCATTATATTTAGAATTAACATCAGTTCTACATACATAAATACAAAATTTGCATCGACTGGGGCTTGAATCTCGATGGCGCAGATGGTTAGCGCGGTACTCTAGCAAAGTACTGGTCGTAGGTTCAAATCCTACTCGAGGTAAATTTTTATTTATGTATTTAATAAAATTAATAATAATTTTTAATTACTGCATTTTAGGGTTTTTTGTCTCTTAGAACTAGTTCTAAGTGATTATTATTTTTATAGTAAGTTTTTAAATTTTTTAGATGATTAAAATGTTTTTCACACTTGTTACATTTGTGTGTGTGTACTTTTTGGTTTTCGTCAACTGCTTCTCTTTATCTGTAATAGATGAAAAATTAAAAGTACAGTTAATTTAATTATTGTATTTATAATTACAGAGGTAGCAGTTTAAAGATTAAACAAACCAACACGGCAAGTTATATAGAAGCTTGTAAAATATTATTCATTACATGGATGGAATCGCTTTACGTGTTGTACTAAATTTGAATACTTCACAATACTTTTTGGCATTCATTGCAGAAGGCTGCTTGTTTGTACATTTTGTATGGGGCTAATTTGGTTAATTGATCTGTAAATGAGTTTTAGACGTATAATTATTATTAAATACATGAACATACGTCGAATTTGAGATGAAAAATTGAAAAAGTAAATTAACCAATACCTAAATTATAAATTAAATAAAGCGAAACTACTTACCAGGATGGAACTTTTTTACATGTACTCTTAAATTACTTTCCTTGCTAAACGTTGTTTTACATATATCACAAGTCGCAACCATTTTCAACAATAATTACAGCAAGAAATGAAAACGATCCCGCTCAATAAAGTATTTTCCGTTAAATATCAACTGGTTAACTAACCTAACCTAGAAATTACCAGAACAAAACAATAAAACGCGAAATGAATCTCTGCGCATGTGCAGAAGCTCGAAAGCCGAAGTAGAATTGGTATCTCTAGACACAAGTTGGTTCGTAGTAGGGCGAGGGAGGAGTTAGGTGAATAATGCGAACAATGCGCTCCGCTCCAGTCCAGTCATGTACAATATAGCTTTAATAACAACTTGGTTGCCATTATATTTCTTTTGAGTGTGAATCATGAACTAAATTTAACCTGGGGACCCCTAATTACAAAATATCTAAATGTGTTTTTCAATACCTACTTTCTAATGAATCCGTAGGGGCTCCCGGCTACATGAGCGTGAATGGAATTTCATGCAGAACGTGAAATTTTTTTAATTTCAAAAGTATGTTTAACAAAGCATACCTTAATTTTGTTGAACTATAAAAAAAAGGGTAATTATGCTTTTGAAATTCCAAACACGTGTATGGAGCCGGGGGCCCCGCGGTCGGGACACTCAACGTGTCAAACGCTTTTACTATGTATGACAACTCTCAACAAGTGCACATATGTAAAAATTCAGTGGTGCCAAATTAAAAAGTTTAAGATTTTGCCGGCATAGGCCTGAAAGAATGAGTTTCTGGACGATTTTGAAGATATGAAACTTAGTATTGCCAGGCGAAGGCACAAATTAATTGTCCGATCTTGACTAAAATTAGACATAGAATTTATTTATTGTCACACTTCGCATATATGTTTATTTCAAATAACAAATTTGAATACTAATGACATTATCAAATAAATTATCGTTTTTAAGTAACTACTTATTGTTATACAGGATGTTGTTATCAACTTTGTTAATCCACGAACAAAACAAATCTGTATACTAATGTTGATTTTGTGGCTTCCAGCATATCCGACAGGTGAGTGCTTCAATTTCATTTTTTCATGCATCTTGCTATATTCATAAAAAAATTGGGAACACCATAGAGAACGTTTAATAGATTTTCGTTCATTAATATAATATGAACTTGGGTGTTTCAAGTGATTTGTTTCCAAATTCGGCCTTGCTTTCTTCGGCTTTGTTAAAGTGAACCAGTGCTTATGAAATCAAATTTTTTTGTTTATTTAGGAAACGAGCCGTAAAATCACAAAATAGCAAGTGACCTTATTCGTGTATATTGAATTGACAAATACGGAAATGGCAACAAAATTCGAGTACATTCAGTGGCCTAGAAGTTCGACCTTAAAGCATCAGTGTATGACCCGTGTAGAGTGTGGGTAATGTGCATAATATCAGATTGTCTGTGTGTATAGTTTCTGAGAAATCAAAAGACAAAGTCCCTTTTTTGAAACTTCAACACCCTGTATCTCGAAAATGGTGGCCTTTGGACCATGTGTTTGACAAAATTAGCTTAATTTCACACACAGAATACGCCCTAGAAATTTTGGCGGACATTTTTGAAATACCGTGTGCGTATGTGTGTATATATATATATATATATATATATATATATATATATATATATATATATATATATATATATATATATAGGGTGCGGCATTAGTGCGTCGAAGTACGATATATCCGTTATTAAAGGAGATTAAGTTATTTACAAAAATTATAGGCAACTTAAAACTTCACATTATAAAATTATTTTCGTATTTACAGGGTGTTACATATTACCAGGGTGAACCAAACATGCTTTTTTTAAATGGTACACCCTATCTATTATTTCGAATTTAGATTAAGCTCATCTCCCCCATACTTTCAATATATGGTTTCATTACATTATACAGGGCATTTCAAAAGTTATGATCAATTTTACACGAAAATCATTCTCATTTCAACGTCCTGTATACCCTAGGGTTATAACAATAATTTTTTTCAGGCATAACTTTTTGACATTGGTACAGTGTTACGAGAAAGTGCTATTTCTTTATTATTGTGAGCCAAAACTCGAACACATGATTTTGTCAATTTTTTCAAATGCATCGCCCTTTATTTTATTTTAAAAAGTGAAAATACACTTTATGTTCTTTCATTTTTATTAAGCACTTCCTGTAGCTAAAATCGTTAGCAAGTATTTTGAACTCGCAACCAAAGTTGTTCACGCGTTTGTATTGGTACAGAATACACCCTAGATTTGAGAAAACCCCATACACAAACATCGCATGGATTTCAGTCCGGCGATCTAGCTGGCCATTGAACTGGACCACCTCTACCAATCCATTGGTTTTCGAACGTCTGAATCAGAAATTGACGCAAATGAGCCGGACACCCATTGTGCATATACCACGTGTCTTGCCGAATATTTATAGGAACCTCCTCTAGTAACGTGGGTAAAATATTCTCACGAAAATTTAAATAATCTCCTGTCAATCAACCGGGCAGCTCTACAGATCTAATTAAGTTGCTATCAACAATTCCAATCCACACATTGATGCTGAACCTATGCTGATGTTTAATCCGTTTCACACGAGGGTTATCGCCAGCGTACGAATAGTGGTGTGAATTGTGCAGATTATCAATCCCACCTTTGGTGAAAGTTGATTCATCCGAAAATAAGATGCGGGAAAAAAAAAAGTTGGGCCCTCAATTTTTTTATTTCTCATTTTTTTAAAATGAAATCGGTATAAGTTCTCTCTGTGTATAATTCGATGTTTTAGAAATTCCAGAATGCATAGCGGACAATCTTCGTACACTTAATTCTGGATTATCTTCGAAATCTTCAAATTCTTTCGTTACAACTGAACGTCTACCCATTTCATTTTTATTCAAATAGCAGTTAATGATATTCAATTATCGCCACTGACACATTTGTCAATAGTTTAAGACATATTATTGTAACTCTACAAGTTGTCAAATTCATTTGTTTTTATTTTTTTCAATAGCCAGCTAGATCGCCGGACTTGTGTATGGGGTTTTCTCAAATCTAGGGTGTACTCTGTACGAATACAAACGCGTGAACAATTTTGGTTGCGAGTTAAAAATGCTTGCAATGAGCTCCGGCTGATACGTAATATTTACAAACGGATCAGACATTTTTTAAATAAAAGAATTTCCCTATGCCTTTCAACTAACGGTCATCATGTGGAGCATTTATTGTAATTTAATATTAAGTTTAGTTTAATTTGTTATTCGTTATTTTTTAGATTAATAATAAATTAGAATTAATAAATGATCCATAGAAATTAAAATGAATAAAGTTTAAAAAAATATATATCTAGTACAAAATAACAAATAAAAAGTTGTATTAAAAAACATAAGACGTTTTTTCTTGAAAACGGTTCGTTTTAAGGATGTTTAACAAGAGTACCTTTTTCACGTGGAAACTATCAGAGAATCATATTTTCACAGAAAATTGACAATCGAATTCAAGCGTAAGGTAAAAAATGTATAGGGCCCCTGCCCCTAGTCCGACCCTGTATATGATATCCACTTGTCTTTATCACTAAAAACTGTAATTATCATTGGTAAATAGTATGCCAAATTTGAAAGGTGAATCTAAACTAGTTCCAGAGTAATCAAGCAAAAACCAGTTTCGTGACGTCATCTTTAAAGAGTTGTTCATCTCTCCCTCAAGAATCATTTCCGGACCTAAGTTTATAGAAACTGTTCTTTATGTTTTTCTCTGTAAAATCACCCATTTAATTTTGTAGGGGTTGTTCCGGGACACCATATATATATATATATATATATATATATATATATATATATATATATATATATATATATATATATACTTACAGGGTGGTTCAAATTTATTTAAAAAATTACCGGTAGGTTCTCCAGTGAACAACAGTAATTTTTCGCTAATAAACATATTCGGAAACGAATAGTTTTTAAAATATAATAAATAAAATAGTGTTAAACATATTATAATTACATAAACATAGCAACCTATCATTAAATTGATAAATTTATATTTTGATATTTAAATGCTTTGTTTTGAAAATAACATGTATGTTTTTCATAGCAACCTATGCTTTTGTTTAATATCATTTTACTCATATTTTAACATTTAACTGCTTTGTTTTCATTTCTGTTTTTGAAAAATATCTGGTGTGGAACACACACGACCTTGTAACATTCAAAATGGAAATTAAGAGAAATGAAATAATTACATAACGCGGCGGCAGCCATTGTTAAAGCTGTTTTAACCATTGGGATGTAATAATAAATAAGCCATTGGTGCTTTGTCATATTTAATGCTGATTAAATACGGATTGTGTGGTAAAAAATGTTCTTATTCTTTTTAAGCAAGCTAATGAGCCAACCTCATTACTATTGAAAAAATTGAATTAGGGCGACAAACACGAATTTTCAAACTTTAAAAAAGTATTGAAAAATAAAAACCGATATTGCTTAATTTTAGGTAACTACCTGATATCAAATTAACCATTTTAACCGATTCAACATATTCTGGATTGAAATTTAAAATTGTTTTAGGTTAGGTGTCAAAAAGTGACAGGTCGGGTATTATTATTTTCAGAATGTTGTTTTCTATCAAAATAAGCAAAAATATACTGGTTGTCTCATTTAAAATAAGAAAGTTGAGGTCATTTCCGTGCAAAGTGTAAATGACAGAAAACAATTGAATATGTCAAAAAATCCAGACCTACCTACCTACCAAATATTTATTTTTATAAACAAGTAATGAAGTTATAGGGGCGAACTACCTGCTGCGACACCCGGTATATAAGCATATTAAGTTTCTCATATATATATATATATATATATATATATATATATATATATATGAATACAAGACAAGGTCTACTTTGGCACTATTAGATAAGATACCAAAACGTATTCTACATTTTATTCTTTTTTCATTGTTACTCACATTAAAGTACGTTCTAAAGTTGCCGAACTAGACAGAGCAATGGAAAAAGTCTGAAATGCTCGAGGTTGCTTGTTGTTAAAATGGCTTTGTTTCACTTTCTAATTTAGAACTAATTGCACATAGAATTGTAATTGGTGATTACAATTGACGAAGTCAACGTATATTATTTCATAAGGACAGCCTGAGCAACCCGCAAATATATGTTGGATAGGTTGTTTCGTTCGCTACTTCAAACCTACTTTGCATCTTACCGTAACATAGACTTTTTTGTAACGATTGAGGAATGTTGTTTCCGAAATCGTGTTTGTTTACTCGTCAATTTGAACTTGTATATGATAATCCTAATATAGGGTTCCAACTTTCTCGAAACATGAAGTAAAATTTTACACGATTGAAAAAAAAGTCATAATTCTTGCAATATTACCGAACAAAGCAGAACCGGGTTCAGGCAGAGTATGGTATCAAAGATAATGTGCGTAGTTTGTTTCGACTCTGACTTTAAACCTCCTTTACATTTTACTGCAAAGGGAAGGATTGCTCGAGAGTGGATGTTGCCCAAATCGGCTCTATTTAAGTACTCTTAAGTCGGAAATTTGAATTTAGAACCAATGTTACATATGAGAATACTAATCGAGGCATCAGAATTGCACTGAAGTTTATATGGATGGTTGTTGTTAAATTGAATTTTGTATCATAAACTCACTTTATACTGCTGCATTAGAAAGCCATATTTGAAACTATTTAGTTTAATTGTGGAAATCAGCTACATTTCACTCAGACATTGAAATTAAAAATGACAAATGTTGAAGGATTTTCAACCCTCTAGTAAGACGAAATCAAGTATGACTCTAATACGTGCCAGTAAATTGTGATTTAAAAATTTTCCGAGTGAGGCGCAGGCGAGTTCAGCTAAGTAAGATATTATAGGTTAAACAGATGTACGAAACCTTTTCGGTTAAGTTGTTTCCATACCAGCCTTGCTATTTAATAGCACATATCAATATTTTGTTTACCTACACACTTTTTTTCTTGCAGGGACGAGACGATGGTGCGTGCAGATTAAGCCTTGTCTTGGGTCTTTTTGAGCAAGTGCTAAATGTTGAATAGTGTTTGATCGTGGCACCGGAGAGGAGTTTGTACAATTCCTCATTGTTCCGGTAGCGAGTTGCAGGTGATTTGTGTCAGATTGTTTTGCCGTCAAATCAAGTATTTCCGCGACCAGATAGTCCATCAAAACGCTCGGGCGCCCACGCACTCCGCATGATTCCCTCTAGCAGGGCGGTGCTGCAGAGCTTTGCCTTCACTTTTCTCTCGACCTTACTGGATTTCTGTGTCCAGGCACGTCATTTTATAATATAATGTAATTTTTAACGTTGTCGAACGGACTGATGCTGATGAGCATTTTATTTTGGCCAAAGTAGGAATAAGATATTATATAACCATTCGTCCCTAATCTATTAGTTTGAGATGCGTTGAAATAAGGAAATCTTACTTTACTTAGTATCATGCGAAAAACCGCATTATGTATTATTCAAATTTTAGTAGATATAGACTATACACATTTGTTCATGAAAAGGGACTATTTACTTGTATCAGTGGCGCTCTGTTAAAATACGTTTCAATATTTTAATCAAAAATGCGTAACAGTGTTATTTTCCGTTTCTTATACTTCCTTTACTAATAATCTACTCCTGCATAGAACACGTTTTAAATTTAATTTACATAACAAATTGATTAAATATTTAGAGACAGGTTTTGTAAAATAAATTCAAGTTTAACTCAAAAACGAGTCCTATCCAAAGAGATACTGTTTTGTGTAAATATTCATATTTCGACGCATGTGTACGTTATTCGAAGTTTATTAAAAACCTGTTCATTTTTCTTAACTATTTATTTAATCAGTAATTTAGATAAAATCATGTTTCCTAACACGAGTATGCATTTTTACAATATTGTAATGTAATTTTAATCGAAACCGATTGTCAGGCGAAAATGACTTTTTATGACGAGATAAATGACAGGGTGGAAAATAATATTAATTTTGAAAAAAAGAATGTTAACGTATCTTATGCCAACATAACTTAAAATATGACAAACATTTTTTCAAAATATTTTTAGTAAGTTAACAACGTCTGCACAACAGATAATGCGTATCTCGTATTCGAGAGGTAGTAGGTTCCATTCCCGTTACCGCCCACAGAGCTTTTCCTCATATACATATAGCGACAGGGTCACTGCGGCTATTCAGACGAATGCTGGAGTAGTATCTTCCCCCTCAGAACCCAAACTACACTCCTTCCGATGCTATCCTGGCCGCATTTATTCTTAATTCTACTATTGTTATACGATCGAACCGCATCAGTCGTCGAGAAAGCTTACCAAGGTAAGCGGGTTGCCAAGCTAACTGCAATAGAATTGGGCAGATTCGATATAAGACAAAAATGGTTGAAATTTAGGTTCAAACACCTTACAATTACCATAAAACAACAAATTACAACATTCAATCAAACCTTCAATTGAATTGAAATTTCTGTGAAGTAAATAGTCCTAGGCGAGTTAACTTAATCCTACCTGGCTGTGGAACATAGAATTCTAGCCTACTCGGTAAAATAACATATACGTTATCTGGGTATTTTCTAATTTACCCACGTATACGCATAAACTAATATTTATAACTGTCATAAAAAGTTTGAATTAAATAAATATCACCCAATTGGGAAATATAATAATTCAGTGCATTAATTCTTAACCACAACACATTAACTCGTATCTTAAAAAATTGGAAAACGTAATGATCATGCGTCTTGTATGAACCATACATTTAAACGACCGCAAGTATGAATGAACAGCTGTGATTTAAATCTGAAGCTTCTACTTATCATTACTAATCATGACCACGATTGTGTACCCAATGACTCTTAATGAATGCAAAGTAACTAAATTTTGTAATCGACTCAAAATAAACAATTTTCAGATCAACCATCTATCCAAAATGTCCCAAGCTTGATTATTTTTAAACAGTGTAACCTTTTATGTCACTTCACATATCAAAAAATACAGTGAGATCTAATAATACAGTATTAGTTCTCTTTAAATTGTAGATTGAACCATCACTTGCTATTCTAGCCTATAATAACAGGTAATGGAGATTGATTATCCTCAATGCCTAAAATGAAATTTGACATCTGTAAAGATAATCAAACTACCACCATTCAAATATCTAAAATTACTTTTACCGACATACAGCGTGTTTGTAAATAAGTGGGAAAGATTTTAGGGAGTGGTTGCCGAAGTTATTTTGTAAAAAAGTTCCTATAAACATAGTCTTCGTTTCCGAGATACAGAGTGTTTAAATTTTAATTTTTATTTATTTTTATTAATTATTTCAAAGAGTTTAAAAGATATTGACTCGAAATTTTGTAGGTTGCTGTCAATATTTCTAAAAAGTTTTATTATCTAATACGATAATAAACCAAAACAATAACACAAAACAGTAATAAAAATAATTTTCAATAGGCGCAAACACAAAACAGATGTTTAAAATGACCTCCAATCACACGTGATACAAGAGTCACCTCTTCGCCTCATTGACTGTCGTATTCGCTGAAATATGCCTACTGTATTTTTATTATCTCACAGCCGGCTGTAATTCGATTCTCAAGATCTTCAACATTTTCGACGGGATTGTAGTAAACTAATGAGCTGAGAAAACCCCAAATGCAGAAATCTAAAGGATTTAATTCAGGAGAGCGAGCTGGCCAATGTTCTACCTCCCTACCTAACCAACGATTTGGATATATTGTATCTAAGTGACGACGTACATTAATGCTAAAATGGGTTGGGACACCATCGTACATAAACCATAAATTTTGTCTGAGGTAAAGAATTTTTTCCTATAGGAAGTGATGGTAAGATTCGCTATTTAATAGTAATGGGGAAATATGGACCAATTAAATGATCATCAAGCACTCCAAGCCATGCGTTTACTGAAAATTGATCTTGAAAGATGCCTGGATTTTCAGCAGCCCATAAGTGAATATGAAACGGATACAATTGCTGTCTTTTAGAATTTTAAATATAGTGAAGTTGCTTACATTCAATATGTTGATAATTTTCTAGTACACTTATTTTAAGTGACTCGAAACTATATCGAGAACTATTTCTTCTAGTTGCACAGTTAGTTACTTCTCGAGGGCGCCGATCACAGGCAAAAATGCGTATCTGCAATTTCCACATTTGTAAAATTTTCCTTTTTTGAAGACATGAACTTTTTTCGCTTATTGGCATTAATTTTGTAGCAAACTAATAATGAACAAATGCTAATTTGATTACAATTGACGAAGTCAACGTATATTATTTCATAAGGACAGCCTGAGCAACCCGCAAATATATGTTGGATAGGTTGTTTCGTTCGCTACTTCAAACCTACTTTGCATCTTACCGTAACATAGACTTTTTTGTAACGCTTGAGGAATGTTGTTTCCGAAATCGTGTTTGTTTACTCGTCAATTTGAACTTGTATATGATAATTCTAATATAGGGTTCCAACTTTCTCGAAACACGAAGTAAAATTTTACACGATTGAAAAAAAAGTCATAATTCTTGCAATATTACCGAACAAAGCAGAACCGAGTTCAGGCAGAGTATGGTATCAAAGATAATGTGCGTAGTTTGTTTCGACTCTGACTTTAAACCTCCTTTACATTTTACTGCAAAGGGAAGGATTGCTCGAGAGTGGATGTTGCCGAAATCGGCTCTATTTAAGTCCTCTTTAAGTCGGAAATTTGAATTTAGAACCAATGTTACATATGAGAATACTAATCGAGGCATCAGAATTGCACTGAAGTTTATACGGATGGTTGTTGTTAAAATGGAATTTTGTATCATAAACTCACTTTACACTGCTGCATTAGAATGCCATATTTCAAACTATTTAGTTTAATTGTTGTGGAAATCAGCTACATTTCACTCAGACATTGAAATTAAAAATGACAAATGTTGAAGGACTTTCAACCCTCTAGTAAGACGAAATCAAGTCTGATTCTAATACGTGCCAGTAAATTGTGATTTAAAAATTTTCCGAGTGAGGCGCAGCCGAGTTCAGCTAAGCAAGATATTGTAGGTTAAACAGATGTACGAAACCTTTTCGGTTAAGTTGTTTCGATACCAGCCTTTCTATTTAATAGCACTAATACCTATTTTAAATAAAATATAATTCTACAATTTATATTGTTTCTACACGTGGAGTTTATCGAACTGGCCTTTGTTGCGCGATTCATATCAATATTTTGTTTACCTACACACTTTTTTTCTTGCAGGGACGAGACGATGGCGCGTGCAGATTAAGCCTTGTCTTCGGTATTTTTGAGCAAGTCCTAAATGTTGAATAGTGTTTGATCGTGGCACCGGAGAGGAGTTTGTACAATTCCTCATTGTTCCGGTAGCGAGTTGCAGGCGATTTGTGTCAGATTGTTTTGCCGTCATATCAAGTATTTCCGCGACCAGATAGTCCATCAAAACGCTCGGGCGCCCACGCGCTCCGCATGATTCCCTCTAGCAGCCTTTAAATTCTGCGCATGGAAAACTACAGGGCGGTGCTGCAGAGCTTTGCCTTCACTTTTCTCTCGACCTTACTGGATTTCTTTGTCCAGGCACGTCATTTTATAATATAATGTAATTTTTAACGTTGTCGAACGGACTGATGCTGGGTTAGCTTGCTTCAAAATTGTAGCATTTTATTTTGGCCAAAGTAGGAATAAGATATTATATAACCATTCGTCCCCAATCTATTAGTTTGAGATGCGTTGAAATAAGGAAATCTTACTTTACTTAGTATCATGCGTAAAACCGCATTATGTATTATTCAATTTTTAGTAGATATAAACTATACACATTTGTTCATGAAAAGGGACTATTTACTTGTATCAGTGGCGCTCTGTTAAAATACGTTTCAATATTTTAATCAAAAATGCGTAACAGTGTTATTTTCCGTTTCTTATACTTCCTTTACTAATAATCTACTCCTGCATAGAACACGTTTTAAATTTAATTTACATAACAAATTGATTAAATATTTAGAGACAGGTTTTGTAAAATAAATTCAAGTTTAACTCAAAACGAGTCCTATCCAAAGAGATACTGTTTTGTGTAAATATTCATATTTCGACGCATGTGTACGTTATTCGAAGTTTATTAAAACCTGTTCATTTTCTTAACTATTTATTTAATCAGTAATTTAGATAAAATCATGTTTCCTAACACGAGTATGCATTTTACAATATTGTAATGTAATTTTAATCGAAACCGATTGTCAGGCGAAAATGACTTTTATGACGAGATAAATGACAGGGTGGAAAATAATATTAATTTTGAAAAAAGAATGTTAACGTATCTTATGCCAACATAACTTAAAATATGACAAACATTTTTCAAAATATTTTAGTAAGTTAACAACGTCTGCACAACAGATAATGCGTATCTCGTATTCGAGAGGTAGTAGGTTCCATTCCCGTTACCGCCCACAGAGCTTTTCCTCATATACATATAGCGACAGGGTCACTGCGGCTATTCAGACGAATGCTGGAGTAGTATCTTCCCCCTCAGAACCCAAACTACACTCCTTCCGATGCTATCCTGGCCGCATTTATTCTTAATTCTACTATTGTTATACGATCGAACCGCATCAGTCGTCGAGAAAGCTTACCAAGGTAAGCGGGTTGCCAAGCTAACTGCAATAGAATTGGGCAGATTCGATATAAGACAAAAATGGTTGAAATTTAGGTTCAAACACCTTACAATTACCATAAAACAACAAATTACAACATTCAATCAAACCTTCAATTGAATTGAAATTTCTGTGAAGTAAATAGTCCTAGGCGAGTTAACTTAATCCTACCTGGCTGTGGAACATAGAATTCTAGCCTACTCGGTAAAATAACATATACGTTATCTGGGTATTTTCTAATTTACCCACGTATACGCATAAACTAATATTTATAACTGTCATAAAAAGTTTGAATTAAATAAATATCACCCAATTGGGAAATATAATAATTCAGTGCATTAATTCTTAACCACAACACATTAACTCGTATCTTAAAAAATTGGAAAACGTAATGATCATGCGTCTTGTAGGAACCATACATTTTAACGGCCGCAAGTATGAATGAACAGCTGTGATTTAAATCTGAAGCTTCTACTTATCATTACTAATCATGACCACGATTGTGTACCCAATGACTCTTAATGAATGCAAAGTAACTAAATTTTGTAATCGACTCAAAATAAACAATTTTCAGATCAACCATCTATCCAAAATGTCCCAAGCTTGATTATTTTTAAACGGTGTAACCTTTTATGTCACTTCACATATCAAAAAAATACAGCGAGATCTAATAATACAGTATTAGTTCTCTTTAAATTGTAGATTGAACCATCACTTGCTATTCTAGCCTATAATAACAGGTAATGGAGATTGATTATCCTCAATGCCTAAAATGAAATTTGACATCTGTAAAGATAATCAAACTACCACCATTCAAATATCCAAAATTACTTTTACCGACATACAGCGTGTTTGTAAATAAGTGGGAAAGATTTTAGGGAGTGGTTGCCGAAGTTATTTTGTAAAAAAAAGTTCCTATAAACATAGGTCTTCGTTTCCGAGATACAGAGTGTTTAAATTTTAATTTTTTATTTATTTTTATTAATTATTTCAAAGAGTTTAAAAGATATTGACTCGAAATTTTGTAGGTTGCTGTCAATATTTCTAAAAAGTTTTATTATCTAATACCATAATAAACCAAAACAATAACACAAAACAGTAATAAAAATAATTTTCAATAGGCGCAAACACAAAACAGATGTTTAAAATGACCTCCAATCACACGTGATACAAGAGTCACCTGTTCGCCTCATTGATTGTCGTATTCGCTGAAATATGCTCACTGTATTTCTTACAGTCTCACAGCCGGCTGTAATTCGATTCTCAAGATCTTCAACATTTTCGACGGGATTGTAGTAAACTAATGAGCTGAGAAAACCCCAAATGCAGAAATCTAAAGGATTTAATTCAGGAGAGCGAGCTGGCCAATGTTTCATACCTCCCCTACCTATCCAACGATTTGGATATACTGTATCTAAGTGACGACGTACATTAATGCTAAAATGGGTTGGGACACCATCGTACATAAACCATAAATTTTGTCTGAAGTGAAGAAGAATTTTTTCCTATAGGAAGTGATGGTAAGATTCGCTATTTAATAGTAATGGGGGGAAATATGGACCAATTAAATGATCATCAAGCACTCCAAGCCACGCGTTTACTGAAAATTGATCTTGAAAGCTGCCATGTGGATTTTCAGCAGCCCATAAGTGAATATGAAACGGATACAATTGCTGGTCTTTTAGAATTTTAAATACAGTGAAGTTGCTTACATTCAATATGTTGATAATTGTTCTAGTACACTTATTTTAAGTGACTCCGAAACTATATCGAGAACTATTTCTTCTAGTTGCACAGTTAGTTCTTCTCGAGGGTGCCGACAGTCTGCAGTTCGTTTCAACACGTACCATTTTCGCTTAAACGTTGGTGAAGGCGATCAAATATTGTATGATGAGGAATCCTACGTTCGATCATAGGCAAAAATGCGTATCTGCAATTTCCACATTTGTAAAATTTTCCTTTTTTTTTGAACACGAACTTTTTTTCGCTTATTGGCATTAATTTTGTAGCAAACTAATAATGAACAAATGCTAATTTGACATTTTGACGATATGGTTGTATTTTATTTAAAAATATTGACAACCTACTAAATAATGTGTCAATAGAAATTAAAAATACACAATTTGCAATAAAAAAAGTTTTATTTTTGTTCAAAAACGGTGCGTCCTGCGAAAAAAATCCAAGAAACCAAATATCAAAACAGGAAATAGTCAGCTGTATATCATTCTTTTTTATTAAAAGAGGTTGTGGCATTCTCGCACGAACGCCACTGGTGTAAGTAGAAATATTCAGATCACCCCAAAAAATGCACGGTTATCCCTCCAAAGTGTTTTGCAAACTTCGAGTTAATATCTTTAAAACTTTGAAATAATACAAATAAATAAAAAATTTAAATTTAAACACTATCTCGGATAGGAATCGTATTTCGACCTAAAGTTATAGGAACTTTTTTCACAAAATAACTTCGGCAATAATCGCTCCCTAAAATCTTCCGCACTTAATTTACAAACACCCTGTATATTTCGTAGTCCCTTATCCGGTGTAATGTCCTATCCCTTGGAATTGATTCGCTTTAATTAATCCTGAGTATGTATGTACACTCACACTACTAATAACCCGCGTTTAACGAGATTAACACTGGCCCTCGCACTATTATACCATAAATGTTTGCTTCACTCACGCCCGTTCACGCGTGAAGAAATTTGGCAATTTGATTAACTGAATTCCCTATTAAATGTTCGCCACAGGATATTTTAGTTACATTTGATTACTAAACTCTTAATTGTCTATAAACGGTCGATTAAGTGCTGTTAATAAACGTAACTTATTTAAGTCAGTAAATCTTCCGTATTGCTATGCAATGTTGACGTGGTTATTTTAACCGGTGTGAAAACAGCAACCAAAGCAGGCAATTCATGTTACCAAAGATACCTGAGCATGACGTCACAGCTTTACCGTTGTAGCACTGTAACCGCAACATTTTTAAAGATAAGTTTCATAGAGAAAAGTTTTTACAACGGCTTATATGTACTTGAATATACACACTTATAAATTTTTAAATTATAACAGACGCAGTTTCATGTGAAAATTTTATTACAAAATATTCGGATACGTTCAGTGGCGTACCAAGCGCTTTGATAAATTCGTGTTCTATCACTACAACATAGAACACAGCTTTCAATAATATTTTTAGATTTCATTCATCTGAAATGACTGTGAAACGTACAGTGGCGTGCCAAACGACACGCAGACACAACACCATCCTTCCTTAAAGATTCAGATCATTGCTGAAATTCTGATTTATAATTATACTATATAATACGGTTTTCAAAAATTTAATCCGTTACAAAACGATCGAGAAATGTACATGGGCGCACATTATAAATAAAATCATACCATCGTACATACAATTTTCATAGAACTGCAAATAGTTACTGGAATTTTATATTAAAATTATAGTATAGAACACAGTTTTCAAGACAAGTGTGAAAACTTCATCTCTCGAAAATGATTGGGAAATGTACAGGGGCGTGGCGTACCAAACTTTTGAACTGTCTCGCCATACTTTGCTTGTAATTCTCACGTAACTGCATATGGTTGCTGGAATTCTGTTATGTGATTATAATATAAAACACACTTTCCAACAATACTGTGAAAATTTTATCTCTCGCAAATAATTGGGAAAAATCCAGTAGCGTATCATTTCTGCACTAAAATCATACCATCCTTTACACGTAATTTTCTTAGGACTGCAGTTAGTTGCTGGATTTCTTTGTTATAGTTATGATATAAAACACTTTTTCCAACAATAATGTAAAAATGTCATCTCTCGAAAATAAGGGCGTACCAAAATTTACACTGTCATACCATCCTTTACATCTCATTCTTACACAGTTTCGGATGGTTGCTGGAATTATGCGATATAATTATAATATAATTACAATATTAATGTAAGAATTTCATCTCTCACAAATCTTGTACTAGTATCTAGGATGATATGACATTCGTATAAGGTTTGGTACGCCAATGTACATCTTTCAATAATTTGCGAGAGATGGAATTTTCACACTATTGTTGGAGAATTTGTTTTATATTATAATTATAAAACGAGAATTCCAGCACCCAACCCCAGTTCTAAGAAATTTGCTTGTAAAGGATGGTATGATTTAAAAACAACGTTTGATACGCCCCTGGTTGTTACCCAACCATTTGCGAGAAACGAAATTTTCGCAGAACAATATGATTATATAACATAGCCCCTACAACCATGTGCAGTTTGGTACACCCCTGTACATTTCCCAATTATTTGCGATAGATGAAATTTTTCGATTTTCGTTGGAAAATGTGTTTTATATCATAATTTTAAAACAGAATTCCAGCAACCAACTGCAGTTCCAAGAAAATTGATTTTAATACAATATTTGATACGCCTCTGGATTTTCACAATCATTTGCGAGAAAAACAAATTTCTCGGTGTTATTAGAAAATATGTTTTATATTATAATTATATAACAGAACTCCTCCGACCATGTGCAGTTGTGAGAGAATTCCTTGTAAAGGATGGTATGACATTAGTATAAAGTTTGGTACGCCTCTGTACATTTCCCAGTTATTTGCGAGAGATGACATTTTTATATTATTGTTAGAAAATGTGTTTTATACTATAATTATAAAACAGAATTACAGCAATCATGTGCAGTTGTGAGAATGGTCTAAGATGGGTATGAGAGTAGTATAAAGTTTGGTACGCCCACGTACATTTGCCAATCACTTTTGGGTGTAACGTTTGGTACGCCACTGTACGTTTCTCAGTCATTTGCGGAAAATAAATTTAAAAGTATTATTAGAAGTTGTGTTATAAGTTGTAGTGATAGAACACAAACCAGTTGCATAATGAAAAAATCGCGTACCACGCTTAATACGTTTTTATCATAACGCTTAGTACGCCGCTGAACGTATCCCAATATTTTGAGAGAGATGAAATTTTCACATTATTTCTGGAACCTGTTTTCTGTGATAATTTAAAAATTAATAAATGTGTGTATTCAGATACATATAAATCGTTGTAAAGACTTTCCTTTATGAAACTTGTTTTTAAAGGTGCTGTTGCGGTTACTTGATTTAAGTTGTGACGTCACTATAGGAATAGCCCATTTACACGTTTACGTCACTACAGCGCCATGACATTAAGAGGCTGTGACGTCACCCTCCGATATCGTCGGCAAAATGGCTTGCTACTTTCGGTTGCTGTTTTCACACCGGTGTTATTTTACCTTTAATAAACGTAATAAAATAACTCTTATACTCTTACTTGTTTTCAATATTAAATTTTTTTGACACTAGGCTACAATAATTTGATTTAGTTAATAGGTTATTTATTTATAATTTTTATAATTAGGATTCTATTTCTTATTAATTATTAAATCAAAACCCATTCACAACATTCAATATACCCCCGACAACACAGATTATTAAGTATTTCCATGTTTAATAGAGGTAAATTTTATTTATAATTATTATACACTTATAAAATAATTAAAAATTAGTATTAATTTTATTAAATACATAAATAAAAAGTTTACCTCGAGTAGGATTTGAACCTACGACCTGTACTTTGCTAGAGTACCGCGCTAACCAACTTATAAAATAATTTTTTTACAATTTTCCAAAATGTACGCATTCCATTTGGCTGTACACATTGTATCAATATAGTTTCGAATAGGGCACTGGTACATATTTCTTTATTCCATATGCTTGAAAATACGCTAGATTATGACGCCTCAAAAATCAATAGTTGCCATTAATAATTAAAACTATCGATTCTCATTGAACATTCAGAAACTTGTCTGATGTCACACCGTATGATTTACACATTTCTATGCAAAAACGGAGATAGTCGCGCCTAATGGAGTTTTATTAGTGTTTTTAGGTTACATGTCCATAATATAACAATATTACATCTAATAGAATAAACAAACCTTTCCAAAATCATTCAGAGAAATATTAAAAGTTCTTATATCGGCACCAATTTGTTAATAGACATTTTGAAAAAAAATGTAACAAAACATATTTTCTTTTTGAAATCCGGCCATTCGTAAGGAAAATATAACATCTTTTTGAAAAACAAAGAAAGCTGCTTATGTAATAAAGCGAAGCTCAAACCAGAAAAAGTTACTGAGAAAATATGTTAGTTTTGTCAAGATCGACACCACGTATATGGTTGGGAATCGTCAGCCGGTACACTCTGCATATTGTCATTCTTTTGCATTAATTTATTTACAATTGAATAAACCGATCCCTCTAAATTTCAGATGATGGAAATTCCTAATTATAGTAAACTAATTACATTGTCATACATTTTCGGTAGAAACATAACTCTAGTTCAAAAAATATCATTACATACAATAGCAACAATTAAGTAATTACAGTATTTCTGGATTATACAGAACAATAAAGTATACTATAAATAGTTTTTGATTAAATGAAGTTTTCCGGGCACAGTCCGTCACTCTTTAAACCAATTGTTTTGCTAATTTTATAAATGTCAGATTGTTTCAGTTACAATATCTTTTATTTGAAAGCAAGAAAAATCTAGTCGGCGTTTTGCTGAATCATAGACTTTAACGGTACGTCACTAATAAGGTCTTCGTTTTCAGCTGTCATACATATTTAAGCCATATGACACGTTGTTCTTCAGCTCTGTCAACATATCTTAAAATATAACAAACAAAAAGGTTTTCAAAAATTTTAATAAATTAATGTCTACACAACAGATAATGCGTATCACTAGTTCCGAAACGATAGTTTTGCCAGTATTCGCAGTTACAGACTGCAGAATTTGTTTTATATTATAATTATAAAACGAGAATTCCAGCACCCAACCCCAGTTCTAAGAAATTTGCTTGTAAAGGATGGTATGATTTAAAAACAACGTTTGATACGCCCCTGGTTGTTACCCAACCATTTGCGAGAAACGAAATTTTCGCAGAACAATATGATTATATAACATAGCCCCTACAACCATGTGCAGTTTGGTACACCCCTGTACATTTCCCAATTATTTGCGATAGATGAAATTTTTCGATTTTCGTTGGAAAATGTGTTTTATATCATAATTTTAAAACAGAATTCCAGCAACCAACTGCAGTTCCAAGAAAATTGATTTTAATACAATATTTGATACGCCTCTGGATTTTTCACAATCATTTGCGAGAAAAACAAATTTCTCGGTGTTATTAGAAAATATGTTTTATATTGTAATTATATACCAAAACTCCTGCGACCATGTGCAGTTGTGTGAGAATTGCTTGTAAAGGATGGTATGACATTAGTATAAAGTTTGGTACGCCTCTGTACATTTCCCAGTTATTTGCGAGAGATGACATTTTTATATTATTGTTAGAAAATGTGTTTTATACTATAATTATAAAACAGAATTACAGCAATCATGTGCAGTTGTGAGAATGGTCTAAGATGGGTATGAGAGTAGTATAAAGTTTGGTACGCCCACGTACATTTGCCAATCACTTTTGGATGTAACGTTTGGTACGCCACTGTACGTTTCTCAGTCATTTGCGGAAAATAAATTTAAAAGTATTATTAGAAGTTGTGTTATAAGTTGTAGTGATAGAACACAAACCAGTTGCAATAATGAAAAAATCGCGTACCACGCTTAATACGATTTTATCATAACGCTTAGTACGCCGCTGAACGTATCCCAATATTTTGAGAGAGATGAAATTTTCACATTATTTCTGGAACCTGTTTTCTGTGATAATTTAAAAATTAATAAATGTGTGTATTCAGGTACATATAAATCGTTGTAAAGACTTTCCTTTATGAAACTTGTTTATAAAGGTGCTGTTGCGGTTACTTGATTTAAGTTGTGACGTCACTATAGGAATAGCCCATTTACACGTTTACGTCATTACAGCGCTATGACATCAAGAGGCTGTGACGTCACCCTCCGATATCGTCGGCAAAATGGCTTGCTACTTTCGGTTGCTGTTTTCACACCGGTGTTATTTTACCTTTAATAAACGTAATTACAAGACAGTGTTACTCTTACTTGTTTCCAATATTAAATTTTTTTGACACTAGGCTTCCATGTTTAATAGAGGTAAATTTTATTTATAATTATTATACACTTATAACATAATTAAAAATTAGTATTAATTTTATTAAATACATAAATAAAAAGTTTACCTCGAGTAGGATTTGAACCTACGACCTGTACTTTGCTAGAGTACCGCGCTAACCAACTTATAAAATAATTGTTTTACAATTTTCCAAAATGTGCACATTCCATTTGGCTGATACACATTGTATCAATATAGTTTCGAATAGGGCACTGGCACATATTTCTTTATTCCATATGCTTGAAAATACGCTAGATTATGACGCCTTAAAAATCAATAGTTGCCATTAATAATTAAAATTATCGATTCTCATTGAACATTCAGAAACTTGTCTGATGTCACACCGTATGATTTACACATTTCTACGCAAAAACGGAGATAGTCGCGCCTAATGGAGTTTTATTAGTGTTTTTAGGTTACATGTCCATAATATAACAATATTACATCTAATAGAATAAACAAACCTTTCCAAAATCATTCAGAGAAATATTAAAAGTTCTTATATCGGCACCAATTTGTTAATAGACATTTTGAAAAAAAATGTAACAAAACATATTTTCTTTTTGAAATCCGGCCATTAGTAAGGAAAATATAACATCTTTTTGAAAAACAAAGAAAGTTGCTTATGTAATAAAGCGAAGCTCAAACCAGAAAAAGTTACTGAGAAAATATGTTAGTTTTGTCAAGATCGACACCACGTATATGGTTGGGAATCGTCAGCCGGTACACTCTGCATATTGTCATTCTTTTGCATTAATTTATTTACAATTGAATAAACCGATCCCTCTAAATTTCAGATGATGGAAATTCCTAATTATAGTAAACTAATTACATTGTCATACATTTTCGGTAGAAACATAACTCTAGTTCAAAAAATATCATTACATACAATAGCAACAATTAAGTAATTACAGTATTTCTGGATTATACAGAACAATAAAGTATACTATAAATAGTTTTTGATTAAATGAAGTTTTCCGGGCACAGTCCGTCACTCTTTAAACCAATTGTTTTGCTAATTTTATAAATGTCAGATTGTTTCAGTTACAATATCTTTTATTTGAAAGCAAGAAAAATCTAGTCGGCGTTTTGCTGAATCATAGACTTTAACGGTACGTCACTAATAAGGTCTTCGTTTTCAGCTGTCATACATATTTAAGCCATATGACACGTTGTTCTTCAGCTCTGTCAACATATCTTAAAATATAACAAACAAAAAGGTTTTCAAAAAATTTTAATAAATTAATGTCTACACAACAGATAATGCGTATCACTAGTTCCGAAACGATAGTTTTGCCAGTATTCGCAGTTACAGACTGCAGCTTCTGCTTATGTTCGCAAAACTATCGTTTCTGGTGTAGTGATAAAATAACTATTTACGCATTCTCTGTGTCTACCAAAGCCTTTGCATAAGCTCATTTAATATTGTAAATACAGCAAAACTGTCTCAAGAACCTTTATTTTCTAAAATTATTATTTTTGAACATACTTAAATTTGTCGTCCGAATAAAACGCTGTATATAATATAATTAAATTTTGGCAAAGATTGGTTATCCAAAATAGATTGTGCTATTCTGAAGATGCATACATTTATCTATGACATCGAGTAATATACAAGCCATGCAAGGTATTGTATTTAACAAAAATTAACTCAAACTGTCACGCACTGAAACACCCTGTACATTTTAAAATAATGTTAGCATGTGCATATTTGCAATATTAAAGGAGTTACGTTATCGCACTAATAAGGTAATAAGGCAACCTCCATATTTATTCTTATTTTGATTTGAACAACATACCGGTGAGGTATGACTCTGTAATTATGGAACAACCTGTATTTATGTTGAGGTCCTGTTTCTACGATTGTTCATCGTGTTTCGTTATTGCTTACCAATGTTTCATTTTTAAATATTTCAAAGTTGCATAATAGTAAAAAAACATACAATGCATGTTTATTGAAGTTTGCAATCATAAAATGAGTCAGAGCACGTTTCATATTTAGCAGTCAGCTACCTCACACCGTGTATGACGCTAGACATAAAGAAGGCACTGTGAAAGGTAATAAAAAATATACCATTTTCATGCAAATCGTGATTTGTTAATAAAAGTATGTAAATATTATTCGCCATAAAATAATAAATCATTATTTTATGTTTTCTTTCTTTCAAACACACATACTGTGATTTACATGATATTATACGAAAAATACTCTTAATTTAGTAAATGATTATTTTAGTATGACTTACCAGAAACTGCCCAAGTTTTTTTCGTACATCACAAATGCTGAATGTGCCCACCCTAGCTGATACGGTAGACATCTAACCGATAATCAAATTCATTTCACACAGGTGTGAACATGTCACGATCAATCAGTGCCACAGCTGCGGTGATACAGCCGCGAAGTTACTGAAGATTAGCGGGGAGTGGAGGTACAAAAACAGTATTCTTTACAAATCCCCACAAGAAAACTTCACAAGGTGTTAGATCTGGTGATCTAGGCAGCCAACGCATTAACACATCTTCTTGTCCAAAGCGTCCTATCCAACGTTGTGGAAATGTTTGTTGAGATAGCTGTATCATTATAGTGCTGGATAGCCCACAGCCATATTGTTGAAACACGTAATTATCACTGTCTTCATTCATCTGTGGCATCAGCCAATTCTCCATCATGCCTAAGTACGTTCTTCCAGTGATGGTGCACTCCATGAAGAAAAATGGTACGTACAGCTTGATCTTAGAAATTGCGCAGAAAACACCTTAAGCGAATCTCGCACATGCTCAATTATGGCGTGGGATTTTCAGTTCCCAGGTCCTAACATTGTGCCGATGTATCTTTCCGGATACATGAAACGTAGCTTCGTCGGAAAAGGTGCGAAATCGTCAATTTCAAACCTTTCGTGCGTTTCAGTGCAGAAGTTGGTACGGACTTGTTTGTCACCAACGCTGAGAGCCTCATCTGGCCGATGATTGATACATAGACAGCCTTCATCCCTAATGTCTCATACCATTTTCTTATGTTGTTGTAAACAGGCGGTTCCTTGTTCAATTGTGCTCGAAATCGTCGTACAGTTACAACGGATGATGTTTTGCATATTCTAAAACGCAAAAAGGTTTTCAGGTTTATTTAACGCCGCATAGACAATTTGTTACTTGTTATTGGTACCTTTTCTAAGGAACTATGTAATTAATTTTAATCCTAGCGGCAAATTGGGACAACAAAGCGATCCTGTTTGTTAACAAAACTTGGAGAGTTTTTGGCTCTATTAGCAAAAGAATTACAATCATCCGTTGTATAGTTTGTTTATAATTAAATTTTAAAATGTTAAATATTCAAATCATCATTTATTAAAAAAAAAGAATTGCGCATATTTTTGATCAATAGTATTACGGGGCATGTTAGCGGGGCGCCACTGGTAAATGTAAATGAGGTTTTAATGTTTAAAATATATTTTTTGTACTTCATCTGGCAACCCTGATTTTCAATCCTTAAAATTGTCCAGAAACTCACTGTTTTTGGCTTTGGTCGGTAAAATACTCTATTGTTTAGTAAAAAAATTATTTTAGTAGGGATTGCTTCAGTTGTTATCGTTTGATATTTTAACATTTAATTAAATGAGCACAATGCAGAGGAGTTTGTAAAAAAGATTGTTAAAATGCAAAACATGGGATATCGATCATAATCATGTCGTTTTAGCAATCACTCCTTCCCAACGCATGCTAAGATTAGCAATTAACATTTCAAACGTATGGCATCTACAAGGTGTCTGTAGAGTGCTACATCACGGATTAACCACCGATTCCTGAGGTAAAAATAGCAGAAACAAAGTCGTTTCACTACAAAATTATGACGGAAGGTTTTTGCTGAAACTATTTTTTTTTTTGCTCTAAACATTTTACTATTAATATAGATAAAATTATTTTTCTAAAACACGTGTATTATGTATTCTTACAATATTAATAAAATACGCATTAGAAGCGATATATAAATGCAGCTTATTTTTTAGTCGAAAACCTTTGATCAGACGTTTTTATAAAGGGATACATAAATATATTAATAAATAATTATGATTTATTTTGAAAAAAAAAGGCAGCAGCGCATAATGTTTTTGATTAATAATATTACGGGGCATGTTAGCGGGACGTCACAAGTAAAAGTGAGATTTTAATATTTAAAATATATTTTTTGTACTTTCATCCGGCGACACTGATTTTGCAATCCTTAAAATTATCCAGAAACTCAGTTTCTGGTTTAGGTCGGAAGAATTTAATTTTTAATTTAGTAAAAGTTATTTTAGTATGGATTACTTCAGTTGTCGTGTCATATTTGTAACGTTTAATTAAATCAGCTTCCATTAAGATGAAATTATTGCTGTAAAGAAAATCTAACCGCAATTTTTCACGGGTATCACAATACAGAGGAGTTTGTAAAAAACAATTGTTAAAATACAAAACATGGGATAGCGATCATAACTATGTCGTTTAATCGGCTATTTCTTACCAACGCATGCAAGGGTTTGCAATTTAGGTTTTAAATGCATGACATCTACAGGGTGATACGTCACGGATTAACCACAGATTCCTGAGGTTAAAAAATAGTAGAAACAAAGTTGTTTCACTTCATAATTCTGGCGGAATTTTACAACGTTGCAACATATTTTTTGATCATTTTTCTAAAACACGTGTATTATTCATTTTAATAAACTATGCATGAAAAGTGGTAAACTAGTTTAATTTTTTAGTCGAAAACCGTTCATCGGGTGTAAATGAGATTTTAATATTTCAAATATATTTTTTGTATTTCCATCCGGCAACACTGATTTTGCAATCCTTAAAATTGTGAAGTAAAAATTAGGAGAAAAAATTCCTACTTATAGACAGCCACTTTACTTCAAAATCCAAAAGCAACTAATAAAGATAAATGAAATTTTCAAAATTATAAAAAAATATATTTTTTTGTGCTTCTGATTTTGCAGTCATTAAAATTGTCCAGATACTCATTATTTCTGAATGAAAGGAGTCATGACAAAAAAAAATGAGACACCTTGTACAAAGTTACGACTAATTTGTAATACGTGGCAAATATTGAATTGTATCTTAAAAATTATACAGCTTCTTAATTGTTGTAAGTCTCTTATTTTTAATGTTAATTAAATGAACTTGAATTAAGATCTAACCGGAATTTTTCAAAAGCTGCTGTCCAACATTAAAAAAAGATATAGATATAAGATATAATTTGTTGTAATACACTATAGAGGTATTCGTAAAAAACAATTGGTAAAATATAAAAAAAGGTGATAGTGATCATAATTCCCAACGCATTCTAATATTTGCAATTAACATTTCATATCTACTTCTACTGTTGTTGCACAAATTCTCTCAGTGTTGCCAATTTCTTCCAACCTTCTGTATTTCGAATATTCTCAATTGTGTTAGAAAATTTAATAATATAGTAATATTCGGATACAATTAAAGTAACAAACACCGAATGCGTTTCGTTAGACAAGCTGTCACCATCATCATTACTGGGATTTATTTTTTATGAGTTAGTATTCAATGTTCTCAATAACAGGTATGTAAAGTATAATAGGTAGAGATTCTTTTCGAAATACTGCGTGATAATAATTATATAAAGTTAAAGTTGTCTACTTCTACGTGTGGCGTTGACATAAACGAAGGATGCAATATTTCTTAAAGGAAACATGGTGCGCCACTGTTTTTTTTTTTTTTTTTTGAAGGGTTGATTTTTTTATTGATGATTATTCTAAACAACACTGCAGCGTCGGTATCGGTTTTCTGTTTACAACAAATCATTGCTTCAATAACAATAACACAAAAATGATGATGGCTTTTGGTTGAAAATTATTAATTGATGTTACTTTTGCAATTTAGCGGCCGCCTCTTAACTGAACACCTTGTATATTTTTATATTATTTTTGGAAGTGTAGCTTTTCCAGATAATGTCTGTTTGGACATTAACGGTGTTAAGAAAAACTGATTTTTTTATTTGAACAGGTCATTTCTTAAAATTCAATACTTCACATCCTAAAATTATTTTAAAATATACCTCAGAGTTTTTTCTTAGAAGGATATTTTGACAACTAAATTCAATCGTCCTTTATAATCATAATTAAAATACTTATCTTGTAGGTATTAAATCATATTTTTATTTATCTTTATATACATGTATACGTTTCGATAACAATGACAGTTATCGTCCTTGGTAAATAGTAATATCCTTACGAATTACTTGAGATGACAAATGAATTGTATATATATATTATATATATATATATATATATATATATATATATATATATATATATATATATATATATATATATAGACACACACACACAGGGTGGCGGAAAAATGTGAAATCTCTCGATTCAGATAGAAGACGAAAAAATAACATGACAAGTTCCTATAATTTTTTTTCCTCCAGACCCTCCCTACGGAGATGTAAGCCCCTGAAGGACGCCGCTGGAAATAAGTTTTTCTTAAATAACTTTTAAAGTATCTACTTGATATAATTTAATAAAAATTCAGTATGATAGCCACTAGCAAGGGCCTCTTAAAATAGTATCCTTGAAACATATTTAGCTTGTTTAGTTTACCAGGGGTGGACTAAGTTGTGCACCTTATCGCCTAAGTTTTTAACACCCTGTATGATAAAGATCTAAAAAAAATATTTTTGGGTAGCTTGAACCTTTATCTAAAGAAAATGTATACTTGTTTAATAGCGATAAAATGAACTATATTCGAGAAAAAAAATAATAAATTATTTAAAAAAATTAAGCCAGTGTTTTTTCGAATTTTTACGAGAGGAAGACCAAATTAAATATATTAATTATTTAAAAATGTAGCAAACTTGAGTGAGTTTATTGACCCACGAGGTATAATTTTATTTCTTGTTCATTTTATTTATCTTCACTCAAAATAACATATGTCAAACATTTCTGTGATATGAAATAAATAAATAACCTGCATTTTAGAACTTGACTTTTGTCACATCGCTGATACATTGATCGACATTAATTTACTTTAAATTTACTAATTTTTGGATTTCGTGGTGATTTGAATTGTAAACTTATTCGAAATGTGGAATTCGCTTTTATTGAATATGCAGATATGCATCTCGTGTATTGTCTTGCCTCTTGCAATGCTTTGGAGGCAAGAAGATTATATCATGAGAGATTTCCTAATCGTACTATTCCAAATCAGAAGACATTCCAGCGAGTTGATCAACGTCTAAAAGAGAATGGCGAGTGATTTCGGTTACTAGGGTAACAATATTGACTTTCTTTATAACTTTAGGAATGTTTAAGAAAAAAAGTACTGATGCTGGTCTGACAAGAACAGTGCGTACGGTGCGTAGATGGCACTCCTTCAACGAGCACTCGCAAATTAGCCGCACAATTTATAAGCCGAAAACAATAATTCATGAAGTTCTTCAAGAACAGGTGTTATACCCCTTTCATTTGCAAAAAGTGCATGAATTGATTCCTGAAGATTTTCCTCTTAGAATGCAGTTCGCAAACTGGCTATTGGATCAGCAACGAAATAATGAAAACTTCTTTAGCACTATTCTCTTTACAGATGAAGCAGCTTTTACCAAAAATTGTATCACGAATTTACACAACTCACACGTATGGCGTGATGAAAATCCTCATGCAACTATTGTTTCGCATCATCAACATCAGTTTCAATCAATTAATATCTGGGCAGGAGTCATTGGCAATTTTTGTATTGGTCCATTGTATTGCCGGCCTCCAGAACGCTTTTCAAGATTTAAATAGAGCATTTACCTCTTGAAACCCGCCGAAACATTTGCTTTATGCACGATGGTGCACCACTTCATTTTTAGCACTGCTATCGGCTGGCCTCTTAGATCTACCGACCTGACGTTTTTGAATTTTTACGTGTGGGGACACATCAAACACCTAGGTGTATTCCAGTGCGGTTGATACTAAGGAGGAGCTTCTACAAAGAATCACGTTTCATTGTGATGTGCTAAGGAACAATGTGGGGTTATTGTAGCGGGTACAGCAGTCCTCAATTCGTCGTGCTCGCGAGTGTATCAGACTTCACGGAGCCCATGTTGAACCTACTTATGAAGATTTTAATTAAATGAAAATTTAACATAAATTTTATTTTTTTTCTCGAAAATAGTTAATTTTATCGATATTAAACAAGTATACCTTTTTTTTGTAGAGAACGGTTCAAACTACCCAAAAATATTTTTTTTAGATCTTTATCATACAGGGTGTTAAAAATTTAGGCGTTAAGGTGTACAACTTAGTCCATCCCTGGTAAAATAAACAAGCTAAATATGTTTCAAGGATACTATTTTAAAAGGCCGTTAATAGTGGCCATCATATTGAATTTTTATTAAATTATGTCAAGTACTTTAAAAGTTATTCAAGAAAAACTTATTCCAGCGGCGTCCTTTAAGGGCTCACATCTCCGTAGGGAGGGTCTGGAGGAAAAAAATTTATGGGAACTTGTCATGTTATTTTTTCGTTTTCAATCTGAATCCGAGAGATTTCTCACATTTTTCCGGACACCCTGTATATATATATATATATATATATATATATATATATATATATAATTGTTATCGAAAAGTATAAATTATATAAAGATAAATCAAAAATACACGATTAATTGTATACGATAGTCGTGAAAGTTTATATTTCATATTTCAGTCCTTTATAGCCAGAAAAGTTTTCGCTTTGTTAGAAAATCTGAAAAATTAAGAAAATCCAACGCACAGCTATTACCATCAGTTATTTTTTTAGACTTACATTTGCATTTTCATATTGCATAACTTTATTTTGACACCTTAAGTAATTCTTAAAGATATTACTGAGGAAGATAATTATTTCAAAATGTTTAAATTTACGTAAAGATAAATAAAAAATACACGATTTAATACCTAAACGATAAGTATTTTAATTATGTGTTATCATCGTGAAAGTTTACATTTTCATATTTTATAATAATCACTTTAACAAAGTTACGAGTAAATGACGTTAACATAATCAAATGTTTTAACTCCTCGGTGTAACATTAACCCATTAGATACAAACTACCAAATAAGAGCATGGAAATAGCGATCTGGTTTCTAAATCCTTAATAACTTGGCTATACTGCGTACAGAATCAAAACTAGCATAAATTCTATTCTTTAACACAAAGATTAATAGAAAAACTACACAAGATGTTCTACATATTTAAAAAATGGATTATCAAACTGTGACGTATAATTGAACACCCTGTATATTTTTAAATTATTTAAGAATGCAGATCTTTTCGTTATCCAATTTATCTCTAGATCATTTTCCTGTATTTCCAATGTAAAAGGAAAACACTTATCTGTTTAGTCCAAAGAGGTAATTGTGTATACCGAACACGCTCCTGTTTCCTTAAAACGGGAAACGAGAAAAAAAATAACCTTGGCCCACTTTTAAAGGCCAATGACCAACTTTGTTTTTACCAGTAACATTAATATAGTCTCTCTCACACTCTTTTCTATGATGTTGTCTTTCTCTTAGAAATTCCTTACGTTTGAATCTCCACTGGTGTCAATTTAAAAATTAATGTTTTCCTCATTGTGTTGGAAAAATGTGACTTTGGTTTCTTGCCTTTTTATTATTTCTGAACAGAATTATAGGAAGAGGAGGACGTTCGGACACAAATGAAATAACAAAATACTGAATGCGTTTCATTAGCATCATCGTCATCGCTACATTGGTCTGTTTTGTGTGAATCAGTATTCTTTCCCAAAAACAGTGTTGTATAGATATAGATCCTTTTTCGAAATACAGAATATTAATAAATATGTAACATTTAAAGTTGTCCACTGCTACGAGTGACGATCATGTAACAAAGAAAACATGGTACGCCACTGTTTTTTTGGCGACTAATTTATAAATAAAACTTTGTTTCCTCTGACCTTCGTTGTCGAATAAAAAAATAAAATATTCCCTTTATTATGAATTTATGATTATACAAGTTCATTTATTACGTAAATGCAGTAGTTTCTATTTTCGAAAATTTTACTTTATGTGAACCTTAGGTAATGCAGATCGAGAACGGAAATATTTCAACAATGTCACTTTCCGGTTTTCTATTTACAAATAATCTCAATAACAACTACAAAAATATGCCTTTTTGTTGAAAATTTTTAATTTATGTTGCATTTTACCATAAACAACTTTAAACATAATTAAGTAAGAAGCAAAATCGATATGTGTAGAAGTTTCGATATATGGTGCAATTCGATTATTTTACGTAAATCTACGTAACATGATAGTGGTGGGGCTATGCGCGTGTTACGTTATAACAACCCTCAGAACTTGCGCAATATTATCATTTTCTGCTGCTGTTGCAAGTTACAATACGTTATTAAGTGCCACTTCATCGAGTCATGCTTTTGTAAGTTTTGTTTTATTATTATTGTCGCTATCACTATTTATTCGTAAGTTTCATTTATTGAAGTCATTGAAATTATTTTAACTTTGTGAATTATTTTTATTGGGCGTTTTGAATAGAGGGTGTCGGCGATCAATTAATTGCTCCATAAATCGTTTCTATGAGGCACGTCGGACACTGTAATTTGCGAAAAATTCGCAGAACTCTTAAAACTAATTAAAATTTAGAAGTTTATTAAAGTTTACATTTTGTAAAATAGTGAACGGATGTATCTTTTTCAGCTTCTTAAGCATGGCATGAATATCATTAAAAATCTTATCAATCAAAATCACGTTAAAAATAAATAGTGGAAAGTGCATTCTTTTGAAGTAAATTACTTTAGGTACCAAAATTAGTTTTGTTTTCAAGATTTTTTACTTTTTTCAGAAGACTGAGTTAATTATTGGAAAAGTAATGTAAATATTATAGGTTACGGTATTGCGATTTATATTATTATTAAATTATTTACAGTAACGGTGTTATACGATCAACGTGTTGTAACGTTACTATTCATTTAAAATTTAAATTTCGTAATAAAGAAAACGATATTTCAGTTAAAAACTTCACTCATTAAAAAAAAATGTACAGTGATATCGCTCATTGGCAAATACTGTGTCGTGTTATTTTAATTGTCTGACTATTAGCAATAAATTACCAAAAATATATACCGTTCATCTATTCGGAACGTCACTGCAACGTTACAGTAATGTTTGCTGCAGTATTTTCCGCGTTTGTACATGTACGTCCAGTCAATTAAAGGATTTTGTTTGAAAAATAGTTATTTGTATCGCTAGACCAGAAACGATAATTTTGCGAGTGTGGCCAGGCCCGCAACTGCACTAATGCAGTTATTAACAGCACCGCTTCTATTTATCACTAAATTAATTAGTTGTAACGTTATCTCAAGCACGACGTCAAAAAAACAGTTATTTCGGTTATCAGTATTTATAAAATCATAAAAAGGGAACAATAAAAAGAAAATAAAGAAATTAATAATACTACAACCTATACAACAATTATTATTTGTTGAATAATAAATAAATAAGAAGTTAAGGAACAACTATTATCCAACAAGACAATGTTTGAATTATTTTGTAATACATATTAAATGTACGCCCTTTTCGGAACTGTATTTATCTTATTTTGTTCGCAAATAAACAATCTGCGAAGGGAATTCCGTGAATTTGTATCGTTTTCTAAATAAATCTGGACGCGTGTTGGCAAAAATTACTTTGAATTGGCTCTTGAAAGGAATAAAAAAACAAACAATATTTATAGCTTTAGGGGTAGAGCACTACTTATGACCACCTTAAGAAATTTTTTATTTTTACCTGTTCGGTGTATTTATTTACTTCACTTTAAAAATTTGACCAAAGTGAATTTTGTAATTTTGAAGTATGTTCTTTAAGTTAAGGATACATTTTTTTGCTAAAAAAAAAATTCGCCCAAATTTTTTTTTGTTACGGCCCTACTAGTCCGCCACATATTCTTGACTGTTGGCCATCATTAACATCTTTGAAATTTTAGTAGAAGGTAGGTAAAAGAAACTAATTTATGTATGATTGGATTATAAAGTATTGTTATACAGGGTGTCCACAAACTCTTTTTTCACAAAAGAAAACTGCAGATTCTAGACCTGATTTTATGTTGATTTAACGTAAATTACCTTAATACAAAAATACTTCCTAACAGAGCTAGGACTCTTGGAAGATGGTGCCCTAACATCGGTTTAATATCTTCAAAATGGTTTCCCTTTAAATGATTGCGTTTTGTACATTTATTTAGTGGAATATGCCCAATCCTATGCCGTGAATATGAATTTTTAGTTGTACTCATAAGCGGCTCGTTTGGGCGGGGTCACTGGACATTGTTATTCATAAGTTTTTCAAAATTTCGCAATTTTAACATAAAATTAAAAAAACTTCGATTTTTTAATAAAAGAATGATACTCTTATCTGAAGTCGCTATGACGCACCGTTTTCGAAATAAATCGATTTGAACTTTTCATGTGTTAAACATACTTTTATAAGATTAACTAACGAATTCATTTACAATTATGAAAGATGGCTATGGAAAATAAACAAAATAACAATTGCGTGAACGTCAAACTTCTCTCATGTCATAAATTAATTTTGCATTAGCAAGTAAGAAATAAACTCGGGTAAAAATAATCGTTTTTAATACAAAAAAATGTTGCTGACACAATTAATAATACAAAATTCCAAAATGAGAACTGAAATCATGAAACACAAAACTGAATCTACAAAAGATGACCATCCGTTTCTATGCACAAATTTATTCGTTTATGTAAAGAAAAATCCCCTATTGTTCCTAAATTCGTTGCAAGCATCCTGAATTCTTCTCCAAAGCTGATCGCGTGTTTCTATTGGTTGGGAATAACCCTTTGATTTTAGATATCCCCAAACACAAAAATCGCAAGTACTTATTAAATCTGGAGACCTTGTTCGCCAAGCAACCGGGCCGCCTGTTTCGATCCATCGCTCTCTGCAATTGTTATCTAAAAAAGTACGAACGGTTCTGCTATAGTGAGCCGGACAACCATCATGTAAAAACCACAAGTTCCGCCGAATATTACCGAATATCACCTAATAAATCCGTTAAATTATTTTGTTGAGATATTCTTCGCCGTTAAGCGATTAGGAAATTCTACAGGTCCAAGCAAAATATCACCAAGAACACCTATCCATACAGCAATGCTAAACCTTTCCTGATGTTTATTTTCCCTTATCGCATGGGGGTTTTCATCAACATAGGAGTAATAGTGTGCATTGTACATATTAAAAATTCCATCTTTTGTAAAAGCGGCTTCATCACAAAACAGAATATTAGAAAAAAAATCTTGGGGGTTGATTCTCTTTATTTTGCATCCAATTGGAAAAATCATCACGAGCAGGGAAATCACCTGCTTGTAAGGCCTGGACTTTTTTTTGAAATGAAAAGGATACAAGCCTTCCTTATGTAGAATGTTCCACAAAGAAGATTTTGACATATTGGGATACATTGCAGCCAACCTTCTTACGCTTATCTCGGGATTGTACTCAATTTCCATTAAAACATCATCCTGATATTCTTCCATTACATCCGCATGTCTTCCCGTTTCATTATTTTTAGGAATTACCGATCCGTTTCCCTAATTATTTGATGAAGAAGCGTAAATTATTTAGGAACAGGATGTCTTCTACCTGGAAATTTTTCTGCATATCGACGTGCTGCTGCGTATCGGCATATTCTTCGTTACAAAACGAAACCATTCTAACAGTATTCAACTTTTTGTATTTACGGTAATGTAACTAAACAATAAAAAATCTTTCACTTAAAAGTTATTTGACACTGTATCCTCAACTAATATCTGTAATACTAGTTATTTTGACATTGACTCAATTGTTATTTTGTTTATTTTCCATAGCCATCTTTCATAATTGTAAATGAATTCGTTAGTTAACTTTATACAAGTGTGTTTAACACATGAAAAGTTCAAATCAATTTATTTCGAAAACGGTGCCTCGTAGCGACCTCAGATATGAGTATCATTCTTTTATGAAACTTTTAAATTTTATGTTAAAATTGACCAAATGAGCCGCTTATGAGTACAACTAAAAAATCATATTCACGCCATACGATTGGGCATATTGCACTAAATAAATGTACAGAACGCTATCATTTAAAGGGAAACCATTTTGAAGACATTTGAATTAAACCAACGTTAGGGCGCCATCTTCTAAAAGCTCCAGCTCTCTTAGGAAGTATTTTTGTATTAAGGTAGTTTACGTTAAATCGACATAAAATCAGCTCTAGAATCTGCAGTTTTCTTTTGTGAAAAGAGTTTGTGTACACCCTGTATACAGTGCGTTCGTAAAGTATAAATTCAATTAAATTTTGAATGGTAGTTTAGGAATAAAACGCTCGGACTCGTCGATTTTTATTTTCAATTTAGAATTTTTTTACGTAAAAGTATACAGGGTGTCAGGAAAAATATATGACGTCATCCACATTTTTTATAACCCCCATTTTTTATTGCAGAATCAGAAAGGGTACATCTTTTTACGTACGACAAGATACATATGGATGATGTTAATATAGGGTGTTCTAAACTTGCGTTCCCGGGCGATACCTCTCTTATTTGTTGGAACAGGAGAATAAAATTTTGAAGTATAGTAGAAAGAACTGAGGCGCATATTTTAAAATTATTTTAAGTTGTACAGGGTATTTTATTTATAACGGGTAAATCAAACATAGATTTCTTAAATGAGACACCCTATATATTATTTCAAATTTGATTCAACTCAATTCGCCCATTTTTTCAATATAAGGTTTGATTATGTTAGACAGGGTAGTTTAGCAGATATGGAAAATCGTACCTAAATGGATACCATGAATCATTTCTAATAAGAAATATTCAAATGATTTTTTTGATAAAATATTTTGAAGCACAGACAATTTTTTTGGGGTTAGGCATATTTTAGTTGTAAAATGATTTCACAAATTTAAGTTAAATTTTCCGATTGAGCACCGTTAACTACCTAACAATAGCAATCTAAATCTTCTAAATTGACCGGTAGCGGCGCGTATACTTTACACTTTAACTATCCCCACAAGAACTAATCTAGAGGTTTTAAATCTGGAAATCTGGCTAGCAACTCAATTGTACCTTTTCTATTATCGATTAGGAAAAACTTCATCCAAATAAGCGCGAAAAGGTACAGCGTAGTGTGGCGGCGCTCCATATTGTTGAAAAAAGAGGTCACGGTGGTGCATATCGGGTCTTCTAAATCCGGATACAACGTTATTGGAGCATGGATGAGGTCATTTTGACGAAAGTTTAAATACCTCGCACCAGTGAGAATATCCTCCAAGAGGTAAGGACCTATAACTCATCCGTCAACCACGCCGCACCAAACGTTCAATTTTTGAGGGTTTTGGGTGTAATATTCCGTGAACCAATAACGACAATTTTGTCTCTTCACATGGAAAATTTAAAGCAAATGTTAGTTCATCGGAAAAAATATTCTTTTTGCAAAGTTGGCGTTATCATAACATAACTGTTGCATTTGTTCACAAAATTCATCTTTCGACAGCTCGTGAAGTAAGCATGTCTTGTAGGAATGGAATTTCTCTCTTTTCAACACTTTATGCACAGTAGATCGCGTCACACTAATATTATTAGCCGTATCCGTAATGGTGGTATTAGAACTATCTTGCACTGCTAACATAATGTTCAACTGATCTTCTTCACTTATCGACTTTCGACCAGATTTTCTCATATCCCAAACATGTCCAGATTACCGAATTTTCGCCTCAATTCTGCTTACCATTACCATGCTTTGGCTAATGGACGGTCTATGAGGGTGACTGCATTAAACAACGCACCCACTTCTGTTTGAATGCACGACCTATCTCCGAAACCAAGTATGCACAGGATTTCAATTCTTTCACATTCGCTTAATTTCCTTATATTTCACAAAATAACATAAAGTACTTACTAGATGAACTCACGATAACAATGCTGTCGCCTATATTCGTAAATTGCCAGTGGTGGTGCAAACGTAATTATCAACTAGTTGGCCAAAAGTAATTTTAATGGTTTCACTTCTGGCCATTCAAGCGGCCATGGGTAAATATTCAGACATTTTTGGGTTTTACTAATGGTCACCTTCATTTTTTTTTCACTTAAAACACAAACATGTTTTTGTTGATAAAAAATACAATTAAGATCAATATCTACTTACCATCTGCAACGCAAAGAAACTTGAATACAACAAAGGAATTGATTACTTGCGCGGATGGTTTTAGATATAGTCTTAAAAAAAAACAAAAGAGATGGCACATGCTCTATTTTGTGAATATTTCTAAACTGGTTTCTGTTGTGCTGAACAGTTGGTTGTTACTAACAGGTGTAGACACATTCCCTCTACATGCTAAAGCTAAGTTACTGTTTTACAATGTTTTCAAATGCTAATAAACTGACATACAAGTCGGAAGTGGCCATAAGTAGTGCCGCTACCCTACATTTGGACAGTGTGTTCGAATACCATATACGTAATTGTCCTAATATTATTCATGGATTTTTGCAAAATTTATATCATTAACTTAACGAACTACGATCTAACTAGAAATAATTTACAAATTGGCACAAATATGTTTATAGAATCACCTACATTTGGGGTTCATGAATACAATCAAAGCCAAAAAAAGACAGAATGAAATAATTGGCCGAATTATTCAGTACCACTGACACATAATCCCTATCCTTAACCTGGCTTATTTAGACACAGTAGCATACATGTTAAATTGCAGAGCTTTTACTTCATATTGCTAGAATGGTTTTATACATGATACGTCTTAGAGACGTAGATTTTGATATTGGGAATCCTTTGCACTTTAAAATGATCTAGCACGGTCGCAATAAAAACATGATAGAAGTGGCGTACGCTTTAACAATTGTCCGAAATTTCGGTAATTCACTAAAGGTAACTACGTTAAATTTACGAAGTGCAGGTAACACATGGACAATACGAATAATCAGAAGTAGTAGCCGACAGTTACTGACCTGAAGATTGCAAATGTGACTTTGCCGAAACGATGTGTTAATAGAAGCAGACTCATTGACACCCGAAAGAACAATGTTATATATATATATATATATATATATATATATATATATATATATATATATATATATATATATATATATATATATATTGTAGCGTCCCCCAGGTACCCTATCTTGAAAAGCCTAATTTGAACTTATTTGCAATAATGCAAATTCAAGAACAAAACAATCGCTAAGTGACTTATCTTGACTTAACTGACAATAATGTTACTATTACTCAAATTAATTGCCTGCCTTACTTTGACTTTCCTGGCACTAATTAAAACGTTAGATTTTATTTACAAGCCTGATATTTAATTACTCGCAAACCTCAAATCTGATCAAACGAATTGGCCGTCTAGTAGTAGGTACGTTGTGCTATCTGAATTAAATAGGCTGGATGAGTTAAGTGTTGCATCATGACGGGCAGGTAAAAAAAATGAGAGTACTCAAATTAAAATCAACGAGCTTTGCGTAGCGGTGGTTCAGCCCGCTAATATACTATTGTGGGAAAGAACCACCAATAAAACCCACTTTATTCATAAATAAGTAATTGCACAAGTACATTATTAAATCGAATAACATACACAAAAAAACAATGAAAGGCTTAAATATATATCAAAACACCGATAAATCAAGTTAAAGTGCGTAACAAATTATAACATTAAGAAAAAATGAATAAAAAGCAGCTTAATTACACCTAAACACAATCAAAAAACACATGTAATGACACACAATTGGGTCATACATAATCAAAATAAAAATCGTAATACCAAACATGTGGTCCTTTAAAACCAATCATGCCGGTCTTTAAGTAAATAAGCACATAAACAATAAAGTAAATTACGATACATATAAAATACAACAATAGTAAAATTCCACAGGTAATAATAAGGTAAAGGTAAGGTCAAAAGAAAACAGGCAAGGAATTTACACGTACCCAATTGCTTAGTGACCACCAAAGCACAAAATACATAAGTCAAATTACTATAAATCACATACAAAGAGAAATCAGCTCGCAGGCAAAAAATTCTGCTTAAGCGAACTGACAAAAAACACATTAAAACAAAGCCTTACAAGGGTAAGTTATAAATAGATCACAACATCGTGACCGATATATAAATTTGAGGGCGTTAGAAAAATACAGTGCCCCTTTCTCAGGTTACACATTCATCTATACAACAACGAAAAACACTAAAAATAAAATTCAAGGTGTTTAATGGTCTGGCACTGGAGTGTGTACCTACTTGCCAATTGACTTTTACAATTAGTAACCAAAGCGGTATCCTGTACCCGTGCACCAGCCACCTCTTCACAAATATAAATATAAACAACAATGCTAATTCGCACAAATACCAGAGTGAGAGGGCCTTGCACTACCTTTTATTTTAGCAGATTTCATATTAATGAGCCCGCGTACGAATAAAATACCTACGCAAGGCAGTGTTTGGTATTTAATATGTTATCTAGGCTGTTAAATGATTTGCTGCGAGCTTTCATTTGTATGAAGATACCTACTTACACTTGAATTCCTTTAATTGATCACAGACACAAATCGTTAACCTAGGCGATTTAACTTCAAAAAGGGCGACTGTTATTTATAGATTAATCTTTGAAAAACACATTACAATCAACACTCGAAAGAAAAGACAAATTAGTGTTGGCTAATTCAAAAGAAAATGTACACGCACGAAATATTTTAAAGACCAACTGTTTAAAATGGGAGTTTTCTAATTAACCCAAAAATCGGTCTGGTTCGATTGACACTAACTGTTATTAATTTTCCCCGATTTCAAACCTAACCATCTTTACTCCTGCAATCAACCCCCATTTTTCAAATAAAAACAAGAAACATTAATTTCCGTTGGAACAGTTTCATATTATTATTGCACGACATCTTAATTTTAAAAATATGCATTCGTCCGTCACAACCCTACATTTATCTCTCGAATTGCCAAGTAACTCATAAAGATATCTTTTGATCATGGTCTGTACCAACACAATTACTTACTAAACTCGTGACATTTTTACATTAAGAATCGGCGCATAAGAAATTCCAATGATTCGTTACGCCCCTTCAGTAAAGCAGTTTTAAGCATACACCTCCTACTCACACCCCAACACGTATTTTTCAACGCTAGCCAAATATCAGTTACATACATTCTCACATTTCTTACATTATACAAATCAAATATTTTGAAAACATCATCAAATTATGACGTATTATCACGATACTAAAAATCCACTAATTATCTTTTCTATCGCGGTAACAATGCGCGATTTGACATACGTTTATTACAATAGTAAAATTTTCGCGGTCCACTACCTGCACAAGTCATGATGTAAGTGTATTCGTCCGTAACAACCCTACATTTCTTTATCGAGTTTCCAAGTAACAAACAAAGATATCTTTTGATCGCGGTCTGTACTGACACAACTACTTATTAGGCTAGTGATATTTTTCCATTCAGAATCGGCGCATAAGAAATTCCAATGATTCGTTTATTTTTAAGCGTGCACTTGCCCCCCCCCCCCCCTCCAACATGTGTTTACAACCCTAGACAAATATTAATTACAAACAATCCCATATTCCTTACATAAAATATATAAGTAAAATATTTTGAAAACATTAGCAAATTACGACGTATTATCAAGATATTAAAAATTCACTAATTATCTTTTCTATCATGGTAACAATGGCGATTTGACAAACGTTTATTGCATAATAAAATTTTGTACAATAAATATATATATATATATATATATATATATATATATATATATATATATATATATATATATATATATATATATACTTGACTGACTTATACAATGTGTTGTAATGTGATTCGTACACTAATACATGAAAACGCTTAATTTTTAGGATACAAGATATTCTGCTGTAAAAATGTTACATTTTAAATAATTTTGGGTATGATTTGAACATAATTACTACATTACAGTAACGTTGCTACACCATTTTTTTCGTCGGTTTTTGTTACCGTTTTCGTCTGGGTTTACACGAATGTTTACCGTTATGTCATAACATACGATCATATGGTGTGATATAAAAAACAAGAGTCACAATTGATTTCGTTATAATAAATATAGCCCGAGATGGCAGCATTTAAAGCTACTGAATTCCATAATACAATTACTTATTTATTGTGATTTATATTGTAAAAATTAGAAATGTAGGAAATGAGGAAACAGTCAAAGGATAAACAAACAAATGGAGGGTATGTAGTATTAATCAAAGGAGAATTAAATTCATATGCATATAAAACAAATTGATTTCACGTTTATAGATTTACTCTTTCTACTACGTTTGCGTATTCAATACCGTATGGCGATTTCGTCAAATGCACTACGCATGTTCACTATCCTTATTTAATTCACAGTTTTATATGAGAAGGCAGCATAAACAAATTGGATAGCTCAATTCAAAATCAAATCAATTAATGACGTAGCGGTAAACACTCCGGGTGAGGATAATATATTTTATTTGTATTCCGAAATTGATTCATTCGGGTACGTCACTGAGCAAATACCACAATATTTTCCTCATTTACTACCTTACACCTAGTTAAAGTTTTTGCTTCCAAGACTTTGCGGCCCGCCGGGTGTTCGTTATCTACGTCAATTATAGCGCAATAAAGAACATGTAAAATGTACCTATTGATTATATTGAATTCAATGATATATCGAATAGATACGTTATAGGGTGTTCGATTAAAAAAAAAGCTACCCGTCTAACTTCATGTTCAACTGAACACCCTGTAGATGCAATAATATACTAGTGAAATATTGCCCTATAATTGTGAAACACTCTGTATGGAGTTTTACCTAGCATACTTGGACGCCATAACTGGGATACACACAAAAATCTATGCCGAATCTTAATTGACTAGTCAAAGTACATCGAGTTGGCAGTACCGTTGGAAAAGGTTTCAAGAATAATTTTATGTTATTCCAGCACGTGGCTTTTTAACGTTTCAGTATCACTGCTGCAATATCATCTTCTGCCGTGAATATTATCGTTTTCGACTGGAGTTATACAAACGAATATGACATTATTTCGTTCAGAGTATTTTCTGATATTTTAGCGACAATTGAGGTCAAAAAAGAACTGCTTTAATCGGCCGTTTGAGGTTATCAGAAAATTTATAAATCTTCAAATTATTACAAAAAGGATATAATTTTTTGTTTTATAAGTGTTTTGTAATTGGTTTCATATTAGTTGAGTTGATCAGCCTATTTGCACAATGTTTGCTTTTATAGCGCGTTGTTTCTGTGGTTGCGCAGTGGTTTATTGCGCATGTTGCACCGTAACCTGTTGTGCAGGTGTATTGCGTTTAAGCTCTGCGCATTATTGGGATCCAAATGGGTTTCATTTCTATTCTATTCTTCTTCTTCTATTTCGATGTTAACTTACATTTAAAATTGTTTCGAGTATGATTGATTTTGCAATCATTGGTATGCATATGATATGGATGCGTGATACTGCATTTCTACATTGTTATTTCGGAGCATAACTAATCATTGTTACGTTAAATTAACGTTACAGTAGAACTTGTTTATTGTCGATGTCGCCGTTTTCATGTGGGTAGTTTTACAAGGTTTTAGTTGTAACGTAATTGTAACGTTGCTGCAATATCTTCATCCGTCAGTTGGGTTATAGAAATGGGATATTTATTTATTTTTTTTGATAATTTGCCAAGTCATACAGTGATTTTATGTGAGTAGTACGCAAACTTTAAACTCTTATGGAACGTCAAAAGACTGTGGTGAGAACGTTTAATGTGTTGGTTACAGGGTGTTCTGCTACAAAAACTTGGATATTAAATTATTGATTTTGACGTCATTGGTTATGAGGAGACTACGTGATATCAATAAATAAACGTTACTATCACGTTCAAATAATATTGCTGCAATATTATCACGGCCGCCCATGTTAACTTATTCAGCTGAATTTAAACGCATTAACAAAATATTTAGACAAAAGTTTTCGGATATTTTACTCTTATACAGGATCTTATTTATATGAGTACATAAACTGTAATCGTTGATAGAATATCTAGAACTCACGGTACTTTCCTTGGTGCACCAATGCGATAATGGTATTCATGGGACTATGAGGAGGATACATAACAGTACATTTCTATAATGTTGTTCCAGAGCATAAGTAAACATTACTGCAACGTTCCATTAACATTTTTTTCAGTGCTGGATTTTGCCGTTGGCTGTAGTATTTCCTCATTTACCTGTTATAGCTAGTTAATTAGTTTTTCTTCGAAAACATTAATGCGCCCCATTAATTATACTAACATATTGATTCTACTTAAAAATCACCTTCAAACTAGCACGTCTCACCTGAACATCCTGTATATTTTAAAATAATTTTAGGATGGTTGTACAATTTTTCCCTACATGATTTATCTGTATTTGCAATATTAAACGTCACCGTACTATGTGTAATATATTTTTTAATTTTAACTTAAACAAAATGCTGGTGAGGTGTTAGGTGTTACTCTGTAGTTGTAAACACCCTTTATAAAGTTTAATTATTTATGTTAAAAGTTTAGTTTTTACTGTAAAGAACGAATCAGAATCTCCATGTATGTCATACTAAAATATAAGATCAAAGGTATGACTTTTTTGTCAAAAACTCGTTTGTTCTGCTGAGCATTTTTTCAACGTTCTAGTAAAGTTGCTGCAATATTTTTTTAATCCGTCGATATTAACACGTTTTTAAAGTTGGGTTTAAACAAATGGTTCAGGATTGTTTTCGGTTATTTTAGCTGCGTGTACAAGGCGTTATTTATACGAATACTCAAACTTCATGCACTTAAAGAACGTCAAAAACAAATTGTACTTTCATTAATGAACTAAAATGCTTAATTTTCAGCATATACGGTGTTTAACATATGATCTTAGAAGTTTGGCACCTTAGGAGTAGAAAATGTATGCTATTCCAACACATGATGTTACAATAACGTTACTGCAATATTTTCCTCATCCGTCAATGTTGACGTTTTCCGGTAAGTTCAAATAAATGAATAGAAAATTTTGTTTTTGACATCATTAGTGGGGATGTGAAAAGGCTGCGTCGTGGTACATTTTTGTAGTACTGTTCCCGAGTATACCTAACGTTATAGTAACGTTATTTCACAATTTTCTTCTTTAATCTGGATTTATTCAAATGAGTTATTGAATTCAGTAATATTGTATGTTTCAAACATGACGAATTTTGAACCCAGTTGTGCAAGACGCAGTATACAAACTCCAGTCCCCATAGCACGTCTAAAAATATACTTTACAACCTCGTGTTTCAAAACTTTATTTTTATGATACAGCTTGATGACATTCAATTTTGATTAATGTTAACGTAATGTTAGAATAACGTTGCTGCAGTATTTTCCGTATTTGTTCATGTTACATCCAGCCAATTTTTTTTCTTACACTAAAGTGCATACAACAATTTTCGAAGATTTTCTTAATTGACTGATCCAAGTATGGAGTATATAGGGTGCTGTATTAAGATAAGTTTGATATCATGGGAGACTGAGGAAGAAATGTATAGTTCGGCGTACTGTTGAACATTATTGTCACATTACAGTAATGTCGCTGCAATATTTTCGTAATCCGTCGATGGTAACATTTTCACATCAAGTAATTTAGTTAAGGGTTTCGGATATTTTACCCGGTTATACAGGGTGTTATTTATATCAGCGTATTCTACTGCGAAAAACCTGCGTAATTTCTTTAATTTTATTCCGCTGCATAAGTAAACTTTACTACAATGTTACAATAACGTTGCTCGCGTTGCTGCAAAATTTTCTTAATTCGTCGGTATTGCTGGTTATATGCGAATAAATTGGACTTACTTATTTAATTCAGCAGTACAGGGTGTTGGCATGTGATTGATTTTTAGCTTATTTATACAACATGTTAATGATAACAGTGGCCAAACTAAAGTCGTTGGTGTAATGTTAACTTGCTTGAGACTGTGCGGTGAAACATTTCTTTAATAGTATTAGTAAGTAAATATTAAAACGTTGCAGTAACATTGTTGCAGCATATTCTTTAAAGATTGATGTTACGGTTCTTATGAGGGTTTCACAAATGAATTAAACTTGAGATGTTATTTAATAATGAAATACATGGCGTTTCAAAGTGATGGGTTTTTAAACTATTATACGTGGTGTTAACCATAAATGTCAAAACTTCCGAAGTAAACGTACTTCATAGATAATAATCTTCCTGATACAGGGTTTTTGAATTTTACAACATGTTTACGATTTCTCTTAGGAAAAATCTGTTTATAGGGTAGCATATTTTGACATTATTTGTGTAGAGGCTTCGCGATAGTGCCATATCTTTAATATCATTTAGGCGCATGAGTAAATATTACCACAACGTTACAGTAACGTTGCAATCTGGATTATTCTTACTCGTTTTGTTACCGTTTTTTACACATCCATTTCAATTATAACATTATTCTATTCAGGTATGGCTATACAGTGTGTTGAACGTATGAGTAACCGACATGTAATGCTTGTAGATAATAAAAAAAGTAAGTGCTGTAACGATATAAACGGTGGTAGAACGGGATTACAGATAAAATTGGCCTTTTTGCCCCGACTAGCCAGCGTATGGGTGTGGGTATGATGTTGATGAATTTTGCACATCCAGAATAGTAAATCGTACGTAAGTCAAAATAGGGGATGAAGACGTAATCAGATCGGTTTTGGGCGCCAGAATGTTTGGTAGTCAAAATAAGGGATGTCGTGCCAAAATTACGAGTACATAGCGTGTCCAAACATTCAAAAAACGTACGCTTACCTATCCGCAATCAATCCCAGGTGTACTCGACAACAGCTCAGGAAACCACCTGAAATAGGGCTTCAAAATAGCACTATACGCCTGACAAACAAAAGCGTGATAAACACTCAATAAAGTTACGTTACTACACCCCAGTGTAAATAATAAGGCATTATATAATAATCAAAACAAAACAAAAAAAAACAAGCTATAGAATGCACTCTAAATGAATTAATACTCAACTAAAAAAATCAAATAAAACACTAAATATCATTAACGCTATTACTCAATAAAAAAGAACTGTAACTTTGTTACGTTAAAATCTACGCTTCTAAATTACCGGTAAACTTGCAATTTGCAAAAAAAACTTTTATGTAACACAACAGGGTTTTCACAGAATTAAAACAAATTTATAAAACCTAACTAAGCTATAATAAAATAAAAAATAATAATATAAATGTAAACATAAACAAAAAATGCAAATGCTTAAAGGGCGACAGAATGTCTGGCCAGGATCCTGCCTAACGCCGTTCTAAATGGCTTAATCTATAGGTATAGATATATCGTGGATTATTTACACACACTACCATAGGGTCAAGTGCCCTTTAATACTAAAATGAAAAGTGTGAAGGCGGAGCGTCAGAATTAAGATTAATTACAATAAATAAACCAAAGCAACAACTAAATTTAAAAGATACACGCCTCCGCTTTCAAACCTTCGTTAACAAAAAAAAACAATTCGAGACACACACAAGAAATCTTGAAAATATTCAATAAAAAAAACACAATATTATACTACCTTACTGCCTAGATTAACACCACTCCTGTGTTACAACAATTGAAAACGAACCAGGTGATCGATTACTGTCACCACGGATATGGAATCTCCCTGCTCTGACAAAATGATGAATGCAAATGTTGACTAATATTCTTTTGTACGCAAACAATTCCTTGATTGAATCTCGGTAAAATGTTACTGTATTAATTAAAAACTTCTTTTAAAATAATAACTGGTGCGCTCAACTTGCTTGTTAACTTTTATCTTCAAATAGATTTATTTACACTAACAATCCAAAAGGTTATTACCTTTATTTAAATAACTATAATTTTAATATACTGCGAAAGTTTCTTTATATTTCAACACGCTTTGCACGGCAATTAAGTGGCACTTCAAGAACGTTAATTTTATAAATCCGCAGAAGCGAGATAAACAGAAGCACTAAAATAACACGACGATGATCTCTAGGTAACTTGATTACGAAAAATCGAAATCGGCACTAGGACTAATCCTTTAGTGATTGAACAATTTTAATAAAATCCCTTCACAGGTTTTCTTCCAAAAAGTAGATAACTACCCTTACAACACCAAAAGGTCCAATATATCAACGTTCTAGACAACCACTTAAACCGTAACAACAAACGTCACCGTGCTACTACTCGGGAGCGCTGTCAGTTTCAGAATCCTCCAAATTATATCCAAAAATCCATCTTGGAAAATCTCATTTAATTTAATTTAGTTCCACCAATTAAGAAACGGAAGGAGAAGATTTGATACCCCTACACACAAACTTCGTTTCCAACCGTAAGGACTGGACAATTTTCAAACGTGTAAACGTCAGCAGAATCAACGTGAAAAATATCTCTGTATTTTCATTAAAGTACAAGCAGTTAGTCCCACATTCTATCTCTACGATTCAAAACCAACATACTCAATATTAAACTGAACCACTATAATTACTCGACTTCCTGTCGCCAGACCGATATCAAACACATTTACACTCTTTCTTTAAGTTACTTAATTTTACAAAACTTTCTATTAAATCTTAAGGAAATCGAACTAAATAAACGTTATTTACACTTATATACAACTATTTACAAATAATACGCTACTCAACATTCAATAAACGGGGAATAATAAGGAAAACAATCTAAATTACGGAATAGTAATTCACAAACAAAAAAATTTAAGCTCGCAACACACCTTCCTTAAAGGTTGCAACACACGTTAAACAAATTTATCCATACAACTCAATTCAACAGCAAAAATTTGACGGTAAATCGCTAGAAAATCGTGATCCTATCACAGTGCATGTTACTTAATAAACCAGTGTCCCAAACTGTTTAATTTGTGGGATACACAGTGTTGCAATGTGATTTAAAATTATATTTTCTGCATCGTTTAAATAAAATGTTTGGTTATTACATCGCATGAGTGAACATTTACTGTAACGCTCCTCCGCGATGTTACATTTTTGTTGGTTTTGTTGGTTTTACAAAAATGAGTCGGAATAATGGTGAAATTGTTTTGTACATCATTGCAACGTTCCCATAACGTTGCGTCGTATTCGTCCATGCTACCATTTCCAGTTGGATTAACATAAACTAACTAAACTGACCCGGTAGAATATTTAAACACATCGGATACTTTATTCTCTTATTCAGGGTGTTAATTTTCACAGGCGAAATTTTTGTTGACACAGTTCACTATTTTTCCTTATCGGTCTCACATACAACATATTATATTTCTATATAGTTTGTGTAATAAAAATCCATTAATTATTTATTTATTTGTTTTTTACACTGGGAGGAAATATGGGAGTGATATTACTGTCCACTGAACGTTACACTAACGTTGCGAAAATATTCTCCTCGTCCATTGATGGTTACGTTTTCAGCTGGGTTAATACAAACAAATAGAATTTGCGATACATGCATTTAATTGAGATATACAGGGTGTTTAAGAATGTCTGGCATTCACTTATACATGGTGCTATTATGTCACCGACAAAACTTGAGGCATCGATTTTGTCGTTTTGGGTTCGGTTTGCACAAGTGAATTGCAGTGCACTGCAGCTTAATAAACCATAATTACTATAATTATTGTAAAATTTGTATACGTATTTGAGATGCTGCCTTTTTAGGTAAAGTTCCATTACTCTTACAGATGACTACCTGCACTGATCCATACAAAAACTTGTTAACCAATCTTGGTTTGTTTAATTTAAGAAGTACCTTACCAAAGAGTAATATGCGCAGGTGTCCCATCATGCATAAACCCTAAATTAAACTGTAGCTTTTAAACATTATGCAAACACCGATTGTTTTCTAAACATTTCACCTTGAATGTGTTTAATCGTGATTTAAAATTAGAATTTTTAAAAACCCGATTCATTCGTAAATTAAACTTTAGTTTTATTTTACAAGAAATAAACACTAATTAACGGCATTATTAATCAATAAAAATTTAACAAAATTTACGCGAGCGTATTTACATTACTAATAAGTAAATCTATTGTTAAAAACAAATTCCATTAATGTATTAATTTGATATGGGTTCTTAGCTGTTTGGCGAAAAAACGCTTGTAAACCAACCGAATTTTCTGACTAGGTACATAATTGTACAACAAATAGATAAGATTCAATGCATTTAATGAATAACATTCGAATTTGTATTTATTTTATTAACAATGTCATTAGTTAGTATTCAGTTTGATAAGCAAAGTATTATTTATGACATGTAATACACAAAAAATGTCCACCGTTATGCTGTCTGTATTGGTTCACTTATTTGTTTATATGTTTACATAATTTGAAATTAAATTAATTAAATTTTTTTAGCAATTATTATTTTTACTTCATTATGGAATCTACTTAATTATGTAAATATTTTTATATTGGCCATGTAAATTCAGAAAATTGCTATTTCTACCTCCGAACCGCTATCTTAAATTCTATTTTGATTTCAAAGGAAGTTTGCTTTTTTGCTCAATTTTTATTCGTCTATTTATAAAACTAATTATATACAGATATGATTTACCTTGAGCGCATAACAGGAATTGTATAATTATATTAGCAATAGTGCATCCATATTTTGAAATAGTCTTGCGAATTTTGATGAATTACTCAAATACAAATTTGCAAGTAACACTTTTAATTGTAACATGATCGCGCTGGTACAGAAATAATATATTATTTATTTTGAAATAAATACGCGCGTATTATTTTCTAGTTTACCTCTAAATTATGAATCAAAATTGTAAATTTTTGGTTTTAGATGAACTAATGATACACCTTAAATAAAAACGTAAGTAAATTTATTTTGATCTAATTATTAATTTTGCACAATTTTGCAACAATGGCTTAAAATTCTTATTTATATTTTTGTATCACAAGCATTATTGTAATTCCAATTAGGAGTTTCTAAATTCTGATTAATTCATGTACTTGGAACAAAATATAACGTGTAAATAAAGCTAATCTTAGATAAGGTAAGGAAAACAGTAGTTCATCCATATTTTGTTTAACATTTACGCTATACAAGGTGGTCCTTAAGTAATTGTACATGGAAGTATGGTAGATTCCTCACTTTAAAATACTACGATTTGAACCAACTTATTTTAATAAAATGTTGCAAATAGGGAAGATACATGCTATTATAAGATTTTTTTTGCAATAACTTTAACGTTTTTGGATATGTATATACAGGGTGGCCACTTTTTGATTGTGATATATTAGGATCTCGGTAACTATAATAGTTACATGGTCGGTTAAATTACAAAAAAGTTGCGATATTTTCTGCTCGTCCAGAATCCATTAAAAATTTGGCCGTATCTTTTCCCGTTCCTGAAATATCCTGAAAAAACTGAAAAACTCGAATTTGGAAAATCGGCCATAAATTTTATATTTCTTAAATGATTGCAATAAAAATTGGTACACTTACATAAGACGTAGATACGAGTACACTGGCATTAATAAAATTCTTCCAAGAGTACTAAATTTGAATGACGACAGTCAACTTTTTTTTTCTTTTGGACGCTATCTTGGATTTTTGCACGGATAGATAAACGAAAATATTCTCTTTATAACCATATACCAGATTTCCCAATAATTAATAAAAGTAATTGTTGTATGATGAAAAATAAAATTTTGGAAAAAATCAAGTTGTCATAGGCATATCGTTGTGAATAAAATGCTAATATAGATTTCATTGTTGATTTTTTATTGCAAGAACAGGAACAGACATAACTTATTTTGTTTTTCAAATCCAGTAGGCGTGCATTGTTACATTAAATAGTTGTCAATACCGTTGAATTTTAAATCAATAAACAAGTAGGTATATGTCAAAGTTTTAAAATAATTAAATATTTTAGAGTAAATTTGTTAGTTTTGTAGTGTAACACCTAGTAGTGACAAATAGTTTTTAAAATGGTAAGATATACCAACACAGAAAAAAAAGAAATGTATGATATTTACATAAAAAATAATAGAAATGCGGTAGCAGCGACAAGAATGTATGAAGAAACATTTCCAGAAAGAAGACAACCTTCTGTTATGATGTTTTCAAGAATATCTAAAAATATGTTAGAAAATAGCTCTGTATCTAAGTATGGCTTAAGACATACAGGTAATGATATAAATGTTCTAGCCCAAATAGAAATTAATTATAACGAATCATGTCGATCAATTGCCCGAGAATGTAGCATTTCGAAAAGCTGTGTAAATAAGATTATAAATAAATTCAAGTTTCATGATTAGAAATATTTATCAGTACAAAAGTTGTATCCCGGGGATGCGGAAAAGAGACTTAGATTCTGTGAGTGGTTTAATGAAGAGGTAAGAAATGATGAACATTTCGCTATTAAAATATTATGGACAGATGAAACCCAATTTACAAATAGCGGGATGTATAATAGAAAAAACACTCATTATTATGCAGTGGATAATCATCATTTGGTTAAAGAAGTTTGAAATCAGAGACGATTCTCCGTAATTGTGTGGTGTGGGTTGATTAACGATAAGTTAGTTGGGCCGTATTTTATAGATGGAAACTTAAATAGTGAAATGCACTTAAATTTCTTAAGAACCGAATTAGAAAATTATTTAGATGAGCTCCCTTTAGAAACCCTAAGAAAATTAGTTTATTATCAACACGATGGTGCACCTGCTCACAGCGCAGTTAGAGTTTCTAATTATTTAAATAACAGATTTCATAACTGGATAGGGAAATCATCTCCTATAAGCTGGCCACCACCTCGCCATGTTTAAATCCTTGGATTATTTTTATGGGGTTACATAAAAGATTCCGTCTGTAAAACCCAATGTAGTGACATAGACCAATTACGTGATAGGATAGTTGTTGCTTGTAATTGATTCCACCAGAAATTATAAGAAAATCGGTTCTACAAATGAACAGGCGGGTGCAAGTGTGCATCCAACAGGAGCATCATTTAGCAATTATTATTAATTCTATTATTTGTTTAATTTTTTTACTGTTTCTTGTTGAATTTTAGACATTCAATAACTATTGATTCTTTTAATTACTAAATGACAAACTCTGTTTATGTGTTTATGTTTTTTTCTTGTTCTTAGAATAAAAAATCAACCATTGACTGTACGTTAGCATTTTATTCACAACGATATGCCTAAGACTAATTGATTTTTTTCCAAAATTTTATTTTTCATCATACAACAATTACTGTTATTAATTATTTTATTAATGCCAGTGTACTCGTATCTACGTCTTATGTAAGTGTACCAAATTTTATTGCAATCAGTTAAGAAATATAGAAGTTATGGCCGATTTTCCAAATTCGAGTTTTTCAGTTTTTTCAGGATATTTTGAGGAACGGGAAAAGATAAGGCCAAATTTTTAATGGATTCTGGACGAGCAGAAAATATCGCAACTTTTTTGTAATTTAACCGACCTTGTAACTATTATAGTTACCGAGATCCCAATATACCACAATCAAAAAGTGGATACCCTGTATAACAATTGGTACCTACTTCAATGTAATTTGTAGAGGGCGCCACATAGGCCACACTTGTGGCAATGTGTGCTAAACTTTCTTGCTGTTTAAGTTAGCTCCATTTTTGTAAAAGAATATGAAAGCTACATTATTTTAATAGAAGAAAATTATACTTGTCATTAACTTAACGTTTTACGAGATAATCGCATTTTAGAGATCAGCTGCGTGATTATTATTTAATTATTCATTTCAAGAAATGTAATAGGCGTATACGCTAATATTGGTAATATTATGAAAATTATTAACGTATAGTAGGAGTTAACATTAGAAATGTACATGGCACTTTAAACTAAGTCCTACTAGGAATGCAATACATTTTCTTTAGAAAAAAATTAAGAAAAACTAAGCTAAATAACATTCTAACTTTAATTATGTTACATTAAACGTTGGATATGTCCTCCATTCTCGTCGATGCATTTATCTACACGTTCTATAAAAGATCGTCTCATATTAAACAACATCATTGGGCCAAAAGAACCCGCTGCTCTATTTATTTCTTCCAAAGCTGGTCGGAGGTATTTATGGCATCCTTATAAACAAGTTGTTACATTGCAGCCCATACACCGAAATCGAGATGATTTAATTCTGAGCTACGTGCTGGCCAAGGGAAATGGCTACCACGACCAATCCAGCGTTCAGGAAAGTTGTTATTTCAATATGTTTTGACTTCTCTCGTATAATGCGGCGGTGCACCATCTTGCATGAACCACATATTTTGTCTTACATTCAGTGGCAATTCTTCCAATCAATCAGTGAAGTCATTTCGCCAAAATGTAAATAATTCTCACTGTTTAAATTACGGGGTAACTCGTATGGTTCTAAGAAAGTGTTACCAATGATCCAATACCATACGTTTATTTTAGGTTCAGTTTGGAAATGCCTTTCTCTTTTAGCATGGGGATTTTCAATCGCCCAGACATGATTGTTCCTTAAATGAAAAATACCACGGCGGGCAAGGTAGCTTCATCAGTAAATAATATTCTGTTGACGAAGGTGTGATCAAGATTTTGCCTGTTTTGGATAGCACTTGCAAATTGGAATCTTAACGGTAGATCTGCTAGCAATAAATTTTGCACCGGAGTAAAATGGTATGGGTGATACTTCTCGAGGTACAGTCTTTTTAAGATGAAAGTTTTACTGATTCCTAAAGTAGCAGATAAATGTGTACGAACCTGAGGAGCATCTTCAATGCGAACCATTACTTCGTCGTCTTCATCAGGCGTAATTATTTTTCGTCGGCCTACGTTATCACGCTTAGGACGAAACGAACCACTTTCGCCTAAATTCCTAAATAGATTTTTGAATGCCTCGGCATTTTCCGGTTTTCATTAATTAACCGAAACAAATACAAACTAATTATTACAAAACTCAGATAATATTGAAACAAGAATGTTTTGCTGTTAAAATTGTTCGTGGCGTCCGCCTACTACGTTAATATTTCCCGAAATGAATAATTAAAATAATCATGCAGTTGATCCCTAAAATGCGATTATCTCATAAACCGTTGTTTTAGGGTTAATGACAAGTATAATTTTTTTCTATTAAAATAACGTAGCTTTAATATTCTTTTACAAAAATGGAGCTAACTTAAACTGCAAAAAGTTTAGCGCAAGTGTGGCCTATGTGGCGCCTTCTACAAGTTACATTGAAGTAGGTACCAAATTATGATTTCTCTTGCCCAAAAATCCCCCGTTCCAAATTTTTATGTATACATATCCAAAAACGTTAATGTTATTGCAAAAATAAATCTTAAAGTTAACTTTTAACACCATGTATCTTCCTTATTTGCAACATATTATTAAAGCAAGTTGGTTCAAATCGTAATATTTTAAAGTGAAGAATCTACTATAATTCTATGTACAATTACTTAAGGACCACCCTGTATATCCTCCTTCTTGTTTTAAAATATTGCACTGTGTGATAAAGGTACGGAAACTTATTTGAGTTAACGTGATTAGATCATTATTGTATTGGTTCAAATCACTTGATGATTATGACATTTTAATAATAATAATAGTTATTATTATTGTTGTCGTTGTTATGTCGTCGGTTGCGTCTTGCTTCTCTCAGAAGTTCGCTGGAACTTCAGTGGGGTACGAGTTAAACCAAGCAGTACCACCTACTTCTGACTCAAAACTCTTCGTACTGCTCTTGTAGTGTCACATGTTCTTGATGTTGAATATTCCAGGTTTCGTTGGAGGCTTTTGGGTATGATACCCGTGGCAAACAGTATGAATGGTATAATAGTGACTGACTGTAACCCCCAGAGCTTCTTAACTTCATCATTTAGTTCTAGGTACTTTGACTTATTCTTGATGTCTGTTGGTTGTAGGTTATGCGTGTTGGGCACTGCAATATCTATGATGTAGGCTTTCCTTGTGTCTTTGTTTCTTAGGTTGATGTCTGGTCTATTATGTGGTATACTTCCATCAGTTATAACGGATCTATCATAGTAAAGGGCGCACTTTTATGTTTGCAGAACTGGTTCGGGATGGTATTTATAGTACAGTACCTTAAAGATTTCTAGGCCAATTGCTATATTTTCATGTATGATTGCTGCCACCTGGTTATGTCCGTCCGTCAGTCCACCTGTGCCAGTGCGCTGCATCCTGGTACAATGTGCGTGATAGTCTCAGGTTTGTTTCCACATGTTCTGCATCTGTCATCTTGTATGTTTGTATCGTTCACGATGTATTTCGGGTTATTTCTGGCGTTTGTCGACATTGGTTTGGTCTGTTTCATAGGTGTGTTTTCAGTATATTTATGTTTTATAGTTTTGTAGTGGATCTTTTCGTTCCTCTGTCCTTCCTCGTCTTCTAGGTTTAGTGGCGAGTATTTCAGGTCAGCTCGGCATAATGTGTGTTGTAAATGTGATGTGTCTTTTTGGTGGTGAAAGTATCGTCTCAGCTGTTTTATTTGTCCGTTGTGTAAATTTTCTGACTGTCAGTTCTTTTTCCTTGGTATTATGAGCCGGAGTATGTTTGATTTTGGGCGGTAGTTTCTGTATTTTGTTCTTCTCATCATTCTTTCCCAGTCAGTTTTTGTCCAGTTGATTATGTCGAAGAAATTGTAGGTACAGGGATTGCTAACGTATTTATTGATTTAAAGAGGTTTTTGCATTCAGAGTTGCACATTTCCTTAGTCTGGTTGTATATTCCTTGGTTAGCTTCTTTCACTTGGTGATGATACTCCAGATGTTTGTACACTTCGTTTTCTCCCATCGCTTCTATCATTGCTCCTGTTTCCAGTTCCATTCCCTCACCTTCCAGTTTTCCCCTGTTGATGTTGATTATCTTGCACTTGTCTAGGCCAAATGACATTTTGATGTCTGTAATTGGAGGAGGGATACAGCCCAATAAAGCCTGTGATACGAGGTACTCTTCACGTCTTGTGTTTAGATTGTATCCAATCCCAGATTTCTTCAGGAGTTTAGAGAGCGGCTGAGGGTCAATTGGGCTTCCCTCATAAATTCCTCGCTTGATTTTGCATTCCTGGTGTTGAAATTCCATGATTTCCAGTTGTGAGGTGAGCTATTGTTCTCCATGCGTGCATCAGACTTTTTAGTAACTCGATGAACTTGAGTTGCATTTTATACACCGCTAGTATTTTGATTAACCAGTCCATGTGGGACAGAATTATACGCTTTTTGGTAGTCTATGAACCCACATGATAGCTTTCTGTTCTTCTGGACAAGCTTCAAGATCATAGCGTCTATAATCGAGTGTTCCTTACATCCTTTCGTACCCTTGGGATATCCTTTCTGCTTTGCTGTCATGCTATTCTGTGTCTGTTTGTAATGTGTGTTACACAGGATGTGGTGATCTTGTCGCATGTTTGAAGACACGTATTTGGTTGGGTCTCGGATAAATTAATTTATGAAAACCAGAAATTTGCTGTACACCAAAGCTAGTTATTTATGCCAGAAGTTTTGTATGTTGTCACTTCCTGGACCCTTCCAGTTATGCGTGTTGTTTTGTACTATCTTTAGAATACCTAGAGTTACTATCGGTTCTTCCATTTGTGTTATAGTGTTTGCCTCTTCTGCTTCTGTAACCAATTAGCGTATGTTGAAGTTTACACTCTCTCTCCATAGTTTCGACCAGTAGGATGTTATCTGATCTTTGCTAGGTACGTCTTCTTGATTGTTTTCATTAGCCTTTTCTACAGAATTTCTTTTTACTATTTGTGAACTCATTCTGTTGTTTTCCTCTGTTACACTTTGTCAATCTTCTTAATCTTGTACTAAAAACTGATCGTTTTTGCTGTAATGTGTCCAAAAACTGTGTGGGAACCATGATTTGCGCTTTCTTTTCTTGCTGCTTGCTTGGATTTTCCTTTCTAAACATTGAGTTCTCTCTATTTTCTGTGTTAGTCTTCTTTTTCAAGGTGGTTCTTTCTTCTCTTTAGGTCTCGTTGCATTTTCAGTATCTCTTATCTTTGCTTTCGTGCATCTAGCAGCAGTGATTGCTGCACAGTATATCACGTTACGAAGTTGTTCAAACCTGCTGTAGTTGACATGAGGTGGTAGAGTGTGGTCATTCATTATCTCAGTGATTCTAGCGAGATTTCTAGAGATGCTCTGTTTGGGTATTCTTTGTTCAAAAATGTTTCCTAACAAAGATACAAGCGTTTTTGTATTGTCGTCTCGTAAACAATGCCTTTTAAGTATCCCCACACATGAATATGCAAGGCGCAATATCTGGTGATCTTGGAGGCCACACCACTGGTCCCGCTCCAACTTCTTCAACTCCTGGCTGATCAATTTGTGTGAACTGCCCTATCCATGTCATTGGATAGTTTACATTCAGTCATGCCCTCGCCTTCCAAAATGCGCGGGAGCAATGTCCATTTGGAACCGTGTAGCGGTGGGTGCCTCATGGTACAAATCGAAAAGATGGTTGTCACCAAGTTCAAAAAACAGGTTAGCATTAAGCCGTGGAGGTAAAAAGAATGAATCAATAATATAACCGTTTATAAGGCCCAGCCATACAATCAAATGTTCTCAGTATGGCATTTTTATGATTATTTCTTCTCCTAGGCCGCTTCGGATCTCGAGGATGTTTCAAACCAATTGTCGAAAATGGCAATAGATACTCACAAAACCACCCTTTTCGAGAATTTGGTTTGAAACATACTCGACATCCAGAGTGGCCTGGGAGAAGAAACAAACATGAAAATGCCTTACTGAGAACATTTGACAATCCCCAACATTTTGTAACTCGCTACTTGATTCAATTAGAGAAAATTCAGAATTTTTCAAACAATTCTTTGGACAGATTAAGCTACCTTCACTCGAACAGGAATTTTTAATCACCACAATTATCATGTCTGTGGTCAAGAAAATCCAAGAGAAATCCGTGTTAGGGCTTATCAACATGGGTTTGGCGTTAATGTATTGCTGGGCCTAATAAACGGTTATGTTATTGGTCTCTTATTTTTATCTCCACGGCTTCATGCTAACCTTTTTTTGAACTTCTTTTCTATTTGTTCCATGAGGTGCTCATCACTACACCAATAAATAACTGGTTCCCAATGGACGGTGCTCCCACTCATTTTGGAAGGCGTTAGGGCATGAATGAATGTAAACTATCCAAAGAGATGGATAGGGCAGTTCACTTAAATTGATCAGCCTGGAGTTGAAGAAGTTGGAAGGGGATCAGTGGCGTGGCCTCCAAGATCACCAGATATTACGACTTTGAATTTTCTTGTGTGGGGATACTTAAAAGACATTGTTCATGAGACGACAATGGAAAAATGAGAAGAGCTGATGGAAGATATTGAAGAGTCATGTGGTCAACTGTAGGGAAATCATCCTCTAGTCTTAGCGGCAATTAATTCTGTAACCAAAAGAGTTCAAAAATGCATTACGTACAGATTATGATTATTGTGATCCCCTTTCAGCAATAACGAGTATGTCCTCCGTGGGCTTCAATGACAGCTTGGCAACGTCTTTGCGTGCTGGTTATGAGATTATTAAAGTTTTCTTGCGGAATCTGTTGCCAGAGTTGTGGAAGCAAAATTTATCAATTGTTCCATTGTTTGTGGTTGGAGATTATGATGATCCAAAGCTCTGTGCATGCCCTATCGGATTTAAATGAGGCGATAGAGCACGTAAAGCTAAATGAGGAATTCCATGGGTTTCAACTGCATCCTTAACTGCCATGGATCGGTGTGGACGAGCGTTATCGTCCGACAAAAGGAAACCAGGACCCACAACAGCACGAAACTCTGGCAAAATCTTGTTGATCACCTGATTCAAGTATACTTCTGAATTCATGTTTCTCGGAATAACCAGCAAGTCGGTACGGCTATCATAACAAATGCCTCCCCATACACAAACAGTGCCTCCCCTGAAAGGGTGAACTTCTTGTACTGATCGCCGATGTTTTGGAACCAAAGGTTGTGTCCAGACACGTCATAAACGTCTTCTGACAGTTTCAGCTGATATTAATGTTCATGTGGCTTCTGCGAGCCTCCTACTCAACATTCGACATGTGCTCAAAGGTTTTCGGCGTGCAGATATGGTGACATATCGGTCTTCAGCAGGAGTAGTTATTGATGGGCACCCAATTCTAGGTCTTTCTTTAACAGATCCTGTTTCTTGAAAACGGTTAAAATGTCTAGAAATGACACTTTGGCTAACTTGAAAAAAGTTGCTACGTCACTTTGTCGTTGACCACTCTGTAGGAAACCAATTGCTCTATTTGGTTCGTCAGATGTTAATTTACGTCTAGGCATTAGGAATTAGCAACGCACAAAATTTTGATACTGAATTTGCACAATAAGTCAAATTGACAAGTAAACCAAACAACTGATTCGTTAGAACTGGTTAGAAAGAGAAGAACTCTCCACAGCCCTCTACTTGCAATATAATGCTATATTTATCCGTGTGGCATAGGTATGACTAGCAACTTTAATAAAGTGTCAAACATGACAAAAATTTGAAAATTAAAAAATTGTGCAGATTTTCAGATATATCCTTAACTTATGTGGAGCAGTTTATTTTCAATGTATGTGGTCTGTCAACACTACAAACATCAATTGGTTGGATAGCAGTGCATCATCATTATCAGACTTAGAAAGCTAGTTTTGTATAAAACTCTTCTTCAGTTCGGTTTTCTATAAGCGCACATAACTGGCGAATTTCAGAATCACAAAGTTTATTACTCATTTTGGCATAGAAAACACTTCACTTAGCATTTATAACACACAATTGCACATAAAATGTTTATAACCTATGTATACTATATTACTGTCTTCAAGTCCCACTGTTGTATATTTACAACAACACTGTTTTCGGACGGTGCGTTGTAGTAATATAACTTATAACTCGCAGAACTATCTTGTTCGCTTTTGAACACACTACCCAATAATACAATATTTTTATTTTAGATCCATCTAGTGACTAGTAGCCGAACTGGAATACTGTTGTTTAGAAACTACAATGGTAAATAATCACCTAAATGGAAGTCGTAGGATTATATTCAGTATTAAATGTAATGTTGTATATTTACAACGTTGGGATTGAAAGGGTTAAAACAAATAATGCATATCTGTAGAAACACTTGACTTAGCGTTATCTAAACGGAGCCTTAACGTTATTCATAGTGCAACTGCTACGTTTACGATGAAAATTGGATATTCAAACCTACTTATCCATTTTTGGTAATATCGCCCTCATTCGTACTCTTATTATCCACCTTACCTACACTCGAACACTTTGATATTATTGCTTTTTTAAATTAGCTCTATACAACTTGTTTCTTATATTAAACTCATGGTAAAGTAGGAATGCACGTATCAATAACTTCCTTCGTGCATAGTATTTCTGTCGAATGTCACTAATATTAAATTGGCTATAAAATATTTAATAGCACTTCGATATACTACAAAACAAATTTTTAACACCCTGTATCTCGAAACGCAGACATTTGCGGATCGCCATAATTTTTATCCAATATGATTGGGTAAAAAATCGTCAAAATTGTGCCAAATTATGAATTGTCCATGATGACGCCGATAAGGGAAAAAAACATAAGTGTTTGAACGCAACATTTATTTGTATTGCACTCCCATATACTCCGCACAATAAAGCTTTTTTTGGAAATGATCAACGATCAATAGTTATTGTTGGTTTAACAATAAAAGATAACACATTTACCTGTATCCCAGTCTGATATACAGAGTTTTCAAATTGAACGCGAAAGTGATTGTCGTGAGACAGATATTGGGGGCCAATTATTTGTACGTCTTTGTTTAATGGGTCTACAATTGTTTGAAATGGATTAAGTTTTTTTGAATGTTAATATCTCATGAAAGTACTTCTACCTATGGCGTTCATATAAATGTATAACTAAATATGTTGAAAAGAAAAAATGGTACGTCATTGGTTTCAAATTGAAGGACATATTTTTTCTTTATTCATGATATGCTCGACTCGGGTTTTTCCTCTTTTACACAGTAATTACTTTGATTGCCATTTGCTTCTTGATGAATTTTTTTGTACATTAAACCAGAAATTGTTGATAAACATTTGACACAATTACACAATTTTTTTTTAGTACACATAAAACTGGATAAAAATTAAAACAGATTGTGAAATATTTTGATGAAATTTTTATCACTCTAGATTAAGTGTTTTTTTTTTAGAATCTCCGTGTTTACTCGGGTATAGCGATTTTTTACGTTACAAAATCCCCTTATAATCCAGTTTTAAGCCTCGAGTTTTACAGATTTTGTCTTATTAATTTTTTATCAATGAAAAATGTATACTTTCATTATGAACACATTTTCTTGCGTATAATTTATTATACTTTTTAATTAATTAAATTGCCATTTCACATTTTTTTTCCACCCTAAGCCGAAGGCTGAGAGCATTAATTAACTGCGCCGTTGTTAGCCGTATATTTACAATCAGTCAGTAGGGTATTTAGACCTCTCCAACCGGGAATTGAAACTAAAACCTATAGGATGAGTTGGTATTTCATAATTATTGCCATTTAATTAAAATATCAAAATGTTAGAGCATGATTGGGTATTGGACATGAGCGAATAATGTTATTGGTTGCTTCTTTTTCGAAATAGTGTGGTAGTGAACGTTTCGCAAAATAAAAGATCTTTTGCACTATTAGGCGTGATGGAGCACTTACACATCGTACTGATTAATAAGTTCGCAATAACTTTATTGTCTCTTTATATTTGCTATACAATCGGTATATATATATATATATATATATATATATATATATATATATATATATATATATATATATATATATATATTTTGTAGTGATGACACTTATGCATTAATTTAATATTTTTGCATCATTTTTGTTATAAGATGCATTTCGCTTTCCCCGTCTTAATATTTTCACCTCTGTCATTTATTAGTTTTAGATTGTACAATTCATCAATTAATTTTCGTGTAGTAGCGCTCTTAAATTAAAAAACCGGTTAACGAAAATAATTTATTTTAATTACTTAAAATGAATTGTAGGTGGCATTTAGAAACACTAGGGTGGGTATTACGTTTTTAATAACTGTGTCACCTAAATGTATGAAAATCGTGATTGTTTATGCTCTACTTTGTATCACGATTTTCGAATAAAATCTTTTTAAATTAAAATTGGAATCTGTAGTTTTATCTTTAACGGTACTTTCAGGTTTGACATTAGTCAAACTTGCCGTAATTGTCTTAAAATTTTGTAGTGATACATACTTTAGTCAGTTCATTATCCTGTTTGTATTGCAACATGAATTTAATTATAATGTTTGCACTTTTATATTGATTTCCCAGGGTTGAGTTCTGGAGCCTATACTATTTACGTAATTTAAATACATTTGATGTCAGCAAAAATAATAAGCAGAATATAAAACTACTATTAGTTCTAAAGCATTTATTTTCATCATCTAATTGGCAATTTATAATGGTAAAATGAAAAATGACTACGTATACCTTTTTTTCTTTTAAACAATCAGGGTAGTTTTTGATTTTAATTTTTTTCAATATTTCCTAATGTATGGATTTATCCAGAATATATTTATTTCACCACCCTGTATGTATGAAAATATCTTGCTAAAAATGAACATTATTGTAAAGTGTTTATATCGTATATTATAGTCTCATCTTGCAAAAATGTATACATTTTGAATATCAGCAGTAAATATTTTTGAAACACTGTATATACAATTTCCATCTTTGATGTTGCAGTGCTATTCGCTAAAAAGTAAAATAAAAGTGCATGTTTTAATTTCATTTTTTAAAGATATTTCTATAAATACAGTGTGGTCAAAAAGATTTTTTTATAAATACAGGGTCGTCAAGCAAACACAAGTTAAATTCACATAAAGTTTGTATTGTTAGGAAACAAAACTGAATGAGAAGCAAATTGAGAGTGTTAAATTTTTATTTCTAGAAATATATATTATATATATATATATATATATATATATATATATATATATATATATATATATATATTGTTGCGTTGGAATTTTAAATGTACAAACAAATCATATATATATAGGGGGTGTTCAAACAATTGGTCATTGAACAACTGTTAAATTCTGATAATTAATTACTTTTTACTAGTCAAACATTGGATGTTGTGAAATTGTATTGTCTGAAATTATTTATTTATATGCATAGTGTGGTCCAGTAAATTAATTGTACAGGGTGGCCAACTAAGAATGCGAGGTACTGTATCTGGGAAACTATCCATTGTAGAGGCTTGCGCAAAAAAAGTTATTACTAATACGGCCAATTTAAAAACCTGGAAAATATTTTCAAGTTTCTGAAATGGTCGCTAGGGGACGTAACTGCAATCTTAAAAAAGTGATGTTTCTGTGAATTCTGCTATATTAACCTAATAAAAAAATAACCGATCTTTGAAGTCGAGAATAAGCTGAGCTTTTTTTGTTTGGCACTTTTTGACGTTGTTTTGATATTCAAAGGTTTCCTTAAATCAGCCCCCGTATCTTCGAAACGACTAATCCAATTTTAACAAACTTGGGCGCGTTGAATAGAGCTTTTCTTGGGCTACAAATGTTAAAATAAATGAAATTTTGTTAGTTTCGCATGTCGTCGCTAGAGGGCTTTGTTCAACATTCCGACAGAAACGGTTAATTTTCGCAAAAAAATTAAATGCATTGGTATGACTTTTTTCATGAACAAGTAGCTAAATGATGCCTAAACAAGCTCGCGAAAACTGCATCTCGATATCTTGTTCGTAACCTAAAATATCGGTCAAAGAAAACTTTTTACGAAAATCCCTTAAATTTTTATTTTTTTTAACTATATTTTTCTGGAATTGTTTCTATTATGTAAGTTGTGGCCCTAAAAAGGACCGATTTAAAGGAGGAAGGTTTTTAATGCCCCCGTGAATGCTCGAAATGCTGACCATTACGCTCTATGCATTGCTGAAGCCTCTCATGACTAGAGAAGCAGCTTCAATTTCGGCTCTCGGTATGTTACGTATTGCGTTACGAATCCGATTTTTCATATCTTCTCTAGTAGTAGGTAGAGTCCGAAACACGATGTCCTTTAAGCGCCCCCATAAATATAAATCGAGGCAAGTTAAGTCTGGCGATCGCGGAGGCTGGGCAACCATCCAACTGCAAAAACAATTTTTGCGTTGTTTCCAGAGGAACATCTTCCAACAACAACGGTAAATGATTAGCCAAAAAATCAAGAAATACATTGCCATTTAGGGGTTGCTCCAAAAAATATGGCCTAATAATTCTGCCTCCCAGTATGCCACACCATACATTTAAACTCCAACGTCCTTGGAGCTGAACTTCACGCAACCAATGGGGATTTTCTGCAGACCAATAATGCATATTGTGCAGATTGACTCTCCCGTCACTACTGAAGGTGGCTTCATCGGTCCAAAGAATTTGGAATAAAAATTCTCTCTTTTCGCGTATCATGCCTAACATCCAATGGCAATAGTCTAACCTTCGATCAAAATCTTCCTCTTTCAAGGCCTGATGCAAAACGACATGATATGGGTGCATTCTTAAAGTACTTAAAAAAAGTTTAAACGAATATACCTATATATTTTGATGGCCATTAGAACTTACCTATGGTCCTTCAAAATATTTTGAACCGTTGTCCGTGATATGCCCAACTCAGTGGATAAAGCACTCTAGCGACGACATGTGAAACTAACAAAACTTCAATTATTTTAACATTTGTAGCCCAAGAAAAGCTCTTTTTATCGCGCCCAAGTTTGTTAAAATCGGATTAGCCGTTTCGAAGATACGGGGAGTGATTTAAGGAAACCTTTGAATACCCCTCCCCCCCATCACTTTATTTTTATAGATACGTCAAAATGTGCCAAACAAAAAAAGTTCAGATTATCCTCGACTTCAAAGATCAGTTATTTTTTTATTAGGTTAATATAGCAGAATTCACAGAAACATCACTTTTTTTAGATTCATAATTGCAGTTACGCCCCCTAGCGGCCATTTCAAAAACATGAAAATATTTTCCAGGTTTTTGTATTGGCCGTTTTAGTAATAACTTTTTTTTGCGCAAGCCTCTACAATGGATAGTTTCCCAGATACAGTACCTCGCATTCTTAGTTGGCCACCCTGTACATAACATGAACTGAATTCTGGTAATACATAATGTATAAATGTTTTTCTAATACCTATTAATATTAAAACAAAATTTTACAATTTTAGACCTAGACAGAAATTTGTTAATCTAATTCCCTATAAAAATTTGTGTATACAGGGTGGTCTAATAATTAAATTGTTAAATGAATAAAAATAACTAAAATTCATATAATACAAGTTTTTGTACATTTTTTGGTTACAGTAAATTTGGCTTCTTTAGTGCGTTGTTTCTACAGATATGTTTTAGTATATACAGGGTAGTAAACAAACAAATCGCTAAAGGAACTAAAACACATTACGTAAATTCAGACCATATATAGTTTATACAAATTTATATATATATATATATATATATATATATATATATATATATATATATATATATATATATATATATATATATATATAGGTGATCCAATATATAAATTGTTAGTCGAACTAAAACATGCACTAAATTCACGTAGTAATATAACATTTTAATAATTTATTATTAATAAAACACAATTGGTTGTTTTAGAATTGTATTTCCAGAATGTGTTTTGTATATACGAGGTGATCACGTAAATAAATTGTTAATTGTTCAAATACATCTATAGTAATACTACACTTACAGTTTTAATGGTAAAACACAATTTGGTGTTATAAAATTTAATATTTTGAGACATTTGTTATATGTACATGGTGATCAGTACGTAAATTAATCTAATTTCACGCTTTAATGTAAAAGTTACATTTTTTGATAGTAAAACAATCGATTCTTTTGAATTTGTATTTCTGGAAATATGAACTTCGTATAAGTTTTTTTTTTTTTTTACATTTTTTGGTTAAAGTAAAATTGGCTGCTTCAGCACTTTGTTTCTATAAATACGCGTTTCGTATATACAAGGTCGTAAACAATAAAATCGTTAACTGAACTAAAACATCTGTTAGGTAAATTCAGATAATATATAGTTTTTATATTTTTTTGATAGAAAAACAAAATTGTGTTTTAGAATTTTATTTCTAGAAATGCTTTTTACACATACATGGTAGTCTAATAATCAATGTTAATTGAAGAAAACATAGTTAATATAAAACGTTCACATTGTTTGATAGTGATGCAAGTTTGCATGTTTTAGGTTTTGTTTGTTGAAATGTGCAGCGGGGTCTAATAAACAAAATTAATTGAACTAAAACATCCAGTAAGAATCTACGGATTGGCCTCCGTTTTCCGGACGGCCTGTATATACAGAGAGGAAAATCATCTCCACATTGCTAACCAGCGTTTCTTCAAGACACCATTATCAACTTAGCCTTTTATATCTTTTGTTTGAAAGTATATTTAAACAAAGAAAAATTGTTGTTTTTTTCAGGATGAAACGTCGAAACGTGTATTACAAAATCTCTTGGAAAATTGAAACATTTTGGAGCAGGCCAGTAAACGTAATTTTACAGGACTTAAAAATATCAAGGAGAAAGTTATGTTTATTTGTCTATATCTTGTTACATAAATCCAGGAAAAAAAACAAGAAAAATTTCAAATTTTGGGATTTTCTAAACAGACTGGAATTTCAAAAGTTTTGAACTAACTCTAAAATCTAAAACTGTTTTCTAATTTAACCAACTACAATTTTTCCATGCTGTTTATTTTCTTGTACTCATTGTATACAGGTTAGTCAAGTATCAAATGAACTCAAAACTATTAAATTCGTACAGGGTGGACTAATAGTGGGATGGAAGATTGTGGGTTTATTGAGGAATATTTCTAAAGCTTGTTGATGGGATGTCATGGAGTATCCCTAAGGCTACCAACCCAAAATATTTTCACTTGCATCGCAAAAGTTTCTACAGGGAGATTTATATCAATGTTGCATTTTTTTAAATAGAACCTCCTGTATATTATTGCATATTCGGATTCCTTGGTCAATTCTAGTGCGACTTTATGTATCACACATGGTATCTAAAACGAATCGTTTAAGAAGAAAATTAAATATCGCTGTGATCACAAAACTTAGAAGGCCATGACTTTGCGATGTTACTAGACAAGAAATGTACTAGCATACACTGGACGATCAGATCCGAATTTTTCTTGTGTTTGGAGAATTTACTTTGTCAATTTAGTGAATTGCAATCAATGGTAACTTGATTTTTTCAAATGGAACGGTAGATCTTTTTAATTTCACAATTTCTGATTAATTTGCTGTATCTTTCATTTTTTAGTTTGTATTATCTAGTAACCCGATCTGGTCTAGTAAAACGATTCACGTTATAAAACATTATTTATTATGTAGAAAAACACATGAGCTCAAAAAACAAAATTACGAGCAAAAATAAAAATAAAAATTATTTTAATAAATGTTCAAAATGTCGACCACCTTGTTCTAAGCAAATTTTAATTCCACGACGAAAACAATTTTTAACCCTATTTAACATTATTGGGTTGATTGTTGCACAAACGTTTCGGATTCTATTTTTCATCTCCCGCAGTGGTTGGTAGTTCAGCATACACCTTTCAGAGAAATATATGGAGATCTGGCTGGTTATCGTGTTGGTCCATCCCTTCCTATCCACTTTTCAAAAAATGCATTATTAAGCCATTCACTTACTACACGGGCACGATGTGGAGATGCGCCCTTGCTGAAAATACATGTCCCTAACTTGAGTGAGCGGTACATCTTCAAGGAGTCAAAATAATGTATTATCTAGGAAATTCAAATACAAATTGAAATTTAGGATATCGTCGAAAAAAAAGGGACCAACAACTGAAGAACCGAATATGCCTGCCCAAACATTAATCGACCATATCTCTTGACTATGAACTCGGAAATAGTGAGGGTTTTCATCCGAGTAATAATTGCTGGTTAACAAATCCATTGCGGTGGAAGGTACATTTGTCTGTAAAAATGATCCTGTACAAAAATTGTACATTTTCATTTAACTTTTGTTCTACTGAAATGCAAAAATTAATCCTGTTTTGAAAAATCGTCTCCTTGAGCTTTTGGCTGTGATAAGGATAAAATTTGTTTTTTTTTTAATTATTCATAAAATAGTTTTATGAATAAAGTTCTACTTGAAAATCTTTTTCGAGTTGTCGTGTACTCGTGTGGGGATTTTCTATTACTGTAGTTAAAATATTAAGTTGATTGATCGACGCAGGTTTAATTCTTTCATGATTTTCAAGATAATTATAAATTCCTGGATGACACTCCCGGTCAGGATATCTTGCTTTGTATACTCGACTCTCTAGGACAAACAAAATATACCTACGTGCCACACGAAATTAAAAAACACCAAACGCGTTTCGATAGCTACGCTATCTTCATCAGCGGTCTGACCGCTGTTGATGATAGCGTAGCTATCGAAATGTGTTCGGTGTTTTTTAATTTTGTGTTACAGATCCTGCCATAGCTCCAGTGTTCCAGATTTTTCGACTGTCTAGGAACAAATTTCTAGAGCATTCTCCAAGATTAAAAACCATATCAATCATTCTATTTTGAGAAAAACTTACCATTTTTATCCTTTAAATTTAATGTTAACTCCTCAAAAAAAGCTCTAACCAGAAATAGCAGCACGAACCAGTACCTCTTGCAAAGTAAAGTTAAAGTTCCAGATTTGGTTTATCTTTCACCACTAGTTACTCATAGAAACTGAAAATTGAAAAATACAGCAAATTAATCATAAATTGTGAAATTAAAATAAATTTACTGAAGATAGATACCGACAAATTTATATTGTTCGAAAGGTTAAGATTCCGCATTTGATACAAAATTGAAAAATGGCCCTTCCATTTGAAAAAATCAAGTTACCATTTATTAAAATAATTTTTATTTTAGCTCGTAATTTTGTTTTTTGTTTTTGCGTTTTTTACTTAATAAATAATGTTTTATAATGTGAATCGTTTTTTGTTTTTTCCACCGGTTACTAGATAATACAAACTAAAAATTGAAAAATACAGCAAATTAATCAGAAATTGTGAAATTAAAAGAAATCTACCGAAGATAGATACCGACAAATTTATGTCGCTAGAAAGGTAAAAAGGTTCCGCATTTTATGTTAAATTGAAAAAATGGCCGTTTAGCTTGCCATTGATTACAATTGTCTAAGTTGCCAAAGTAATTTCTCTAAACACAAGAAGAATTCGGATTTGACCGTCCAGTCTACGCTAGTACATTTCATGTTTAGAAACATGGCAGAGTCATGGCCTTGCTAAGTTTTGTGATCCAACCGATATTTAATTTTTTTATTTAATCTGTTGTAAAAATGACGGATTGCGGCTAAACGATTCGATTTAGATACCATGTGTGATAATAAAGTCGCACTAGAATTGACCAAGGAATCCAAATATGCAATAATATACAGATGGTTTCATTTAAAGCTATGCAACTTTGATATAAATCTCTCTGTATAAACTTTGCGATTCAAAAGAAAATATTTTAGGTTTAGAAATAATCCTCAATAAACCCACAATCTTCCATCCCCGCACTATTGGCCCACCCTGTATGAATTTAATAGTGTTGAGTTCATTTCATACTTGACCAACCTGTATACAATGAGTACTTCGATAGCGCAGTTGGTTAGCGCGGTACTCTAGCAAAGTACTGGTCGTAGGTTCAAATCCTACTCGAGGTAAACTTCTTTATTTATGTATTTAATAAAATTAATAATAATTTTTAGAAATATTCCTTAATAAACCCACAATCATCTATCCACGCACTATTGGCCCACCCTGCGTAATATAAATTTTTTAACGCTGAAATTAAATTGTAGGTATATTTTAGAATTTTTTAAACATTAAATTATGTATGGAGTACCTTTAATTCGAAATGCATATTTTACCACTGACATACAATGTGTTTGACTATGTATCATAAGATTTGTTTTTTATTGTTTTATTTTGAATTGTTAGCCCTCTATTTGCGGAGAGTGTGTTTTGGATATCATTTTTTAAGATTGCCTGATATTTACTGCGTACAAATACCTTGTGCTCGGTTCTGCATTCCTTGCCTACCTACCACTTACTTAAGAGAACCGTCTATGTGTTTAACGATACATAATCGTAAATAACATTGGTTCCATTTAATTGCAATACAAATTTACAGCCAGAAATTAAAGTAGAACGCAGTTAAACTTAATTTGATTTCGCAATTGAATTGTCTTACTGTATTATACGAGAAATTTGATTTGCGAAAATTCCATTAAACTTTCTATCTGTTAATGCTGATTCTGATGCCTTCAGCCAACTAAATCTTTAGACCAATCAAAATTTAGGTCAAACAGTAATACACCAAAATGTCATCCGCAAATTTTTTTTTGCTTATAACCGAATGGTTTCCTTATAGTTGACAACAAATCTATCACCTACACATCACTTATTGTATTTTTCGTAAAATAGTTATTATAACATCCGGGTTCAATAAACTAGTTTACCATTTTGCAATAACTTAAATGCAAGACGAATAATTAATAGTTCAAAACGCCGAACGCTAGATAGATACTGTAAACGTGAGTACCGGCGAAAGTTTAATTACCTAAAATTTTACCACATAAATATTAATACGTCGAGTTTGCAAATAATTAATGGCGTACGCGTATTTTGCAACGAAATTACCACCTGTAATTAATTTTAGATAAGATTCAATTCTATCCTATTTTACGTTTAATGATTAAAAAATGGGTGCGCGGTGTACAGGGTGTTGAAATATTTATTATTTGCTATAACATAATAAAAAATTATCCTGCTATGGAAAATACCTTCAGATTTGAATATCCACGATCTTTAATTATCTCGCAAATTCTTGCCTTACTCACTCGGTACGAAGAAAGAATATGTCATTTACATAAAAACTATTGGAGAATCGAAGAAAATTGTACTGAAATGACGATTCCGCCAGTGGCGTAGAATATAGGAAAGAAAAGAACCCCCTTGCCCCTGTTGTACTCCTTTGGTAGGGGACAGATACTAACATCTTAATAAATTTTAATGTATTTTCATATGCGTAAACCCATTACCGAGTATGATAAAAAAAAATATCCAAGAGTCTTGAAGTAACTGACAAATTAATTTTTTGATTTAGATATAAAACACCCTGTATTTCAGTACAGAGCCATATTTTATTTAAGTGTTTTGGTTTAAATCCTCATATTTTGGGTTTAGGATTTTCTGTGTAAAATATTTACATTATTAACTAGTCACCCTGTACAATAATTCTTTCTACGATCAGCTATTATGCCGCTAGAGCGCACTAAAAAATGGTCAGAATTCCCAAAAATTAAAAAACGCTAAATACTGCCGTTTTACTGCTTAGGTTGGTAACATGCAAGTGCACCAAAACCTGTGCACACAACTGCAGCTGCATAAAGGAGGGGCTAAGTTGCACTGATCTACGTATAAACTGCGTTCACAGATCATGCAACAACGCATCGGTGGCCCTTAACCAACAAGTGGACGAGGCTGAAGAATTGGATCTCCAAGAGGAAATTGGTCTTCAGTTTCCTACCCTGAGAAAGCCTTAGCAGCACAGGAGGAGGAGGAGGAGAAGAACCAGCTTCCTACATCCTCTTGGGCCCACCTACAAAAAAGGGGCGAATGGAATGCCGACCTTCAACCTGAAGAGATTGAACTACATGATCCTACCAATCAACCTATACCTATACTGAGATTATTACCTTTATCAAAACAGTTTCCTGTACATTTCATTATACTGTTTCTGTATGTATCAACTAATTTTAATTTAAATATAATACGGGGCGAGTCACGAGGAACTGTACATACTTCTACCATGAGTAGAGGCACCTTAGGGGACTATCAAATGACCATTAAAAAATGTCTTCTTGTTTTGTTAATTAATATACAGGGTGAATTATGGGATCTTCACCACAACAATGTTTCGTCATATCTTTTCAATGATTAAGTCGATTTGTCTCATTTTTTGGTGAAAGTGTGTATTCGTGTCTAGCAACTAACTGACATATTCAGAATTAAAAAAATCCAGGACCGGCTTCGTGAAAATGTGTGGGACTGCTTCATATCCAATACTTCACCCTGTATATGATTTCTCTAAAATCTGATATAATTTTTTCAGAGCGCATTAATAGACGGTTAAACCTGGGTATTTGAATTTTTTGTTACACTTACCTCACATTTTCAATTAAAGATTCATTTTAGAGTCAAATTGAAAATTGGCAATAATGAAATATCTTACTGTATAATAATGTTTAGTTATTAAAAAGAAATCTTTAAAATAAACAGTAATGACACACACTGTGCTCCAGTATGGCAAATACCATAATTAGAATTGATTTACCCGGATTTTGAAATGTGGCATATCTGGTTCGTCTCAAAAATTCACCCTGTATGTAACTTTTTCCACCCGTAATAGACAGAAAACAGATAAAAAATATTTGTAATAACCTAGTTTTCTTATTTGTTTGAGAAAAAATCGTGTAATTATTTTAATCGGAATGAAATGAACAAGCCCAAGAAATATTTATTCATAGATTAAGAAATAAAATAAATAACAGTAACCAAATAATAAAACAGTTTTAACAATGTGGAACAAAGTAAAAAACAATTTAATAAATATTACGATTACAAAAGATGTTCAAAATGAAATCCATCTGCCTCAATACACTTTTCTTGTCGAATATGTTTAAATGTGTAATGGACTTTCTTAAATTATGAATAAACATTTCTTGGGCTTGTACATACAGGGTGAATTTTTGAGATGAACCAGATTTCTAAATCCGGCTCTGTAAATCAAAGATATTTCATTATTGCCAATTTTCAATTTGACTCTAAAAAGAATCTTTAATTGAAAATGTGAGGTAAGTGTAACAAAAAATTCAAATACCCAGGTTTAACTGTCTATTAATGCGCTCTGAAAAAATTATATCAGATTTTAGAGAAATCATATACAGGGTGAAGTATTGGATATGAAGCAGTCCCACAAATTTTCACGAAGACGGTCCTGGATTTTTTTAATTCTGAATATGTCAGTTGCTAGACACGAATACACACTTTCACCAAAAAATGAGACAAATCGACTTAATCATTGAAAAGATATGACGAAACATTGTTTTGGTGAAGATCCATAATTCACCCTGTATATTAATAAACAAAACAAGAAGACATTTTTTTAATGGTCATTTGATAATCCCCTAAGGTACCTCTACTTATGGTAGAAGTATGTACAGTTCCTCGTGACCCACGCTGTATAATTCTGCGTTTTTTGACTCTTTTTGTTTTCCGATTTCATTTTAGACAGATACTTCTTTCAGGTGAGGCTTGTAGTCAGCGGACATACTAGTTTGTTTATTTTTATGTGTTTCATTAAGATTATTATCTAAATAATCAAAATGATCGTAACATAGGTCGTTTCCACGGAAACCTGATGTAACACTTCAGTATTTAGCGTTTTTTTTTTAATTTTTGGAAATTGTGGCCATTTTCTAGCGCGCTCGGCGCAAGGGTTAATCTCCAAAAGAATTATTATATAGAAACTTGTAGTAAATTTTGTCTGCTTTAATTTTGCAAAGCATGGTCTTTACGAAAAAACGCATAACTACCGAGACTTAGTCCAAAAACCTAAAAAAATACCAAATTTGGACGTTTTTCGCAAAAATAAAACAATATTCCGGGCATAATATCTGTCAGCAAACCTCAGATTCGTGTTTAACGGCCCAAAAAACATAAAGAAGAAATGTGATTAGGACTGTACCTAAACTTTCCGTTAACTGCCATTTTTATTCTTAAATTGACCAGCCTAAGACTAAAAGTTGCAGTTACACATGTTTTTCCGTAAACTCGATAAAGCCGTTTTATGAGAAATTATTTACCAACACACGTGTGTTATTGCAATACAGCAAGACTACTACAGTATAATATTGTTAAGTGCCTTGTAACGGATAAAGAAAAACACGAGAGCCAAAGGGTCGAGTTTCTTATTTTACAAGATTTTTTCAAGATAGAAAGTAACAAATGCTGAAATAAACGTTAAAGTTTTTAGCTTGATTTTTTAATTTTCTTTGCAATGAGTAAAATAGTGCCATTTTATGCGAGACGCAAACCATACATGCTCTCTTTATCCGAGACGCAAACCACAGCTAGTAATCTTTTTTCTACCTAACCAATTTATTTTCCGGGAAGAAGATTCTTTAAAGTCTCTATTAGCAGGAAAGAACATTTCTGTATTCTACAGGCTTGAATTATTGTTATTTACCGATAAATATTTCTTTTACGTAATTAACATACTTATGTTTTGGGTTTTTTAAATGGTGTATTTTTTATGTTTTATATAAATTTATACGTTTCGATAACAATTATCGTCATCAGTGAATGGTAATATTTGTAAGAATTACTTGAGATGTTAGAACAAATTTATAAAATATTAAAGATATGAAAACGCAAAGATGTTACCATTTACTGATGACGATAAATGTAATTGTTATCGAAACGTATAAATTTATATAAAGTTAGTATTTTAAGTATTTATAATAATCGTGAAAGTTTACATTTTCATATTTCTTTTACGCCTTTATACTTATACTGCCCCAGAGCTATATTCCACGTTACCCGTTATCGGTTTTTCATAATGTTTCTTTAATGGCCCTCAACATACACAAACAATCCAAAGAAACTGTACTTCAAAAATGCTACTCGAAAATCACACACAACGGCCCACAAATAAAGAAACTAGCCAACAAATATTCAGTCGATGATAACTCAAAATAACCTGAAAGGAAGAGAATTAGCAAACTAGCTAACTAAACCAAAACTCGTAGTCACGCATTCACACAAACAAAACTGGCAAAGAAACAAACTGGAAAACAAAAATGAACTCGCGAATACCAAAGTACACAAACCAAAAAACGTTATAAAATTAACCCAGCTATGCCCACTGCTGTTTTATAAGAACAGCATTTAGAATTCGATTTAAAAGCTAGGAAGTCAAGTTTAAGTATTTAATCAGAGATGGCGCTGCTAAAACTTCATTATTTAGATATCAAGTGAACTATCAATAATCAGTTATTTTCGGTGTTTTATTTGTTGTTAGAAACCGGTGAAATATTGTTATGGCAGGTGCTGACGATTTAAGTCCAAGTTTTCCCACGTTTTTTAATTGTTCAATAAAAACTAGTCAAAACATATTTACTATGTATTAAACATACTTTTCATGCAAAGAAAAATTGTTGGAAGTTCAGATATGTTCAAATTCGTCTGTCCTTTTAAAAGTACAGTGGACTAATATATCTTTTATTTTCGATGAGTTATTAACGAGTCTGAAGGAGGATGATTACTGTCCACCAGGTACTTCTGTTAACATCAAAATAATGCCTCCAACAAATGCTTGTGACTCGGGAGTGTGATACTGATGAGGATGATGAAAATGAGGAGCAAGTGAATTTAGACGGTCATCCCGGTAATCAGTTGCTCGCAGAGGCTTTTATCACCAAAACAGAAAGTGATGAAGAATGTGATGCGGATGCCCTTATTCCTCTAGCCGAACTTCGACGTAAGAAACATTTGGTCCATTCTAAGTGCCTAAATCAATTTATACGTGGAACAAAAGATCTTAGAAAGTCCGCTGCTGAAACCGCAATGGTCTAAGATGCGCACTGCGTTAAATAATTAGACCCCATTGCAGTTATTTGAGAACTTTTTCGATTCAGAAGTTACACAAACGTTTATAGATTGCACTAACCAATATGTGGCCACCAAAAATCGTCCATCTGGTGTAACTTTCAAAGAAATGAAAGTGGTTTTCGGAATTCTATTGTTAAGTAGCTACAGTTCAGTATCTCGACGAAGAATGTATTGGGAGAATTCCTAAGATACTCATAATTCCCTGGTTTCTGAAGCATTGGATCCCCAGTATAGCTTTACCAAAATAGGCCTCTTGTAAATGCCAGCGATTTTTACGCACCGGTAACTGAAAATCACTGCATCGATGAAGCCATGGTTCCCTATTATGGGCGTCATGGCTGCAAACAATTTATCACAGGAAAATCGATACGGTACGGGTTCAAGAAGGGTACATTGTCAGGTATGAGCCGTACCAGGGTGCGAAACCAGAAATAAAAGACTGTTATAAGGTAACGGGCTTAGGCGCGTCTGTCGTTCTGGAATATAATGATGTATTACATTCTCTCTATGGTCTACCCTAAATTTTGTACTTTGACAACTTTTTTAGCAGGTTACTGGTACTTTTAAAAATTGTCAAATGGTCTGACAATAGCCTTGTACATTTAGCTTCCAATACCGACGATGCAGAACCTTTCAAACAAGTTACGAGATATTCTAGAACGGAAAGAAAAAGAGTTACAGTTCCATAGCCTCAGAAATCCATATGTATAACACAAATATGGGTGGTGTGGATCGAATCGATCAGAATATCGGTCTCTGCCGCGTACGCGTAAGAGAAAAAAAATGGTATTACCATATTATAATGCATTATGTGGACGCTGCTGAACAAAATGCTTGGAAGTTAGATAAAGAGTAAGATCATAAGCTTGATCATCTTGGGTTCAGACGTTCTGCAGCTGTGTCGCTGATAGAAAAATATCGTAGTGACAGAGGAAGTAAACGACCCGGAAGACCGTCTCCTTTACAAAAATTTGGAATTACAATTTGATCGTCTAGACCATTACGTTTCAGAACAAGAGAAACAAACACGTTGCCAGAGTTTGCCACAAAGAGGTGCAACAAAATGTTTAAAATGTAATGTGGATTTACATGTGCGATGTATTGGTGAATGTCATACCAAACAATTTTTTGTATATTTATTTACCAACTGTCCTTTCAAAAGGACGGCTCTTTTCAAAAAAAATTGCGAAACAGTATTTTTTAATATTTTTTTTGAAGTTACTGTGATCAATAGACAAGAATATCAAAGAAAAAAACTTTTTACCAAAAAAGTTTATGGGCATAACTAGGTTAAACAAGAAACACGCAAACAAACCAATGTAACTAAATATGCAAACATGAAAACACTTCTGGTTTGCTCCTCTCCTCCCATATCTAGGTCATCCATATTATTTTCTACCACGTGTTTAGTCCAGGTATTTTAACTCCACCATTGAACCACGTAAGCTTTTCTCATTTGTCACCAATTATATGACCCAGATGCTGTAGTCCCATCGTTAAGCTGAGTGACCTCTCATGTGGACTCCACATGTCGCTCATCACACCCCAATGTTTGTTTTACGTTTGTTTGATGTTTTGTTTGGTATTCGGTCAGGGACAAGAGAGGGATACAGTAGGAGGCTACGTAGTCTTAAGAGTGGGATACAGCATCTGAACCGAAAACGTGGTGAGGGGCCATTCACCAATACTTACGTTTAATTTCTGTGTGTTTGCGTGTCTTATGTTTGTTTGGTTTCCAGTTTGCTAGTTTTTTTGCTTTGTTTGTGTGTTTACATTTTTGTGCTTATTGTTTAGTTTTATTTGTTTCGGGTTCTTTTATTTCATTGTTGACTAGTTTTTCGGCATATTTAGTTTCTGTCAATTGTTTGCATGCTGACTAGTTAGTTTGTTCGTTTACTTGTACGTTCGTATGTTTTTGCCTTTAGATGTTTACGTGTTTGCGTATTTGTATAATTGTGTTTTCGCATTTGTCTGTATTGAATGTTTGGGTGGTTGTACGTTGGATAGTTGGTTTGTTCGCGTGCGCGTATTTGCATGTTAGCGTTTTTATGATTTTAGTTGTTTCCGTGTTGGCATGTTTGCTTGTTTATGTGTGTATCTCTGGGCGTTTGCGTATTTGTGTGATTGCGAGTTACGTTTGGGTATTTGCATGTTGGCTGGTTTGTTTGCTTGCACGCTTGTGTATGAGTGTTGATATATTTTCGTATTATTTTGTTAGGTTGAGATTGTGTATTGAAATGTGTGCGTGTTTGTATATTTTCCTGTTTTTTGTGATTTTTTTTACTTTCTTTGTTTTGGGTTGATATGTGTGATTGTGGACTAGCTTTTTGCATATTTTATTCCTTTGGATTTCTTATTTGAATTGTTTGTTCAGGTTGTGATTGTTTGTGGTATTTCTATATTTGACAGTTTTTGTATGTGCGTGTTTGGGTATTTGTAGTTTAACTACTTCGGTTATTCGCGTGGTTGTCTGTATGAGTGTGTATGTTTGCGTGTTTCTTGTTTGCATGCTTGTGTGTTTGTTTCCATGTTTGCTTATTTTTTAGTTTCTTTGTTTTAGGTCATGTTTCTTTTGTTTGGGGTATTTGTGTATTTGTATAATGGCTAGCTTTCTTGTTTGTGTGCTTATGCTTTTGTCTTTTATGTGTGTATATTATTTACGTGGGTTTGTGTTTGTTTGAGTTATTGTGAGTTTTGTGTGTTTGTATGATGACTAGTTTACGTTTTTACGTTTGCTTTTTGTACGAATATGTTTGCGTGTTGTGAGTTGGGGGGTTTGCGTGTTTTAGTATGTTTAGGTGATTGGCAGCATTGTTTGTTTTTTTTGTCTGTACGTTGAGTTGTTTTCCTTATCTGGGTTTTGTTTATAGTTGATGGAATTTTTGAATATTTCTCTTTTTTTTTGGTTTGTTTGGATTATTTGTGTGTGTTTGGAAAGTTTGCTTTTTCGCGAGCTTTGTGTGTCTGTGTTTTCGTATTTTGGTGTGTCTAGCTGCATGTCTGTTCACTGTCTTTTTTATTTTTTGTCTGGTTCTTTGGTTTGTTTATGCGTGTTTTATGTGCGTAGTTGCGTATTTGTATGCTAATTTGTCGTGACTAGCTAGTTTATTTTCTTTGATTTGGTCGTGTGTAGTGTGTTCGTTTTATGTTTGTGTGTTTGTGGTCTTGTTTGCTTGTTTACCAGTTTTATTGTTTTCGATTGCTTTGTTTATTTGTGAACTAGCCTTTGCATGGTTAGTTTTTGTTTTGTTTCGTTGTTTGTTTGGATTGTTTGTGCGTATTTGGAGTGTTTTTGTGTTTGCATGAGATTCACAAGAAGTGTAGACGATATGTAATGACTGCTTTATAACTTAAGACAGGTTATTATTTACATAAATTTTACTAATCTTGATTAATATACATGTCATTACATGTGACACGCGTTTTTAACATATCTTTAGGGTGTATGAAGGGCCGAGTGGGTGCGTATAAGGGCGCGTAGATGCGTACTTGGGTGCGTACATAGGTGCGTGCGTGTATGTAATATTTCTTTCCATTACACAATGAAAAAATTTGCACATGTGTATGTGCTGTGTACATCTAATGGAAGAGGTAATATGAATAAATTGAAATTTTCTATATGGCGCCTGATTTACTCCTGTCCCTATTTTCTAATATAACAACAAAGATATAAGAAAATTATGTACTGTCCACGCCAGAATTCGTTATTGGAATGTGCGTGGTCATTAAAACTGCAAAACATTGTCATTTAACCGATTCTGTATAATAATAACAAATATAGCCATACTATCCAACTTCATTCACCTAGTGCAGCTCCGAGAAAGTGAAGAAATCTTCTTTATCGGTAAATATAAAAACATTAAAGAAATCTTCTTTCTTGTTAAATAATAAAAATAATTTAAAAACGTTAAAGAAATCTATTTTAGATGGTAAAGAGACTAAGATTGGAGTATATACACGAGAAGTTGCAAGTACATACATGTCTCAAGTGAAATTGGAGATTTCGAAACACTCAGCAATTAAAAAAATGTATATTTAATGAAATCCGCTTTTGCGATTTGAGTACGTTAGGAATATAATTTTTTAAGACGTAGTCAGAATATTCTTTGGTGTTGACAAAGTTATAGTAAGGTTAAGAATCAGATTTAATGCAAAACATACAAGAATTAAGGTATGCTGCAGTGGCATTAAATTTTAATTAATTTATGTTATAGTAACAACACAATGAATAGGTATGAACAATTTCTATTTAGTATTACAAAATATTTCATTTAAATGTCTTAATAAATTTGATTTATAATGTAAATAAAAATATAAATGATTTAATGATTGGCGAAAGATAGGTATACTATAGTAAAATTATAGTAGTACGTGTAATGAAATAATAATCGTTAATATTATATGTATTTTCATTGCATCTTGAAATTTACAATTATTTCACAAAATGGAGAAGATTAAAGAAAATATGGAAAAAAATGGTGTAATTATTTATATATTTATTCGCATCCCTCAGATAGATACTCATCAGACATAATATCATATAAATAAATAAATATATAAATTATTACACCATTTTTCCCAAATAAAGCGTTACATGGTGAAAGTTCCAATTAGCCTAAAAAATATTTTGTTTAACTAAGAATTCGAACTCCAGGCGTCTTAATTATGTCCTGCTGACTTGATTAGAAGTTCTATAAAAGGAACAGTTCTGTTTGAGCTTCAGTTGGAAGATCAATGAGAAGGATGCCAGTACTTTTTACTTTAGGCAACGAGTCTTGGGTCGGGAAGTCACGCCTAAATGGTGAACTGTCAGTCACCTCAGTGCATGTAATTACCGGCTTTTTATGATAATAAAAAAATTATTATCAACGCTTAAAAGCATAAATCTTTGGATGGCGAAAACATGTTCAGATCACTCTATACGCGCTCCAACTCAGTCAAAAGTATTAGTATCAATCCAATAAAGCTCTATAGAAATATCTGTGATAAAGAATTGGGATACACAATCACACCCGTATTCACTACAATAATTTAATTAATTATTTTTTAAGTAACGAGCTACAATATAATATACCACGTTGGATTGTTAAATAATACCGTATTGACGAGATAATGAACCTTGTAGTTTACAACATTGAAACTACTACTACTATTCTACAACATAAATCATGTAACCGGATTTCCAAGTGATTACGTCACAAGAGTAAATAATATCTTTATTTCCTACCTATGGTACTACATTAAACTGATAACGCACGGGTCATGTCTTAGAGAACGAAAAATAAAAACTTGAACTACTTACTATTGTTACAGTAGAATTTTTAACTTATAAACAAGAAACCGTTTCTAAGAGAACGAAAAATAATTTTAACAGCGAAAGAGTTTTAAATAGTAATTACGTAAGTACCGCTTCATTTACAATATTTCCCATTAAAGGGCTCCCATGTTTATAATTATAAAAAGTCGGGATAAATACATATTTCTAATTCTAGACAGAAGTGACACAATAAAAGCTACCTTTTTTAATAGTAATCCCAACAATTCCCTTTCTTCTTCCTCAATTTTCCCCTATATGACACTCTTTCTGATGTCACAAACGTTTTTCCAGGCTGTTTCAAGTAGTTGGTGTTTGGTGTGAGAGCCATTATTGTAGTGTCCAGCACGATCTCTTTTATAACTTTTTTTATGGATGGTTCCATCCATATGTGAAAGAAAAGGCTTTTGTACACCATCAAAACGGTGTATGACGTTGCCTTAACGCGAATTCAACATCGATTTATTTCCTATTCGCATTAAGGAATCTGCTACACCCGGATTCTTATCTGTGGTGTTTATTAAAGTGGAGTGTTTCTCTTTGTTACTAGATATGTACATAAGCGAACTATTTAAATTTCTTTGGTAACTATATGGAATTGTTAGCTGTTTTTACTATTTTGTCGACTACTTCTTTAATAATATTGTCAGTATGGGTATTTTTGCGATATATACTAAACTCTAGATGGTCTTTGTCTCTGGTAATCATAACATCTAGAAAAGGTAGTGACTTATTTACTTCTAACTCTTTCGTAAATTTTATATTACTGTGCCAACTGTTTGTCACTAAAAAGTCTCCAGTTCCACAATACTACCGCTAAAAATGCAAATAAAGTCGTCTACTTAGCGGTGCCAACATACTACAGATTTCGTATAGATCATGTTGCTAAATAGAAAAGTTTCCTCTAAGTGCCCAACATCTTTGGAACCAGTATTTGTAACATTAAGGACAAAACCGATACTCCAGTTACCTGGTATCTACAAACTGAATTGCGAAAACTGCGAATCTATATACGTAGGTATGACCACACGTAACATATTGACTCGAGCTACAGAACATCTTAAACAAATAAAAAACAACAAAGGCACCCAGTTTTCACATTTTGCAGAACATATACTAACGGAGGAACATGATTTTACCATAAATAACATAGAGGTTTTACACTCAAATAGTAGCAATGACCTTTTAAACCTCATAAAACTTTTTACATTATTCTTTCCTCAAAAAAGAAGTTAATTTACTTAATGAAGTAATTAGTCAGCCACCGGTGATACCGAATATCGTTAATTTATAACATATTAACTGTTTTCTGTTGCTAATTTATTGAATTTATTTTAATTGTTAATAGTCAAATTTTTGTAATTATTGGTACTTAACAGGTTTTCCCATAATTTATTTATCTTTTTTATTTTGTATATGCATTCATTGTGACCATGACGTTAAAGAGAATAGTTTTAAATATTTTTACACGTATTTTAATTTGACCATTATTTTATAATTCGTAAGTATTTTAATTTGTAATTGTTGACATCATTTTTGTAGCTCCTCCCTGAAGATGATATTTTAATTTACTTACATCGAAATGGATTTTATTTCAAAATATTATCAAATACTATTCACTTCAATAAACGTTTCAAATTTCTGTTTAATATTAATGTATGGAAAATATTCAAACTAGGCACGGGACTTGAAGCAAAATGAAATTCCCTCCAATGTACAGGGTGTGACAAATAAAGTAGCCGAATGTTTTAGAAATGAATTTTATCAGAAAGAATTTCAAGAATGTGAAAATAGCCCGATGTTTCTTGTTTTGATGTGTAGATGGTGGTTTTGCACACTAAAACGTCTTCTCTAATATACTTAAAACATTATTTTCGAAATATTGTGGTTTCTATTATTTCTGAAATGAAAATGTTGTTAGCGCCATCTATACAGTGACAAGTATTAGCGCATTCTAATTTAAAATTCATGATACATAAAACTATGAAGCTGTGGAGATGTACAGGGCGTTAATTAAATTATGTAAGAATGTCAGGGTACGATTGCTTGAATGAGTGGTGAAAATTTTGCAATCAGTGGTTACAGTAAAATGTTTTTGTTTATTTCTAATTTTCATAAGTAGACATTCTCGTAATGTTTATATATTTTAAATAATTTTAGATAATCGTCGACTTAGTAGCTTTTGCAATTCATTAAGATAAATAATTCTGTCACTATGTAACAAGCTTACATTGTAAACACCTAAAATGTTTGATAATACCAGAAGGTTATCGATATTTCTATATTAGTACTTTATTATCTGTTTATTATACGATATTAACATTTTGCTTATTTTTTTCAGGAGTGGGTCCTCTGTAAAAGATTCAACCGTGGATCTATCAAGATATGGCGCTGTCTCATTCTCGTCACTTGTTAGTGTGGACTACGTTACCAATTGCCATTTTACTCAGTTATTTGTGGTTCAAAAGAAAAAGAACAGAGACTGCAAGTGACCCAGGGCAATCAGAGATTGTTAATCAAAAAGAAGAGGAGAATAGTGTTGTTCAACGAGAGAAGTTAGAAAATATTGTTCCTATTGGTGATATATCTTTTAAAAGATCACTCTCAGGTATCGAGTCATCTCCAATTGATATTGTTTTCCCCCCCGAACTTAAATCAACTAAATCTAGTCATATCGTTATTTCGGATGAGGATTTAGATTTAGAGATTGAAAAAATTAAATCAATGAAGAGTACAACAAAATCATCCGTTGAGCGATTCAACAAAAAAAAAGAGACACCTAAACAAGATACTCCGGTACAAACGCTAAAGAAAGAAGATATTTCAAAATTAAAGGCAGCGTCTTCACCAAAAAAGCAATCGTCGCCACATCCCATGAAAGAAGAGAAGAAAGAAGAAAAATTTGAAAATAAAAATTTAAAACCTTTACCTAATAATAAAAATAAAAATAATAAAATGTTAGATAAGAACTTAACCGTTAATCTTAAGAAAAAAATTAATTCTCTTAAAGTAGAACCTAATAGACAGAAATTGAACGTTAATAGTACTGCAAGGACTGTTACGGACTCGGAAATCTATAGACAAAATTGTGAACGTGATTCTGCTAATCATAGTCCTGCCGATGTTATGTTGGCCAGCCCTTCGTTAAGCTGTATTTCGGATAGTCATAGTGAGGTTAGCTTTTTATCTCAGTAATTGTATACAGTATGATTCAATTACCGCATTTCTTATCAGCCCTACGTTTTGGGCGCCAATTTTGTTTGTAATTCAAATCTTTTTGAATCATCCCGTATGTATAAATGGTGTATACTATCTGATGTGGTGTGTTATTTTATAGGGTTCTAGTGATAGTGGTAAAGGATGCAGCGAAGTCGCCACGCCTCCTTCTCGTACTCCAGCCGGTGACGGTTCAATATCAAGCGATTCAACCTTACCGACAATTTATCAATTTGTAATACCTCAAGCACTTGTCGGTAGACTAATAGGACGACATGGTAGTTTTGTAAATCAAATTAAGAATAAAGTACATGCACATATAGTTATTAAGAAACATCCTGAAGACAATCAATTAAAAATTTGCGTTATCGAAGGATCACAAGTTGAAATTGAAAACGCATTGGAAATGATTAGAGATAAATTTCCATTAAAACGATACTCAGATTTAACTTTAGAGCAAATAATTTTTGAACCTCCCGTTCCTACAGTCTCTCTGGCATCTGAGCAATTATGTGTAAGTATAAATAATGCAATTACGTAACTGTACATATATTTTATAATTTTATAGTTAAAATTATTGGAGGGTATTAATAATGACACAATAGTTAGTTGTATGGTTGGTCCAAATCATTTATTTCTACAACAACCGACACATCCAAGTTTTCCTAATTTAAATTTGTTAAGCGATTGTATGAATGTATGTTACGCAGAAGCAAATTCGCCTATGTTGCCAAATCCTTTACCTGGTAAATTATATCAACTTTATTTTTATTTTATTAAATAAAATATTTTAGAAAATCCCGTGTGTGCAGCTTATTCTTTGGGTGCATGGTATAGAGCGTTGGTGATATCGAGAGACGAAGAGATGGACACTTCGCATGTTAGATTTTTAGATTATGGCGGTTATGCTAATGTAAAAAATTCAGATTTAAGACAAATTCGTGCAGACTTTTTAATGTTACCTTTTCAAGCTGCGGAGTGTTTCTTAGCTAATATAAGACCAGCAGGAGGTAAGTGTGATATGACTGTATATGATGGGTATTAACATAATTTTTCAGGAGATGATGCAAAATGGGCTGATGAAGCTTTTGATTTAGTTGCCGATCTTACCAAAGGAGCGATAATTTTAACGCAGGTAGCTGAATATACGGAAGATGGTATTCCGTTAGTGTTAATATATGTGGCTGTAGGACCACAGGTAGGTATTGTAGCCTTCCTTAGTACCCTGTTTTAAAAAAATATTAATTTTAATTTAATATCGCGAATTTTTTGCACAGATGGTTCAGCTCTGGTTATTACCAGAAAAAGAATCATCAAGTAAAACCAGGCAGTGATAATATGACACGAAAAATCTAAGTTATGATATAAAAATAAAGCAGTTTAAAGAACACACATAATAAAACCATAAACAAAATCAGTTTCGATAATATAACTTAAAAATTTAGTTTAGTTTAGATTACACAGAAAGTTACATAATAAAAGGATCCAGTTTTATAAATCTAACAATATACAAATAAGCAGGTGGAATTAAGCACGAATTAAAATCTCAGTTTTGAAAATCTAAGTTATAAAAATTGAGACATTATGTTGGTACGGCGTACATAAAGCGACACACTTGCATTTACAATTTGATAAACTTTCAAAACTGAAAAGAAAGTTAGTTAACAGCACATAATGTCTGGGTAGCGAACCTTGAGATAGGAACTCACACGTAAACATTGAACAGAATGATAACTATCCTAATTTCTATTGTTCTAGGGGTTAATTATTTAAATGGATAACTAAATGACATCATGAAGGGAACAAAGACCGCGCACGTCAACGTAGTACTATCCCCTATTCTACATCGCGAAAGAGTTTAAAACAGCGATTAAATTTTTAAAAAATCGCGTAACTATAATACTTAACCATACAACCTTCGAATAACCCGAATAATTCAAATTCATACTTGCATTTATAATTTGCTAAACCTTCAAAACTGAAAATAAATGTCTTAGATAGCGAGTCTTGTGATAGGAAGTCATACCTAAATGTTGAAAGTTCGAGGCTGTGAACAGAATTAAAACTATTCTAATTTCTATTGTTCTAAGGGTTAATTATTTAACTGTATAACTAAATTAAAAAATCAGGTAACTACAATGCTTAACCATACAACCTCCTTATAACCTGAATAATTCAAATTCGATGTATTCTTTATACGTTATTGATGTACGATTACGTTAGGTGAAATCATAGGAATAGAAAGGTCTCTGATATTTTGGATTTAGGCTACAAATATATCTAAACTATACAGTTTACTAGTTGACGCTTCATTTTATAAACTCTAGACAAAAACTTTAATATCTAATACAATTTAAATAACACATTTTTTTTATTTCTAACCTCTTCAGTTCATAAATAATAATGTCACCATACAGGGTGATTTTAAAATCAAACTTTAAAATTACTAAAATGTTCCTAGACTGGGACCTGTTTCTTTTCTCAGCTATATATGCAATTAGACTAACTAATGTAAACCTTATTTTTTATAAACAAAGAACATCACTCCTGCATATTTAAAACTGATCACATTTTACTCTCTAGTTTTTTTTAACACCTTGTATAATGTGCAATACACTACTGACAATTCAATTCATATGAAATAGATATAATGTAATATTAATAGGCAATGCGCAATACTAGATACATATTTACAGTGTACATTAGAATGTACACATACTTAATATACAGTACACAATACACCAACGATAATATACAATAGTTGAAATTCAACACGCATTAGACATTACTCCATACACGTTACGTATACCTGCCCCGTAGTTATCCCACAATATGAACGATGCAATATGTACAGTAGATGATATACAGTACCAACATAAAGCCGGTTGTACATTATAGGATAGACAATACGCATTATAATGCAAAATACTATTCATCATATACAATACTGAATATTCATTAAAAAATACGCAATAGACATTACGTAGTACATACTGCCCATTGCACATTATATGATATGCAACAGACTGTACACAATATACAAAACTTCACCTACATAATAATATAGGAGGGTGTGTTAAAGACATTACACAATAAGTAATATGCATGATAAAATATACAAAATACCATTAAAATATATAATATGCGACACCCATGTCATAATACGCAATATAAAATACAGAGTGGACCAAAAGGCAAAATATGTAGATTTGAAGAAATTTGAATGTTTAAACATAGAATTCTGTGATTTTGACATTTGTTCACCATTTACATTATTAAATAAAACTGACAGTAGTTTGGTGTGTTTTGAAAAGTTCTGCAAAGTAAATTGTTTCTCTAAAATGGTTGTTAATGAAAAAGAACGAATTACTATTCTAATGAAAGGGTACGGCGACAGAAATAGATCTTATAGTGAAGTAGCCAACTTGTTTAATGATAATTTTCCAATCCGTTCTCCTATCCATAAGGCGACGGTACAGAAAACTGTAAAGCGCTTGGAGGACTCTGGAGGAGTAAAAGAGATATCGATCAGATAGACCAAAAATAGTTATAAATGACAACAACACTTTAGATATGCAGAGTTTCGTTGAAGATCCACATATTTCCTCACGCAGGGTTGCGCAATACATGATATAGGTCATTCTTCAATCTTACGTGTATTATTACATAAGAATAAATTTCAACCATACAAAATTAATTTAAAGCAAGAATTAAGTGAAGATAACTTCGACCGTAGATTAGAGTTTACTGAGGTAATCATGGATAAAATTGAAAATGACGAAAATTTCGTTAACAACATATGTTTTCGGACGAAGCATCCTTTACACTGTGTGGGAGTGTAAATCGACAGAATTTTAGGTGCTAGAGTAACGTAAATCCATACTGGATGCGTGAAAACCATACTCAAAGACCACAAAAATTAAATGTTTGGACAGGTATAGTGGGTACTTAGTTAATTGGGCCGTTCTTTATCGAAGGAAATTTAACGTGAGATAAGTACGAAATACTACTTAGAATGAAATTGTACCTACACTGAGAAGCTTGTTTGGAGCTAATTTTAATCAGATATGAATTCAGCCAGATGGAGCTGCAGCTCATTTTGGTGTAAATGCTCGGCGTTATTTAGATGAGATATTTCCCGGACGATGGATTGGTGGACGAGGTTGTATTTGGCCTCCACGTTCACCTGATTTCAAATCCTAAAGATTATTTTTATTGGGGATACTTGAAAAATTCAGTTTACAAAACTAAACCAGTAAGTCTTGCAGAACTAAGGCAACGAATTATCGATGAATCTCGATTAATTTCTAGACAATCATGGAGAAATATGGTAGACGCATTCTACCATCGATTAGGGTACTGTCAATTCAAAATGGAGCACATTTTGAACACTTGATGAAATAATCATTATGTTAAAAATGTAATCTTTCAATTGTTAGGTTTTAATGTAGTTGAAAATAGTTTGTATTGAAAAATTTATTGAGACAATTAGGTGTTGCCAGACTTCTGTTTTATGTATTTAAAACCTTCTAGTTACATAAAAACATAAGTGTTACATATGGTTGAACTCGTATTGAAGAGAAGTTGCCAATAATGAGTGCATATACAGGGTGAAGTATTAAAAAAACCAAAGTGACTAATAATATCAGAGACACGGAAAATCTGACTACATTGCAAATGTGAAATCTGGAATCCCCATATCCCAAAATAGGCTTATCCCAAATTTTGTACAACTCGGACTAGCAATTTACGATATAATTGGTCGTTTCCAGACTTTTGGTCCACTCTGTGGACCAAAAGTAAATGCAACAGCCAATACGCGCAATACCCAACGCCAATTGCATTTTATACAATACACATTACAGATTAGACGGTATAGAATTATCCACTTTCAAGCATACAAACACATCATGCAATGCACCATAAACAATAGACATTACACAATAGGCCAGATCTCGTCAACCTATGACCACTAGGTTACTGAGTTGATAAAAATAATCATAAAACATAAATATGAAACGAACACTTAAAGAATACATAAAAAAATAAACTAAGAACAAAAAACAATACATTTGTTTTTGATTATAAAGTTGCAGTAAAGAACATGTAAACCATTGACCTAAAATGCCCTTAATACACACATTTTGTTTGGTTTTAATCCTCAGAACATACACGAATGATAAAATACATTACAGAAAATACCAGATCTCATACACAATCTTCAATACCCGATATGCGAAGAGCAATATCCAATATGTGCAATAAGCAGCACACAGCACGTTAGGGCTTACGTCATCCCATTTTCATAGCTTACACATTCATTTATACATCACTCTATATTTAAAACCAATAAGAATGGGATAGTTTTAACAGCTAAAGCCGTTAGGGAACTACTTCTAATTGCGAAATCTGGCGTAAAGGTGTAATGACATCTGGATCTGCAAAACCCGCTATCGTTAATATACAGCAATTAAACTGAGGTTTATCATGCCACGTTTGTCCACGCATTAAGCTCACTAGGCGGGCGAAAATGTTAGTAAAAGAACAATGCTAAATCATACCAGCGATGATGCCGCGGTTCTTTAAAAAAATATGCGGCTTAAACTAAGACGGTGTTGATTATATCGCTAGAAGTTTGTTTACACGAGCGCTTCGCGGATTAAACTCAGGACGGGGTAATCATTTATCAATGTAAGATTGTTTACATGACCGTTTTATTATTATGGAAAACTTACATTAAAAACATTAAAAAAAAGGGAGAATATGCAAATGTAAACATTCACCATTATTACACATATTAAAATACTTATCTTTTTTGTGTTTTATATGGTGTATTTGTATATTAATGTAAGACAATCTGAAAAGATTCAATAACACACAGTTATCTTCGTCAGTAGTAATATCTATTAAAATTGTTAAACATATTCAAGAAATTTTGTGAAATTTGAAAATTAAAAACCTTCTATTAATATTACAGTTTGATAAACGTATAAAGCCAACTATGGTATATAATTTTACTAAATAATAACTAGATCATTAAAAAATTAAATATTGCTAAACTATCTTGTAGATGACAAATCAGACCACCCTCTAACGGTCGAAGTCTAACAATGAAAGATGTCAATCACAAAAAAAAAACAAAATTTAATCAAGTTATGATTGATAGACGCATTCACAAATATAAGTTTACCATTTCTGACATATTAATATCACTTACTAATATTAATAGTGTTATTACATCTTCTAGACATAACCTTAAAGAAAACCAGTTCTTAATGTGGTACTGCTTTTCTTCCTTTCATAGCTAATGTTACAAATAAAATTGAAAAATCCTAATTAAATATGACATTAAGACTGTTTTCAAACGTACAAGAAAAATTAAGGAATATTTAAGATCGCCTAGAGATGTTTTAAACCATTATCATCTTCTGGAGTGTATCTTGTTTATGTGGAAAAGTATACATTGGAACCACAAAACGTAGCCTCGATACAAGACGTAAACAACATATGAGATTTTGTAGATTAGGTCAACCAGAGAAGTCTGCAGTAGCTGACCATGCCTTAATTAATTTAAATCATAACATTCAATTTGACAATATGGAAATATTATCAAGAAAACTCATTATAATGTTCGTTTACAACGTGAAGCTATTGAGATATATAAACACCCTAATAATTTTAATAGACAAGAAGAAAATCTCCGTTTAAATAGATTTTGGCATCTTACAATTAAAAAAGGGCCTAATGGTACGTCTTGATTTTAATTTTAATTTTGGCTTTTGGTACGTCTAGGTTGTTTACTGTGTTTGTTCCTAGACCTTGAAGTAAATGCTTTACCAATTATATGTTAACTTACCACAGCACTATAATTTAACATAAGTAGTTAAAAATAAAATTAAAAACTACATAAAACGTTCTGTATTATGGTTTTCATTGTTAAATAGCACTTGCACTTATTGGCAAAGCTATGTCTTTGTTGGATTTTATTGGATTATTTTAATTGATGTCATGTTTATATTTGTGAATGCTTCTATCAATTTCAAATTGAAGTTTTTTACAACTTTACACCTACATCATAACTTAATCAAATTTTATTAAGTTTGTTTTTAATTGACATTTTCATTCGACCGTTAGATGGTGTTCTGATTTGTCAACTTCAAGAAAGTTGAACAATATTAAATTTTTTAATGATCTAGTTATTATTTACTAAAATAATACTCCATAGTTGGCTCTATACGTTTATCAAACTGTTAGATTAATAGTTAGGCTTATGTTTTAATTTCCAAATTTCACAAAAATTTTTCAACATCTTTTAACAATTTTAATAGATATTACTACTGACGAAGATAACTGTAAGTGTTATCGAAACGTTTAGTTTATATTACATTAATATTCAAATACACTTTTAAAAGCCCAAAAAAGATGAGTATTTTAAAAAGTAGACATTCATATCCGGTACGACCGAATCGGCCCTCTAACTACATTCGCCGTTTTCACCAAATCCACTACCGTTTTTCAAAAGCTAGAAATATTACGTGAAATTATTCCGCGTCTTCATATTTTCCATTAAAAGTATGAATTTTTAAAATCGTTTATATCTCAGATTTCAACGTATCAAACAGTGATTTCGCGATATGCTCTAGTGTAATTAATTACCATGTGTGAAATTTTACCCAATTTCTCTCTAAGTTGCCTGTTTATTGGAAAAACGCAGTTTTGAGGCACATGGGAGAACACTTGTTTTTGTACCCCAACATGTGTTTTATTTTCCTTTTCAGCTCTTAATTATATATATTTAAATCTTAGTTACATAAAATACACAAAGAAAACATACACAGAAAAAATTTTCAAATATGACTATTGACAGAAATTAAAATCCCCTTAATTTTTTTTTTTTTTTTTTTGTGTTAACAATAGCAATTTCCTGTTGCTATAGTATTAAACAATAATAATATATCAAAACGTAATGGCCATCAAATAGTTAAAATCCAATTAATATAAACTTTTCAAAATATTTGGACATAGGTGTAATAATAAACAAATATTAAGTTTTTAAATTTATAAACACATACTTCATATTTCAGTGCTTTTAAGAAGAAGATTGGTTTGATAAACCTTTATGATTTCAAGTGTTAAATGATTTCAGAAACATTTATTTATGTTTTGTCTAGATTATAATATTAAAGTTAATTAAATATTTTGATGATTACATTTTAACCTTTTAAGAGAGCATTTATGTGAACTGTACTTGGATATATCCTTGTTCAAAGGATATGATTACAGTTTTAAAATGCTTTATCTTTTTTGGGTTTTTGAATAGTGTATTTGTTACACAATCTAAACCTTTCCATAACACTTACAGTTATCCTCCTCAGTAGTAATATTATCTATTAGCATTGTTAAAGACGTTGAAACAATTTTGTGAAAGTTGAAAAATTAAAACATAACAGTTGGAGAAACGTATAAAGCCAACTATGGAATATCATTTTAGTAAAGAAATTAAATATTGTTAAGCTGTCTTGAAGATGACAAATCAGAACACCATCTAACAGTCAAAGGTTAACGATGAAAAATGTCAACCAAAAAACAAATTTAACAAACTTTAATCAAGTTGTGATGTAAGAGTAAAGTTGTGAAAAACATCAATTTGATATTGATAAGCATTCACAAATATAAACATGGCATCGATTAAAATAGTCCAGTTACATTTAACAAAGAAATAGCTTTGTCAATAAGTGCAAGTGTTATTTAACAATAAAAAGCATAATGCAGAACGTTTTATGACAATTTTTTTAGTTTTAATTTCAACTACTTACGTCAAATTATAGTGCTGCGGTAATTTAACATATAATTGGTAAAGAATTGAGGAGTTGAGTGCAAACAGGGCACTTCTCTAGAAGTGCCTTTTCTGGATAAATCGCCGAAGCAAATAGATTGGACCTTATATTATAAACTGTCATTGCGAAAGTTGTAAAAATGTGCCAGTAGATGGCATAAAACTTCCAAAATGTAAAATGGTAATTAAGTGCCTTTTGTGCATAGAACGATAGATGTGTTTATAACCTAGAAATATAGTTGAACCTCTTAGAATACAAAATACCAGGAAGGAGTATTTATCAATTATATGTGCGTCCGGGATGGGTGTTGCATATGGCGCGAAACAAGTTTCCGGTTACTAATACATGATAATGAATATTTACATATTTTAAATTATTTAATATTTATAATATATTTTAAGCTACAATATAACTAGTCATATACTTATTCAAAAAAATATTTATACTTCTTGATACAATAAATTTAAAACTATAAATTATGACATTTTTAAAGTTAAATGATCGTTATGCCTATGAATTAAAACCATAACCTAAATTGAATCTTGTATTATGTAATATTCAATACAATCCTTCTTAATGTGCACAACGTTATTATAAACACTTGATTATTATACAGCATACTTTAAAACAGTTCAAAATATTCATACCACTTTCTTCGATTAAATCACCAATAATGAGTCATACTTGGGTGTTCAATATGGCGAATTCCGTCGCAATTTTTAAATACAGTATATAGCTCACCGTTCCTTCCTGGTATTTTATATTCTAAGGTTGAACCTACAACAAGTGATGGTGGTGAAAATTTCGTTTCTAGTAAAAATGAAGAAATGGAAAGCTCAGAAAACGAACTTGAATATAAAAAAAGAAAAACAAAGGTAAAAATCACGTACAATTTAAATCTTTGTGGTTAAGAAACAAGCGCAAGATTTTTAAAAATAGTGGAAAGTTACACGAAACTTCTTCGGATAATGTAATGGCAGAAAAGAAATTCAGAGTAGTTAAGAAATGTAGTCCAAAGAAGTGTTTTGAAAATATTCTACGAGAAATGCAAGAAAATGTGTTTAAAAATTTCTGGAATTCAGATGAAAAAAATTGTCGCGATACCTAGATTGCTGAATGCATTACCCCTTGTACACCTAAAACACGAATTACCGAACCAAAAACAAAACCTAGAATAAATTGGAATTATATCTTGAAATAGCGATATTTGCAAAATGTTTTTAATAGATTTGTTTCAAGTATCCAATAAAAGATTAAGAGTTGTTCAGAAAAAAGTATCGGAAGGACAATCCATCCTAACGATAGACGAGCACGTCACAAAAATAGACCATACAAACTTTCTCAGGATACATGGGACTTAGCAGATAAACATCTATCTCTTATTGCCCATAACAACTTGCATTATTCCTATAAAACTACTTTATAAGGTTTTTTAGCAATATTATTTTGAAAATACTGGAGTGACACTTGCTATGAAGTATTCCACATACCATCGTTGGTTCAGTGAAAATTCAGAATATACTTTTCGGCAGCCTAGATCAGATATTTGCGACTTCTGCGGAGAATGAAGAATTATTCTTAAATCAAACCCGAAGGATCCCTGTGATCTTAAATTTAAATTATAGAATTATAGCTGAATCCAAAAACAATAATGACACATTAGTTCTTGAATTTGATTATGCACAAAATCTTCCTTTGCCAAAAATCATCGTAACTAACCAGTTTTTCAAAAGGGTTTTATGGTTGTATATATTTAATATAAATTACCACAATGATGATCGAAGCACTTTCTACTGTTTTACAGAGAATGAAGCCAAAAAAGATTCAAATTTGGTTATTTCATTTTTAAATCATTTTATTTCGGATGCATTAAAGTTGAATAAAAACGTTAAAAATATTATATTGTTTTCCGATTCCTGCGGTGGCCCGAACAAAAACATTTTTGTAATACAGTATTGTTTGTGCCTGGTTAACATTCAGAATGTGGCAATTCATCATATTTTCCCTGTTCGTAGCCACTCCTATTGTGTGTGTGACAGAAATTTTCTATTGTGTGTTCGACAGAAATTTTGGATTAAATGGAAAAACGTTTGGAAGTGGTAAAACCCTCACCAACTATGCGAGAATGCAGAAATAGACCTTCTCCATTTGCAGTTATTGAGGGAGCTTCTTTAATTAGAGTGGTGTAAAGCTCTGAGGTGTTTTTAAGAAAACAAGTGTAAATAGAAACGAAAAATTTGGCATAAGAAAATATTGCCAATTTAAATACACAATTCGGGAATTGTTTCAGCATCAACTTCTTGTATGGGACTATATTCCCCTATTTCGTTTTGGAAATATTGAACAAGCCCTGATAAGTTGGTCTTAAAACAAGCTGTAGAAAGTCCAAAAAGGAAAACTGGTAAGAAAAGTTTATAGAAGTAGATGACTTAAAATGGTACAAAGAAAAGATATTTGACTCAGACCAAAAAACGGCGCCTCTCAATCAGCCTTCTTCCGCTGATAGTGCTAGTGACTTAGATCTTTAAAAAGTTTATATTTTTATTTTGTTATTTGAGTTTATTAATGACATTTTTTATGTTTGTGTCTTACTTATTTCATTTGCGATTTATTTAGAATACTTATTTTGTTTCGCTAATACTGCTGTAAGCGCAGTAATAAATATTGGTTTTGTTTATTAAAATTTATTTGAAATATGTTTTCTGGTATTTGTTTACTAGTACAGAAAATATTACTCGGTATTCATAAACAATATTAGTAAAATTATGCCTTCAGCAAGGGATTATGCAGTCATCTTAACTTTCAATGTATTATTTTGCTAATCTATGCAAAAGGGCACTCTTAGATATTTATGTATTAACATTTTCTAGCTTGTGGATACAGTTGCCGATTACAAATTTCTGTAATTTAAATTAGTTTTACATATATTATTAGTTTTAAATAATAATCATTATAGAAATCTGTAATTTACTTATTCATCCAACAAACCAAAACTTTGAATGTGATTATCTCAAAATGACTATATCAGGGAAGTGCCCTTTTTGCACCCAACTCCTCAATTTACATCAAGGTCTAGGAAAAAACCTAGGCATACCAAAAGTCAAAATTAAAACCAAAATCAAGGCGTATCATTATGCCATTTTTAATTGTAAGATGCCAAAACCTATTTAAACGGAGATTTTTTCTTGTCTATTAAAATTATTAGGGTTATTATATATCTCAATAGCTTCACGTCGTAAACGAAAATAATGAGGTTGTCTTGACAATATTTCCATATGGTTAAATTGAATGTTATGATTTAGATTATTTAAGGCATGGTCAGCTACCGCAGACTTCTCTGGTTGACCTAATCTAGAAAATTTCATATGTTCTTTACGTCTTGTATCAAAGCTCCAATGTATACTTTTCCACGTGAACGAGATAACTTATACACTCCGGAAGATGATAATGGGTTTGAAATGTCTTTAGGTGATCTTAAATGTTCTTAATTAGGATTTTTTCCATTCTATCTGTAACAATAGCTATGAAAGGAAGAAACACTGTACCATCATTAAGAACTGGTTTTTCTTTAAGGTTGTGCCTAGAAGGTGTGATAATATTATTAATATCAGTAAGTGAATATCCATTATCTTGTAAGGATTTTGTTAAATATTTATATTCATCCTTCAAAAATTCAGTGTCACAAATTCGTTGTGCTTGATCTATTAAAGGTTTAATTACACAATTTTTTTGACGTAGAAGGTGGTTGGGTGATTTATGAAGGTATCTATCAGTGTGTGTCTGCTTTATATAAACCTTAAATGATAGTGAATTATTATTTTTAGATATGAGGAAGAGGCACTGCATGGGTTTTTAGTTTTTATTTTGTTTTTAGTTTGTATAGCATCCAGTTTATCATAGAAAAAGAAACTAATGGAAATTTACCATTTCTTAACGTATTAATATCAAAAAATAATATACTATCATTTAAGGTTTACAGAAAGTCGACACATACTGATTGTTGGCGATATGGACCATCAAAAAATCGTGTTGAGTTGTGGGCATTCGGCGTAGTGTCTTAGACCCCATCTCATTGTTAAATAACACTTCGCTTATTGACAAAGCTATTCCTTTGTTAGATTTATATTTGTGAATGCTTATCAATTTCAAATTGAAGTTTTTCACAACTTTACACTTACAGCATAACTCGATTAAATTTTGTTAAATTGTAATCCATAGTAGGCTTTATACGTTTATCAAACTGTTATATTAACATCAGGCTTCTGTTTATGTTTTCAATTTTTCTAGTTGCACAAAATTATTTCAGCATCTTTAACAATTTTAATAGATAATATTACTGCTGACCAAGATAACTGTAAGTATTAACAAAACGTTTAGATTGTATAACTTTAATATACAAATACACTATTAAAAAAACCAAAAAAGATAAATATTTTATTATGTGTAATAATGGTGAAAGTTTATATTTTCATATGATTACAGTTTTATTTGTGTCCTTTAAATTGATATATGTATGTAATTAATAATTGTGCTAATTATATTTTGTTGGTGATACATGTACATATTTTTAATTATCCTTTGAAGAAATGTTGAAATTCGGATTGTCGTTTATGTACCGTGTGGGCAAATAAGCGAGGTAAGCGGCTGTATCTCAGGACCTGTCAATCTGACGATGGGAAAAATATTTATTATAAATGTGGCCATGAGAAAAAGCAGGAAATTTCAAGTTGCTTATTTCGCCGCGCAAATAAAAATTAAATAATAAAATTCTAAATTTCTCTCAAAACCCCTTTGCTTACATCGCTAGAAAGTATGGACAATTCCACATAATTTTAGTTCAAGGTTCATTGGCGTACTGACCATAATAAGAGTGGAGGAAGCTATTGAAAGTGTGATCATTAAAATTGCTGTAAATTTTAAACCATTTATTTAAAATAAAGCTTGTTTAGAGGACAAATGTAGGTATTCTAATCGCCGTTCCCATTGTTCCTAATAAAAGTGTTAGAGTGGGCAATTTGTTATATCAGTTTTTTCATTGTACTCCGAAAATTTAAATCACACGGTATATTTTTGACATCATATTCGAAAAGTAGATTAAATTCGCAAGAAAAACGTAAAAACCGCAGGTTGATATCTTTGCTGGTTTTAAAGTTATAGTGAAATGGTTTTTTAACACTTTAATTGACGAAGTTTGGTTTTGCTGAGCCGAATTGGATAAATGTTGGTCTCATATTAAAGAGATAGTTGTTGTTAAGCGAATTAAGGACCAACAGTAACTTTTAATGTTCATCGACGTCGCTAGGGGGCGTTAAGAATACAAAAATAAGGTTTTTACGCTTGCTCTTGAAAATTTTAATTGCAACGATGTAAGTATTTATTATATCAAAATCAAAAAGTAAATTAAATTTGCCATAAATATGATACAAGATTTATTTTAATATTGTTGTTAGTTTTAGAGTTATAGCGAAATTATAGTTTAATTTCAACGTGGCTCGCCATGTAAAGTTCAAATAAAATCAAAAATTCGATTTTAAACCCAAAAATATTAAGTATTTAATGCATATCTTTCACAAGTAGTGATGAAGCCGTTGATATGATTGCGGTCTATTTCGAGTGCTTTCAAAATGCAGCAACAGGTAAAAGACAGTATGCGGCCTAGTATCCAGATCGCCATCATTATGGTGGTTGTCGTCGTCCTAGATTTAGGAGGCGCCGCATTGGAAGGACGGAAGAAAATATTATAAATGTCTTAGCTTACATACAAATTAATAGACTCATTGCAAGTAGTGCGTTATCTTTAGATTCGGGATTAGCCCGAACTACTGTTCGAAACATATTAAAAAACCACAGGTAAATAATTGCATTAGCACATCCTTTTTAATAGACACACAATTTACTATATGCGTGTTACTTTTTATTTTTAGACTATACCCCTACCATAATATAGTTTTGCACCAGGCCCTAAACAAAGATGATTTTGATCACAGAATAAACTTTTGTCAATGGATGTTAGGAATGATTCGTGAAAACAAGAATTTTTTATCACAAATTCTATGGCCCGACGAGGCTACTTTTAATAGTGATGGTAGGGTAAATGTGCATAATATGCATTATAGGTCTGCTGAAAACCCATATTGGATACGAGAAGTGCAACGTGTGGTGTGGCATTATAGGCGGCTAAATACTCCTTATTTTGTTGATTGTGCGCTAACTGGTAATCTCTTCTTAGAGTTTTTAATAAATGAGTTGCCAGTCCTGTTAGAAGATATGACATTGGACATTAGGCGAATCATGTATCTACAATTGGACGCATATGCGGCACATTTTTCCCTTAACGTGCGACACCATATTAACGAATATTTTCAAAAACGCTGGATAGGAAGGGGAATCCTATTTCCTTGGCCGGCCAGGTCACCTGATTTGACGTTTCTCGACTTCTACTTATGGGGTCGCTTGACCATGATTGTATTCTAAACTCCACGGGCAACAAGATTTGACATGAAAAACAGAATCGGAGGTGCATTTAGTCAACCACCAGCTGCAGAAAAATTGGAAGAATGTTTGGAATGTGACGGAAGCCAGTTTGAACATTTATCGAGACATTAAATACCTAATATTTTTGGCTTTAAAATCTGATTTTTTATTTTATTTGAACTTTACAGGTTGAACCACGCTTAATTTCACTATAATTCTACAACTTTTTTATGGCAAATTTAATTTACTTTTTGATTTTGATATAATAAATACCTACATCATTGCAATTAAAATTTTAAAGAAAAAGCATAAAAAACCGTATTTTTGTATTCTTAACGCCCCCCTAGCGATGGTGATAGACATTAAAAATCACTGTTGGTCCTTAATTCGATTAACAACTATCGCTTTAATGTGAGACCAACATTTATCCAATTCGGCTCAGCAAAACCAAACTTTATCAATTAAATGTTAAAAAAAATCTTCACTTATTTATAACTTCAAAACGAATAAAGATATCAACTTGCGGTTTTTACGTTTGCCTGCAATTTTGATCTATTTTTTCGAATACGATGTCAAAAATATACCATGTGATTTAAATTTTCGGAGTAAAATGCGAAAACTGATTATAAAAAATTGCGCCCTCTAGACTTTTGTTAGGAACTATTGTGTAACATTAGCACTTTTATTAGGAACTATTGTGTAACAATGGGAACGGCAATTTAAAATACCTATATTTGTCCTCCAAACAAGCATGTAAGCAAATGTTGTAACATTAAAAGTGGCTGCCTAAGTATAAACACTAAAACTGGGCCAACTTATAACATTAAAACAAAAGCGATGATGTAATAAGCAATTTGTAATTGATCGAATGATTTTAATTAATATAACAAATTACCAAATAATAATCGCTACTGCCGTCGGCTCAGTCGGAAGATGAAGATAAGGGAGTTCTAATATACTGAGTAGTTAACCTACCTGAAATACTGCATGCTTCTTTTCTGCTTAATTATTTTCACTTAATTAAAAAAAAAATGTTATCTAAAAATTATGAAAAAATGATAAAATCTCGAGCGCCATGTTGTCTTTATATATATATATATATATATATATATATATATATATATATATATATATATATATATATATATATATAGGAACAACAAAACCTAGTTAATGAATAATAATAAACAATTTATCAAAATGAAAATAAAATAACATGATATACTTAAGTTTATTCAATATCTGATTGAAAACGTAAAAAAATCAGAAGTCTTATACTATTCTAAAATTATATAAAAACATTACCTTTGAACGGTTCTGTCCATAACTATAACTGGTAACTATGAAGCAGAATGGTGAACTTGGTGAGGTCAATGTCTTACTTATTTATCCTTAATATATTGTGTCCATAACTTTATTGAATTTCTTTGAAGTTTAATTCCCAAATTTATTTATAAAAGTATGTAGAACTTGCGTTGTAAAATGTAATTCAAGTAAAATTGCCATTTAAACCAGAAAATAGAATAGTAAATTACTGACTTATACGTGCCATTAAAATAATTATTATAAAATGCCATATAAAAGTATGCATTAAAAATATGAGTAAAATAATTGCATAATAAGTGAAATAGGAGTGCAAACTATGCAAAATAAGTGCCTAAAAACAAACAAATGCTTTAGTTTTAAATATAATGAATTAGAAAATAACTTACCATCACAATCTGATGGCACCAAATATAAAAAATTAGGTAAAACCGTGCTTACTGATGTAACATTCAGCATTAAGTGAATTAAAAAAGGCTTTCAGAATTGCGCGGATACAATAATATCAATCCAATTTTTTAAGAAAGGGAACTATAACTATTTATGTAATATTACACCCAAAAGATATGTTCTAGGAAATGCAAATTAAGTTGCCATTCTCAATTCTACATATTAATAATTAAAAACTTTTCTAATATTACGCCAAATAAATGAACGATTCTTAAATTAATGTACTTTTTAATACAACCACAAAAAGGTTGTTACAAGGTATTATATACCGTGAGAGCATAACTTGTATCTCCTGAAAAAGTTACTTTCCACTGCCTATGAAATCAAACTTTACTTCCAGCTACTTTAACATTATTCTGAAGTTCGCTAAATTAAATAACCTATATAATCTAAAATTGTTCTAGATGTTTATTAGTAAATTAACGTTTCCTTTAATTTGTTGTACAAGATTACAAACAAATAAAGGTGATATAATAAATATAAACAATAAATTTACATTAATTTAACAGTTCAGTACAATGGATTAAAAAATTTTCAATTTGGAAACTGGCACTTTAGTTCTAAATTATTTAGTCTATATGACGTCCATTATTATTTAAGCAAGCATCTATTCATTTTTTCATATTGTTAAACACATTTTGTAACGGGTCTGTAATGTTTTGAATTGCAGCAGTAATTGCATTTTTTAAATCATCAACAGTATGCAGAGCTGTCTTATATACCATATTTTTTAAGTGCGCAAATAAAAAGTAATTAAGTCCGGCGATCGTGAGGGCCACAAGCCTCTACTAATAATTCTGCTGCCATAGAACTCCTCTAAATATGCTGCAGTATCCCAATAAACAATTTGACGTCTATAACACGTTATAATTTCATGTACTGACGAAATGACGTCAGTAAATGTCGTAAAACTAACGTGATAATTACGGCAAAATGTCACAGCCCATAGACGTCATAAATAGACGTTATTTTACGTCATTTGTTGACGTGGACGCGACAATAAAATGATCTAAATTCACGTTTTTTCGACGTCATTATCAACCTACTTTTACCGTTGATTATGACGTATATTTGACGTCGTATAATACAGGTCAGGTGAAATAAATACCTCAATATTTTCAGTATTTATTATATTAATTTAAAAAATATGTAAATAAAATAAAAAAATCTCCAAAAGAAACCCAACATAAACCTATACATATAGAACGTTACAAAATGTTTTTGTCCTACTATAAAATATGTTTTTGCGTTACGAAATAATTGCAAATGCAGCGAAATTTATTAGTCATCTAAGGAGTGAATTGTAGACATTGACACTCATTCATTTTCTTTGCTAATAACTGGCATTAAAACACATTTAAAACGAACTTCCCCCAGTTTCATATGTTTAGTTTTCCTGAAGGTAGATACAAATATAGTGATTTATGCCATCTAAACTCTACCTATTAAATGTATTTCATTGTTAGCACAAATTATATTATGAATTTGAATTGTTTTATTAATTACTGCACAATAACAAACTTCTTTTGACTTGAAACAGTAGTCAACACAAATGTTGGGAGTTTGCAATTTCTTAAATTGTCAGCAATTGTTTTGTTGACTAAATTTCAATAACGGTCCTGCACTATGTCCAGTCATCAGTATATTTTCTTCTTTTTCCAATTTTTTTTTTTAAAGCAAACATTTAATTCAGTAATGCAATTATAAATCTTGCGAAGAGGATTAACAGTCGACTTGATCAGATATTTAAGAGAGCCAAGATAGTTTTAAATAGGAAATGCCGAAAAGTTATCAAGTGGTCCATATTTTCAACATCCTGGCATAAATGTAGTAAAGTGTGTACATTATAAATAAGAAACGTATCACCATAAATAGTTGCACTGTGTTTGACAAAAATCTGCAAAAAATGTTGAGCCCACCTAATTCTCATAGTTGATAGATGTTTATTTGAAATAAAATTGTGATGGAACAGCTAAATTAGTAGGAAGTGTTCGTAAATTGCTATATTTGAATATTTCTTCAAAACCACAGGTCCTACATACAACAGAAAGGTACATAATTCTGTTGCTTTCCATCGAGCAAGTTCAGCTAGAGAACATGGTTTTCTATTCAATTCTGCAGGAAAATAACATTTAAGAGATTCTAAATATGTAGAGATTAATTTCACTAACGAATTTTTTAATCTACCCTTCAATTGACCATTTATCCAAGAATTGAGAATTTTCCGAGTGACTCCCAAGCAGCAATTGTGCATGTAATCAATGGGAAACTGTGTAACCATTCCAATTTTAACATCAACTAAAGGGCTGGTACCTAAATGGTGGTCTTCATCTAGCTGTTGATTGGAAGATTCATCTGACCTTAAGCTTGCACCGTCAGCGGATAAAACGACCCTTCTTATGTACCGGAATCGGTGCATTTTTCACAAGAAGAATGTCCCCCATGTGATTTGATGCACTTTATAAATGCTCGTTCAGGAGCGTCGCAAATGAAACTATGAATTTCAAAGCTAATAGTTCTTTGTTCATATCGAATACCGTTTCTTAGAAGATGTTGAAGTTCTTATACAAAATTTTCTAAATAAATATTTAACGGTTTTGACTTCGATTTCCCGCAATAAATTCCCACTGTGAAAGGTTTACTATTAAAATTTTTTACTTGTGCCAATATAGGCCAAAACTGAACTGAAGAACTGTGGAATGAAGGAATTCCATCAATATTGAAACTAACATGTAACACATTAAAATCAACATTGCTTTAAAATGCGTCCTATACCTTCAGATAAACCAAAGTGACAATATGTACCAGTTTCCAAAGTTATTTGTGTCATACGTGTGGGAGTTTTTAATAGAGTCCTGCAATCTAATGGAAGTTCAGGATGATAATTTTTTAGTAAATGTAATAAGCTTGTTACACTAGAATGACTGACAGACATAGTAACTCCCCTTAAAGGTAACTTGTCGCTTAAGCATAATTTGTGTTAAGTTGTTTGAGGTGTGATTTGATGGCTCAGAATGTGCCTCAAGAGCGACATGTATTTGAAAACAGATAATCAGAAGAATCACTGTTATATGAATGAATGTGCAATGAAAAATTTACATCTAAATGGTTGTATTCAACATTTGAAATATCTGAATGAGTGTCAATGTTACAACTGTCAGTATTTATAATATTCTTTTTGTAAAAAGCAACTCTTCTATACCTCTGCCTTCGACCTACAGCCTTAATTCTCTTGTCTATCTTCATCTCCGTAATCCTTCCTTAGTTCAAGTTTATGTCTCTGGGGTGCATGCTTCAACCAAACTTGTATGGCTTTTCGACATTTTTTTCTGTTTCCTCAGACTGCTTTTGAACAGCTTCTATTAAAAAATGTAGTTATTTAATAATGGAAATAGTGTAAAGTTCAAAACCGATAATCAGACGAGTCTTATTATAACATCAAGAGTACCTATATAATGAATATCGGAAATTACTTACCAACAATCACAGTTTTCAGCTGCAAATTACATAAGGAGTTTTGTCTTTTTCCATAAAAACTGTATTTACAAGCCAGTCTGTTACTCAGGCTGCATTTCAGAATACAATGTACCTGTCCAACAAGGTCTTTTCCTCCTAAACGAGAAAGGTATGAAACCTAAAATATCAATTCATAGAACCAGCTTACTTATTCAAATTTAATTTCCATACCACTGCTACTTTACTTGGTAACTAAATAATTTTCAAATCTTCTTCGGTAGTCATTGGCAGTGTAATTGGTAAATCATTTGGTAAGCAATTTGATGTCAAGTTTCCTTCAGTCCTTATGACTCTCACAAGACTTAATATTTCTTTATTTTGTTCCACTATGTGTAGCATAACAAACAAAAATTTCTCATTTGTTACCAAAAAAATAATATAAGTATAAAATATTTCAAAAAAATAGAAATTTTACTTTCTCTACTGTTGTTCGGAACCAAGGAACTTATAATGTTATTATTCGTATAACTGGTAGATTTTTTCTCACAACACTCTCGATAATTACTAAAATTATACCTTAATCAACTATTCAGCGTAATAATAATGGAAGAATACCTCTATTCCCGTTTGCCAATGTTGATGGCTGATTATTTTCACTGGAACAACTTATAACCCTATTGGACCTGTGACATGTACTAGGTGTCAAATTTGCACTTGCTGATAAAAAAATAAAAACAGTAAAAATTTATGCAAAAATATATAAACTACTATCTATGTAATTTTCAGGAAATAGGAGTTCACTTATTGGGTTGTTAACATGCCTGTAATTGTGTAACTGAGGTGTTAAAGTACTGCCAGTATGGGGCACAAACTGTAGGGAATTAAATGGGTCCAAGTTCTAAAATACAAACAAACATTGAAACAAAACACCTGTAATTGGCTTACAGATAAGTTATCATGCATACACTAAGAAATTACCTGCTTCTTGTGTTTCAATTGTGTTTATCTCGATGGCAGGAGGATGTAGGTTTTCATTATCAGCTTCTTCGCTAGATGAATCATTGAGTTTTCTTGGAATTTTACGGCGACGGTGAGTTCCTTGTTCCTGTTCGGATTCACTGTGTATGTCGGAAGTAACTTCGGCCTGCTTTAATTTATACTTTGCTTTCTCGTAAGTATCTACAAAACATTGCTTTTAAGTAAAGGCAAATATTAATATATCTCTGGTAAACGTAAACATAGTTACAAATCATGATACCTACCACATTCAAAAAAACTTCGTTTAATTTGAAAGAGGGGCCACCGAACTTCAGGTATTTCATGTTTCGTTAACGCTTTAACATATTTTTCTTAAGCCAACTAATGCTTATTAGAGCAATATTGCCTTCTTCTTCAAACTGAACTCCTACAAACGTCATGACCTCAGCCTAATAAGATTAATCAAAATACCTATAACTAAAATATGATGAACAACACCAGAGAATACTTAACACATTATTAACATAATACACAAGTTTTGTATCATAATTCTAAACTAATTAAATAAATAAAAAGGGCGCTAAATGTGCAAAGTAAGTAGGTTATGTTATCGTGTCGCTCTGTTGCCTCGTTTATTACGCAGAAGATACCCATGTTGACAGTTATTTTAATTTATTTGGTTAATGCAACTTCGAGATGTTTCAAAAAATTACTTGTTCATAATAATCGAATCTACTGTTTTACATCGTTTTACTTTACGCTTACAAACTTATTTGGAAAGTTATCCATACGCTGGACCCAAAGACGTGATTCAAAGACGTTTTAAAGACGTCGTAAATATTATTCCTAATTGACGTTATCCTAATGACGTCATTAACACGTTCCTTATTGGTATATTGCTGTCGAAGACCAAACATGACCTATAAACGACGTCGAATTAACGTGATGTGACGTCACTCTGTTTGCTGGGATGAGCAGTTGCATTGTCATCCTGATAATACCCTCATGTTATTTCATCAAAAATAATCTGTAACGTTCACCGGCAACACTTTCATCCAAAAATACTGGACCTACTGTAAGTCTTCTTGAGATGGTTACATAAATACCAATTTTTATAGAATGTAATGGAGCTTGTACAAATTAGTGATGGGACCTCTCGAATGAAAAATAATCGATCATTCGATTGTACGTATGTCTCGAGATATTTTGAGTGGTTATTCGAAAATTATTCGAATGGTTTGTTGATCGAAATTAGTATTCATTCCGTCGCGGCACTCATAATCGCATTAATTGTTCTTCTTTCCTCTCGTTTCCAGGCTTCAGCGATCATATCGAATTATTATTACACTCCAGCTTCTATCGGAGTCGGAACTCCACATTTGGGTTACTTACAAACCTATCGCACGTTTTGTAGCCTGACATACGGGTTATTTTTGCTTGCACCCTGTTTAGTTTGGAAATATCAAAGCGTGCATTTCGATTTATTTAAATTGTATTCAATCATTCGACATCAACGAACATTAAAAATAATTCTTATTCAAGCTTTAATGTTTGAAACGATACGTATCACAATTCTGAATACAACAAATTCTTAAATTAGATATTAGGTTCAGTATATATGACTAAACAAAAATGTTATGTACAAAATGAAAAGAAAACGTTTCTTGCACAGCTTACATTCCACATTGGATTTGTTGATTTTATAAAAAAAACTACCAAACTATAGATTTTTTATTACCAATACGGCGACTAATTTTAATTTTCGAAATCGTCTTGTTGCACGCTTGATTTGACTTCAGTGAAACTAAACTTAAACTTAGCGCAAATTGCAACCACCTTGACAAAACAGTTTTATTAGATATCATAATAATAATTATTTATCTACGGGTTTACCACCCTCCTTTGGCGGTAGCCGCACGGGGGTAAGCGATTAGGTTATCCCAGATGTAATAACATCTGTGGCGATCGCCGATTGTACCGCATTGCCAGACTTGAGTACTCGTGGTCTCCTGAGAAATGAGAGATTGGCCTACGTGACATCATTTTTCGAAATGAAATCATTTGAATGATCATTCGATTGTGCTCATCACTAGTACAAATCCGCCAGGAGCCTCTTCAGACCAAACCCTATAATTTTGTGAATTTATGCAACCCGTTAGATAAAACCACGCGTTATCACTAAAAATTATATGTCATTCCTCAAATTGGTATTAAACCACTGGCAGTAGTACATGTGTGTCTCGTAATCAGGAGGAAGTAATTCATGCATTACTGTTACTTTGTATGAATTGTTTGGATGATAATGTAACTTTTGTTTAAGTGCTAATTCAACACGTTTCATAACTTACGCCTAAATGCATAAAATAATTAATCATTGTCCTAGTAAAAATAATAATTAAATGTTGGTACCCGTTTGTTGCGATAATTATCGAAAAGATTTTTTAGGACTACTCGTATATCAGCAACATTTTCAGTTAAAATAGATCTACGTCTAACTCATTTACCCTTGTCAACACTGCCTGTAGTTCGAAACTGTTTGATAAGTCCGCGAATACGTCTGCTTAAGTTTTAGTCAAATTCATTATTAGGGAAATATTCACTACTTCCTCTATACACAAAGCAACTGAATAAATCAATGACTATTAACCAAGAATAGACCCAGCATTCCTTATCATTATATAAGGAATTGTTTGGTTCTAACATAATGCTAGGGAAAAGGGAGGGGAGCGTTCTGGCAGCGACATAGGCGTAGATTTCAGGAGGGACTGTGGTTATTAATAACGTCAATGTAACCAAACACTAAACATTGAAAAACAACGCTATCATGAATTTTTTTATTTTGCTTCCTAGGGATCTTTGCAAATAATTAATGTTACGTCTATGGTTTGTTTACTTACCGATGAAATGTTAGGTTACGATTTAAATAGTCCATGTTACGTACTTCCTCGCCATTATAAAACTTGAGTTATACAAAAAACAACAAATAATAACGTTGCACTTATCTAAATGTTTGCAATAATAATCAAAACAATCGTCAGGATCAGATGTTGTCCACTATGGGGGCAGCCATTTTCTGGTTGTTTACAGTTATATTGGGACACATACAATTGTAAACAAATAGGTCTATTCTCGGTTAATAGTCATTGAAATAAATCCATTCACCATTTTCATTCTGCTACCCATTTCGAAAATAAGATTCTTGCAGAGAGTAAGCCGCTGCTTAATCTAAATAGTTTACATTTAGGTTAAAACGGTTAGGTACTTTTTGTTTATGCTGTACTTACTGGTTTTAAACGGTTTTGTAAACAACGAATCTTAAGAAAGACTAAACAATAATAATAAAGAAAATAAAGGAATAATAAAACAAAACAACAAGAATAGCTCTCGTAATTCCCTAATGCATTAAACTAAAAGTGTCAAATATGTAAGATTAAGCAGCTAATTTCATGGTGCAGACTAAAGTTTTGATATCTCTAGTGGAAAATTATATCATCTGGATATCTATTTTGTGCTCTCTCCGTATATCTTTATATAGGAGTTTTGGGAGAAATGTAGAATTTTATTATTTAATTGCGCCTCCTAGCGGTGAAATACGGAACATCAAAATAACTTCCAGCATTTTCTCATTGCCACATTCATAATAAAAAAAATTTACCTATTGTTACCAGATTGACAGGTCCTGAGATAAAGCCGCTTACCTCGCTTATTTGTCCACCCGGTACAATCTGCTTCCATAATTATTTTTCTTTCAAACCATAATAATCTTACAACTTTGCATTTTTGTAATAACCGGCTATCAAACTAATATACCTTTTATGATTTCTAGCAAATTGTTTTCCTAAATGGCGAACTGGTGAATAGAGGTTTTGCAGAGTGGATATCAACGGAAGACTATTTACCTGAAGAAACAGAAGTTAGTACATAAGGCACTTGACTGATTTGTACGAAAAGGGAATATTCCAGATTTAATATTATTTGACTGCGTGGATACTTGATTTTACTGCCGCCTTAACTTACTGAGTATTTAATTGTATATATATGAAAGATTTGTTTCCGTGACATTAACATTTATCTTTATTATGACAAAATATATAGTTAGAAGGTCTTTACTTTTTTGTCGAAAAATTTGTTTAGTTTGGTTTACTGATTGTTATTTTGTTAATTTAGTTACTTAGTTTTGTAGCAGTAAAAAAAGTTCCGTTTGTAAGTGATTATAGCATGAACATTTTAAGACAATTTGTTTTCTACTTTTAAGATTATTACATTATGATTATAAGCGAGTGAGACTACTTATATTTATATGTATGTAGATTATGTGTTACTGGCTAATATTTTTCAGTTTTAATTTTTTATAGTTATACATATAATATATTTTTTTCTTGGTTTATTATTATTATTATTATATAACGGTATTATGAGTTGCATTGTTTTTAATCAGTGTTCTAGAAAATTTAGTGTAGCTTTGTTGTAAATACACTTTTGTAAATTAATTGTTTGTCTTGTTTCTACTTTTATAAATCTGTGTAGTTAATGCTAAGAAGTAAGCAAAAGTGCTTCCTCCGTTAGCAACAAAAAATCAACAATCAGTTGAATTGTCTTAGATTGTTTAATGGAAAATTTTCAGATACCTACTATTTTGTAAGTTTTCCAAAATTTTTCTAACCTTAATCAAGATTTAACACTTTAAGCATCATGTATTAGAAAAAAATTATGTATTCTGGGCCACCAACAAAAGTTAAAAACATATATTTATATATACAGTATAAGCTCGATAGTGTGAACACTCTTTACATTGTCTTAGATTTTTGGATGAAAAATTTTCGGATACCTACTATTTTGTAAGTTTTCCAATATTTTTCTAACCTAGTTATCAATTAACCTTAATCAAGATTTAACACGTTAAGCATCATGTATTAGAAAAAAATTATGTATTGTGGGCCACCAACAAAAGTTAAAAACATATTATTTATATATACAGTATAAGGTCGATAGTGTGAACACTCGTTATTATGAACAGCTGTTTAACATGAACAAAAATTTTACCTCTTAATTTTACATTGATAGCCGTATAATGTGAACAGTGACAACCTCTTGATAACGTAAACAACTGAGCAAACGAGCGTCTATGTGTCTACATTTAGAAAACTTGTTGAAGAAAATATTATGGTCATCATTTATGTAAGAATTTCAGTAGTTGAAGTTGTGTACTTGAGTAGTCGATTAGTATTCGTTTTAGTGTGGACCTTGTGTATGTATACACCAAGACATAACCATGCTTAAGTCAAAGAGTAAGTGTCTGACACTGCACGAGAAGTCAAAAATATTAGAAGAGTGAGAAAAAGGTATAACAGTAACGCTATTGGCCAAAAATATGGTGTGGCAAAATCAACCATTTGTTCAATAAACAAAAGAAGAATGTGATTATGGAAGCAGTAGTCAATACTCTGAATCCCACTAAAAGACGCACTTTAAAAGCATCGATATATAAATTAATGGAAAAAGAACTCTACAAGTGGTTCCTTAGTCAAAGGGAACAAAATCTACCTGTCAGTGGTGATATGATTCGAGAAAAGGCGTTAAGTTTGAGTAAAAACGAGACTTTTACTGCCAGTGATGGCTGGCTACAAAGATTTAAAACTCATTATAGAATTAGATTTCTCAAAATTACTGGTGAAAAGTTGTCATCTCAGCCGGAATTCGTCGACCCTTTTAAGCAAGAATTGTTCAGGATTATAGAAGAATTGAATTTATCTCATCAATAAATCTACAATGCCGACGAAACTGGACTGTTCTGGAAGCTTCTCCCTGAGAAGCCATATGTTTCCCTGGCAGAAAAAACGGCTCCAGGATTAAAAATTCCAAAACAAAGATTAACATTCTTGGGCTGCGCAAATGCAACAGGTCAGCATAAATTAACACCTCTTCTTATCGGAAAATCTAGAAGCCCAAGAGCATTAAAGAACTTTAAAAATCCTTCACTATAAAAACATTCCAAAAATGCCTGGATGACTGCTGATATTTTTAAAAGTTGGTTTTTCGAGAACTTTGTATCCGAGGTAAGTTTAACTGATATTACATACATAGAAACTTACCTGAATACATACATACATAAATTTTTGTAATTTGTTTACAGGCCTAGTCACCCACCAAAGGAACAATTAAAAACAGCGGATGGAATGATATTCGTAACATTTATATCGCCTAACGTAACACCATTGATTCAACCACTTGATCAGAACATTTTAAAATTAACAAAACTTTACTACAGGAAAAGTCTTCTGAGCTCTGTTGTAGAAAAAGGTGATCAACTGTCCCAAAGTCTTAAAGTTTTGACAATCAAGGATGCCATATTGCACTTGGAAGTAGCATGGAAGAAAGTAACCCCCAGTATAATTTCTAAATATTGGAATAATATTTTAAAGGGCAACGATCCAGGCGAGGACGATGACGATATTCCATTATCAGAACTTAAAGAATCGAAAAGGATGAATGCAATAAAGTTCTTAAGGACACAATTACATGACTCAGTGAAATAAATCCTGGTAACATTTCTAATGACATTGAAGTGTGGAATGAAGATCGTCAATCTACAGCAGAAACTGATTTTCTTGAATATGAAGAAGGCAAAAATGGGACAGAATTAGATCAACAATGTGTATCCCATAGTGATACTATAAAAACTATAAGTTTAGTAATAAAATGGGCTGAAAAAAATTCACTTGACATACACGAAATTTTATCACTTCGGGGTGTTTATGAAAAGGCTGTTATGCTTAACATAAAAACTAAAAAGTACAGAAACAAATTACAGACTTTTTCAAAATGTAAGATATTTTTGTACACTTACATATACATAAGAGTACACATGTTTATAGCTATGTATGTACTATATGAGTATAATAGCTGTTAGTTCATTGAATACATACTTATGTCTTTACTAATAAATTATAACAATGTTGTTTACCAGAAAAAAAAAGATTTTTGTTTATATTGCCTTTATTTTACATGTAGTTGTTTTACCTTCGATAACATGAACACCCCTATAATATGAAACAGCACTTGGTATTTTTGTGTTCACACTATCGACCTTGTACTGTAGTTTTTAATATATGTTAGGTAATAACTATTGACACTTGAATACCAAAAAAAAAGTAGCTGAAATAATACATCTGGCCACAAACATGTTGCTTTTCAAATGGGTTCAAACGTATCATATGTGTTGCACTATTCCTGTCAAGACCTGCGTTTGAAATTGCATATTTGTCATCATTCTGCATTCGACTTTGATGGCTTTTTGTTCTAAGCCAAAGTGCATTACGAATGAGTACAGGAAGAACTGAATAAATTAATGCAGGAGTGTTGTGTTATAAACATACTCCTGAGCACCTCCAATAATTGACCAAAGGATGGCATGGGCCACGTTCAGAGGGGAATGCACAGCTACTGTGCCACTTGAGGCAGTTGCTGACTTCTATTGCCTCCAGTGACACGGTAATTATTTGCATACAATTACTCATTACTTAACATGTTAACTGCCTGTAATGTTATGACAGAGGAATAACATGGGTTCCAAATAGATTATTTGGAGTTTCGTTTTTGTAATATAGGTCCATCAAATATAATATTTACATTAAAAAAAGTGTACAACGACCGGCTGTCGTTTGGCTCGATAGAAATGTGTTCTCAATTTTATGCCATATGATGGCTGGCAGTCATACAGGTTAAAACTTGTCTTCTAACTTTAAATTGCAATATATACAAATCGTATTGTTACCTCAGTACGTTTTTAACCACTTTACTGAATGGGCATGTAATTTTGTGAAAATAGATTTATCTGAAATTCCTGCATGAAAATTTTATTCCTCTAAACACTCTTCAAGTGAGGATAGTAATGACAGTGTGAAAGATTGCAATTATATACCAACTGAAGAATCAAGTCTGTCAGAGCCTGAAATCAACAGTTTGAGAGCAAGTGAACCAAATATTGAAGAAAATACTGAGTTATCTTGAAAATGTATCGGAGAGCTGGAAGAAAATTACCACAGCTGATTATATACCACAAAAATCATTCGCACTTTTATAGGAGTAACAAAGTAAACTTGGTTGCTACCGACGAACCTGTAAAATTTTTTCGACTGTTTGTCAATGATGATGTTTTTGAAGAAATTTGTATGCTTCACAAATTCTGAATGAAAAATACGTTAGTTGTCATAGTTGCCTAAACCAATAGGCAGATACAAACATCGCCGAAATGAAAAAAATTTTTGACCTTCTTTTATGGATGCGACTTGCAAAATTTTCTGCTATTAGCAATTATTAGAGCACGAATCTTTAAAAAAATGAAATAGCGCCAAAGGTAATGGCAAGAAACCGATTTCAAATGCTACTGCAGATGTGGCACTTTGCAGATAATCAAACTGCTGATGATGGTGACAGAATTTTCAAAATAAGATATATAGTTGATATGCTCTAGAGCAAATTTCAAATGTATAAGATTCCAGGAAATATTTATGTACTGACGAGACAATGGTACCGTTTTAGGGAAGGTTGAAATTTTGTCAGTACATACCCAATACGAGACACAAATATGATGTAAAACTCTGTAAACTTTGCGATAATTTTGCTTACACGTATTCAGTGAAAATATATGAGGGCAAAACTGAATTCCATGGAACCACTCCTTACCCTCTTCAGTAGTGCTGCAACTTGGTGAAAATTATCTAAGGCAAGGACGAACTTTTGTCACTGATAATTTTTATACCTCTATTGCGCTGGGAGAAGAACTTTTGCGTCAAAAAACACACGTGCTCGGAACATTACGGAAAAATCGTAGAGGGCTGCCGAAAGTGATAGTAACGAAACACAAACGAGAAGTGTTTTTATTATCAATGAAGCATTCTATAAGTATAGCAAAAACCGGTAAGAGAAATAGAAAAGGTGAGGACGTTTCAAAACCTGAAATTGCTATAGACTATAACAAAGGGAAATTTGGTATACACCTTTCGGATCAGTTATCATAACACGTTAAGAAAATCTCTTAAGTGGTGTCACAAAGTTGTGATGGAAATCTTGTTTGGTGCAGCTGTAGTAAATTCTTTCATTATTTACAAGGAAGTTAGAAAAGCCAAATCACTATAACAGAATATAGAGAAAAACGGGTTGCAGGGCTACTTGGATTAGGAAAACAAAGTAATTCAACTCTAACACAGAAACATAAGCTCGTAGAAAATAGAGAACCTGACGAGAGAAATTGTAAGATTAAAAAAAGATATGCGCCGTGTTATGCCAGAAATTCTTCCAGTTTAGGTAGCAGATTTGGCCAGTGTTACAAGCAGAGTTTTAATTTTCCGTTCTGCCTGTCCCGGAAAACTATATATGTGCTAACTGTTTTGTTTCGACACATTAGGAACGTTAGTTTTTCGTTTGAAATGTCAAATAAATTTTTGTAAACCTAAAAACGCTTTTTTATTACATATCAAAATAAATTGTTATTTACATTGAGAAAAAATTATATGAAAATAATTTTAACACCTTTTAAAACAAAAAAATATATGTGTTAAATCACAATACTTAATGCTAAATTAATGTGCCAAACGACGGCTCACCGTCGTATGAATTCTCGATTATATATAAGTTCCACGCCACTACAAAGTGCTGTCGAGTAATTGCACTACGCCAAATCAAACAAATCTCTATTTAAATGTCGAGAAAATAACTGATGCGTCTTATGGCAATTAACGTGTTAATGGTTCAGTACTGTTATAAATGTATTGTTCTTAATTATACCCTGTGTGTTATTCTCCTAATACTGCCATAATGTAACATCAGAAGTGGGAAAGAACCTACAATGCAACATTCACTTTCGCAGAAAAAACATTAGCGGAAAAAGTATTTAAGTTCTAGTGGTTCACATTCCAGGATCAGGCAGGCGAAAGTTAAATCCAATGCAAGGTCATATACACCTCCTATTCCTTTATCCAATACTTTGTCTGGGGTAAGTGAACAGTTTCATTCAAATTTCACATTAAATACGGCAGTTGTGCCCGAATTCAATCCACTCACCGACGATATTAATAGATGGTTGGAAATGATTGAACATTTGTGTTCAATATACCTACAAGTGGAATATGGCAGTTCTGTTACTTTGCAAACCTTTAATAAATTGTGAAGTACAGGTCGTATTTGGTATGAAAATATTATTAAGAATGAGCCGGGATGATCACATTATTCTTGGCAACAGTGGAAGACATTGTTAAAATGAGGGGTCCAATGCAAGAACCGGTCAAGTCCACTTTTGGGGTAAAATTACATTATGATGTATTTTTGTAAATTTCTCTTTCATCCTGTGCAAGAACCGGACTTTTATCTTTAAAAATAACAGAGATATAGACGTATTGGTGGTTGCCAGCATGTAGGTACTACGTAAAAACAAGTCATGTCCAGGACTTGACCTGTTCTTGCAGTGTCTCATTAGTTCCTATTTACTTTGCTACACGTGCGTTTCAATCGTGAATTTTAAGATTGAAGAACTGTTTTTATAGTCAAATCGGGTATAAAAAGTGTATCGTAATGTCTGTTAGTGAGTTGTCGTTTCATGATCCCTTTAGTGGAACACACAGATAGCGATGGAGACTATATTCCAGAAAATGCTGGAAATCGTAAATCTAACCTTAAAACTGATTTCTCTGAAAGTTCTTCAGATAACGATACGTTTAAAGAAAATGAAAATTATGATGAAAACCAGCCTGGAACATCTCGTGCAATACCACAAGTGGGTAAAAAACGGTTACAACGCCAATCTTTATGGAACAGAAACGTACAGAAGGCGAAAAGAAGTAAAGGAAAGTCGTATAGTACAAGTTCAGTTGGATTATTTGTACCAGAAAAAAAAATTGGTGAAAATTGCAACTGCAAATATAAGTGCTGCGATATAATTGGCAAAGAAGGATGTAATGAAATATTTACAAAATTTTATGATGTTTCCTCATCAAAAGAAGACCAGTAGGACGTAAAAGACCTCACTCAGGAGACGGGCACAAAAAAATGAACAGTTTTTCTTATGTGGTAAGATTTTTTATTATTAATCACATTGAATCAATAGTGCACTAAAATCAAATTTATATTATAGGTTCGCCATAATGGGAATGAAAAGACAATTTGTAAGAAGGCCTTTTTAAGCTTACATGGGATCACTAAAAGTAGGCTTGAGTGCTTGCAACAACACTTAAGTAATCAAAATGTAACACCTCCGACGGATAGAAGAGGAAAGCATCAAACTAGAGTAAACAAGTTACTTGAAGATACTGGTGCTAAAATACGTGAGCATATTCTTAGTTTTCCGAGGTATAAGTCACATTACAGTAGGAGAGATAACATATGGATACTATCTGTCACCTTTATTAAGTATTTCAAAAATTCATGAGCTTTATTTAGAAAAATATGAACCAGACCAGCATGCTTTAATGCTTCAAAATCTGCCGATTAATCCCATTGTCGAATATGAATATTTTAGGAAATATTTTAATGAAAACTTTAAGATACATTTTGGTAAACCCAAGTCAGATACATGTGCAAAATGTGATAAATAAATAAATAAAATAAATGCTGCTAATTCTGAGACAGAAAAAAAGGTTTTGGAGACAGAAAAGTTGCTACATATAAAGAAATCTGACATTTTCTATACCGATTTAAATGCTAAAACAAACTTATTTCAAAGTCGTCCTGAAATGGAGGTGATAACTTTCCATTACCAACAAAATTTACCCCTGCCAGTTTCCTCAAGTGGAGAAGTCTTTTATAAAATTCAGCTTTGGTTGTATAATTTTTGTATAAATGTTGGCAGCAGCAAAAAAGTTATTTCTATGTGTATGATGAAACCGTGAGTTCCAAAGGTCAAAATGAAGTAGCCAGTTTAATTTTCATTTTCTTAATAACTATCTTAGGCCAAGTACCGAGATTCACATATTTTTGATAACTGTGCATCTCAAAATAAAAACTATATCTTAGTGCAGTTTTTAAGCCTCATAGAGACTAATAAGTATAAAATAATATGCCATAGGTACCCAGAACTTGGGCATAGTTTTTGCCTTCGACCGTAGCTTTGGATTAATAGAAGTGGAAAAACAAAGCATGACAAAATATTTTTACCACGGTACTATATAATATTATTCGTCGCTCAAGTAAATGATTTGAAGCAATACCAGTAAGCAAGATATTTTTCTAAGTTTCAAAGATCATCTACAGCGATCTTTCTTAAAAATCCATCAAAGAAAAGTAATAAATTTACAATATCTAAATACAGAATTATTCAGGTACATTAGTTCAATTAGTTCAAGTAGGTATGCCTCTGTTTATTTCATTCGATATTCAGAATAAAAAGAATCTAGAGCCTATTTCTTGACCTAATGAAACACACAAGTTATTTTAAAAAAAACAAGTTCGAACACGTCATTTCACTGGCAAAAAACTATGTCCCTCTATGTGACCAATGGTTTTATAATGACATAGAAAACTATCATGCATGTCATGCTGCACCTGACAAGGACACGTCATTGTCTGAATACAGCAGTGATGAATGAATAAAAATATATTCTACCTTATAGATTTAGTTCTTTACTGATGTATCTTTTATGTTCTGTTTATAAATAAACGTTATGTATCTTTATCCATGTGTACTTATTATTATAAAATTAATCAAAATACTGCTATTTGAAAAATTGGTCAGCATTCCATTATTATTTATTTGTAATTTTACAAAATAAAAATATGTACGACATATTTGATCTTAATTAGTGTATAAGGGTTTAGTTGCTTATCAAAATTAAACACAATATAAATAAAAGTGGTGCTGATACTCAAAATTACAAGGTTTTGCAAGATGTATGTATATTATATACAGAGGACCAAATTTGCAGCATTTAATCCCCAAATTCAATGTTAAAAACTATGCTTAACGTTAAACATAATGTTGATATAAGTAATTCCACAAATTGACGACGCTTCTGAAAAGGAAAGCGAAGAAGTCAAAGGTACTAACTATATAACAGATTGATACGTTTCTAAAGGAAGCTTCAGATGACACATTTTTAATGACAAAAGTGAGTATGTCTAAAAATCATTGTACCTACTTTTAAAAATGATTTTTTTGTAGGTAGCACTCATATTTGGTGTGGCAGGGGCTTGTAGAGGACTTGAATTGTCAATTAATGATGTGACTGATTTGGGCAACAGACTTCTTGTTAACATTTGAGCTACCAAAAATGGAACAGAGAGGAATTTCGTAAAACATTAAGATAAAACTATCATTAGTTATACAAAAATCTGGAAGAAATATATGTCATTGGGAAAAGCCGAAACTCCACATTCAAGATTTTTTGTTCGTTACGTTAACAAGCAGTGTACAGTGCAACCTGTAGGAAAGAATATATTTGGAAAAGTGCCCCAGAAAGTTGCAACATTCTTAAACCTACCAGTTGCGTTGTCATATACAGGACATTGTTGGCGGCGAACCTCTGCATCTCTACTAGCTGATTCAGGTGTGACTGTCAACGTTTTAAAAACACATGGGGGATGGAAGTCTGCTACTGTTGCAGAAGGGTATGTGGAAAACTCCCCGAATTATAAGAAGCTTATCGCCGAAAAAAAACACCAGTTACCTCACTCTCAGGACCCTCGTGCCAATCTGAACGGCTCACATGCACTGATTCATTTGAAAATGTGTTCAACCTTACATCCAGCAGTATCGTTTTGGAAATCAATCGCCCGATATTTATTAATTGTAATAATATTAATGTTAGTTTCGTAAAAAAATTAATAAATAATAGTTTATCTGTCAATGAACTCTCTAGGGGGTTCATTCCATATTTAATCCCTAGGGAATAAATGACCCACTTTAGTCCCTGTAGACAGAGACTAAAGTATCTATTTTAGTCTCGGAAGTGCAAAAAATATATTTTGCTTTCCTGAATATTTTTAAAAAATGGACATGGCCGGTTTTTGCATTGGACCCCTCAAATGTAAATTTCGTTATAAAACTAAATATGTTTGTGTTGTTAACAGGTTTACTGTCTCACAAATCAACGCCAGGTAGTCACTTGTATAAATTTTATTTTCAACACTTGTCAAAAATTGACAGTTTGGATATTAATTTTACTGAAACTGATAAAAGGACCCTGCACACCTCTTATGGGTTTTTAGACCACAGTCAAATTTAATGAAATTTTAATATGTTATAGACTAAAACTATCTGAACAATATTTGTCATTGGACCAACTTAATATAATGGCTAGTTTTTCATATACAGGGCGTTAAAGTAATAGTGCCTAATAAGAATAATGGCTGTTCAGTGGGTTTTAACATTGATATACGCAAGTGTTACCATTATATATTATACTTTTTTGTAATTTTTATTATTCTGTACTTTCTAACATTTTATACAGGGTTAATTAAAATTATTATTAATTTTATTAAATACATAATAAAGATTTTATACATGTTTCAAAAAGAATTAGTATTAAATATGATTATTTACATGATTTGTATACAAGAAACGGAACATTTAGACGGCAGCATGTCTGTTTAAAACATCTTGAGTAGCGGCTAGCACTTTGGTTTGCGGTAGCCTAATAACTTCTTCGTGCCTTGCATAGCCCAAAACCAAATAACTGCTGCTATATGTGCACACATTCCTATAGTTCGCGCTCCTGTTTTGCATTGGCAATAGTAGCCAAATATAAGACCATCTTTTGTTCAGCATCATTATCAGGAACAGGGTTATAGCTAATTATTATTTGATATTTAATTTGATTTCTATGTCTAGATTTAATTCTAAGCCGAAAGAGATTTAATTCGTTGAACGCCGTATCAATTTCGAAAAAGTGGTTGCCCAGTTGGTGATTGTTATCCTGTATGTAAGAAGGTGCTAGTTTAAGTTGGAAAGTTCCGTAAGTTATGCGTCTTAAGTGAGCTATATTTAGAACTGGAAAATGTTCTAATTGGTTTTGTTCTAAAGGTGCCCATCTGCCGTGCCGCCTCAACAAGCCTTCATTTTCCGCTCTAGCTTGTACATGATTAGGTTCGTTTACCATTTGAAGCATTTCTTGTGCTAGTTCTTCATTTGATTCTTCCATATGTAATGGTGGATGGTAGCGGTTTATTAGGGCACAGGCAACACGGAAAAATGTCAGCAAATTAGGTATTTGGGCAATTGAAAAGCAGTTACGAAAATTTTAAATATTGACTGAACGTGTCCGTTTCGAGCTTCTACTACCCACCATTACTTAGTAATAATTCTGCTAGCGTTGGCTTCTACAGTTGGCAATTGGCGTCTACCTCTAGTACTGGTGGAATTTGCACAGATATGCCAATATTATTTAAAATTCCCGAGCATCTCGGTAGCCTTTATCCACAATCACAACATCGCCAGGTTGCAGCCAGTGTCTTAGTTCTTGATCCTGATTATATTGGTATCTTAATATACTCGCATCATTATTTTTGGGTCGGAAAAGTATGGACCATGAACATCCAAAATATATCCATCTGGGGCAACAACCAGCACTGGCTTAACAAGTTGGCAATGTTTGTGAACTGAATAGGATTGCCTGAGGGTCTGAAAATTTTGCTACGCTCTATGTTAATATAAGTGGCATCGATACAAATAATGGCTTTTAAGTTTTCAGGTTCCTCATTAAATAACTCATTTGCAAATCTGGTAACGTGTTCAGAAATAAATTGGTTACGGTTTATGTGACGAGGTCCTAAATTCTGGGGCACAAAATTATTGGATAATGATTCGTTAACTTTTGAATTGCCAATGAGACACCCTGTCTGCTACCACAAGGAAACATCGCCGCTAAAAACGTGTCTGAAAGTCCTTGACGTAATTTACATAAAAACACAGTAAATCTTTTTTAACTTCTCTCCTTTTCCGCAAATATTAACATTCGCACAAAATTCCCGAAATTGATCCCTGTTTAAGGATGACAGCGCACTTAGCTCCTCATCACTGAAATTGTTTTCATCCGAAAAGTTTCATTTTTGTGTTACTTTCTCGTATTGTTGTCAACAACTGATCCAACTCTGCCCCTTTAAATTGTATGGCTTTTTAATGGACCTTATACCATTTTCTAATGGAAAAAGTAATAAACCATTCGCATCAAGATGGACAGGACAAACCTTACAAATACGAGGTATGTATACTCCCTTTCGCATAAAAATATTTGTCCTTGTCTGTCCTGATAAATGTTGAATATTTGCAGCATTATTGCATATTAAACAGTGATTAGCACTATATTTTAGAGGAAGCTTCATAATTGTTGGATCTGGATCATTTTCATAGACCTGAATTTCATCTATGATACCTTGATTGCAATTTGTACATAGCCTGGTATTACCATTTATGTCCATTGGCGGAAGTGAAAGTTCCTGTCGTCTTCTCTGAGCAATATTTATCTTCTGGTCGGCATTTTGTCGTAAAATGGTCATTTGTCTGGGATTCCCCACTATTTCACATACATAAAATTGAAAGTTTAATCGAAAAGCCATTTTAATGCAAACTTAAATAATGACTTTAAGGAAACTTAGTTACAGGTGACATTGTCATTTTAAGTAACTGGTTGTTATTAACAATCGAAAGTGTAGATATGTATCAGGCTTATGGCTATATCTGTAATTTTTAATAGTATTAACTACTAATTTTTATTAAAACACCATGTGTTGATAGAAAGTACAGAATAATGAAAAATTACTAAATAGTATAATATGTAATTGTAACACTTGTGTATATCCATGCTAAAACTCACTGAAAAGCCATAATGCTTATTAGGCACTACCACTTTAACGCTCTGTATATCAAAAACTAGCCATTAGATTAAGTTGGTCCAGTGACAAATATTGTTCAGATACTTTTAGTGTATAACATACTAAAGTTTCATTAAATTTGACTGTGGTCTAAAAACCTATAAGAGGTGTGCAGGGTCCTTTGATTAATTGTAGGAGCAATTAACGATTCAAATATTACTTCATCTGTTGAAGCAGCACGTATTAGTGATCTCAATTTATTGTCTAGCTTTTTGAGAAGCAAAATATACACTGGTCTACAAAAATAAAGTCCAAGTGCAGTCCTTACTAAAAATTTTCATACTCAAAAAAATTTGTGTGCTATTCGGGACATATTCAAAATAATGTAGTTCACAGTTATGGAAAATAGAGGTTACAAAACCGTAATGCAGAAAATTCTGATTCAGCAATAAAAATAACAATTATTGCTATTCTTGCGGCAGTACTGAGCACTTCGCCTAGATTGTCTGAGTCCACATAAAGTATGACAACAATGCAATAAACCGGGTCATCTACAAGTTGTTTGTTCAAAAAATATAAAACTTGAAACAAGAAATCAAGTAAATTTAGTTCACATTACATTTTTATTTCCTTATTAATAATTTTTATTTTCTTACTAAGAATTTTTATGCGCTTATAGTGTAAACGGAGCTTTAATCTAAACGTTAACTGCAACTATTGTATTCTATTTAACAATCAAGGTCGTGCGACACTTGTCCTTTATCAGCTTTATCGTATCATTTGATTTCCAACTGCGCTACGCGCAGCATTAACACATTACGAACCGTTCTTTTGGTTATTAGTGTTGCACATTTTTTTTTGTAATAAGAAAAAAACGGTAATTCACCGGATATTGCAATAATTCATCCAGAAAGAGTGATTTGGATGACTTTATAATTGGTTAACATCAGTCACTAACTTACTATTGAGGGATTGCGTTTGGTTATAGCTACATCAAAGAACGTACGTAACATAAAATTAAATTAACGTTATTTACCATTTTTTTACTTCTTGTAGGGTTCTTTCTGTTTGCCTTTTTTTTCTGCTTGTGTTGGTGCTACATCACCGCATATATATTCTCTGTCTGCATCTTTACCTTTGTTTTTTTTTTTTTTTTTGTTTAATTGAGGACTGGAGAAATTAAATCAAATTTTACTAGCGCCGTTAAGGACAACGGCCTTGCGACATATTCTCACTCTAATCTTTGGCAACACACCTGAAGACGGTCAAGTACGAAGTACCAGCATCTAAAGAAAACAAAAACCAGATAAGTGATTGTTTAGTATTACTAGATATTTATTTTTTTTGTGCTTTATTCCACCGCTTGCCGTATTCAATGCTTATTACATGTGCTACAATTTTTAAAGAGGGTTATTGCGCTTTAATAAATATACATATCATGTAAAATAGGAAAAGAATGTATTGTATGAACTATGCACGATTTTATTTTTGGTGATCACTAAAAAAAAAAGATTAGCTAAAGCAATTTGTTTGGTATTAATCAGCTTGTTCTTGACTTTCGATAATCCGCTTTAACTGTTTTGAAATTAACCTTATTAACAAATGCTTTGTAGCGATTGATAATTTCTTTTTATGTACATTCTCATAGGTTTAGCGCAAAATAAACCTGTTATACTAAAGTTTCAATAGACGGGCAACGTCGATGTTATTGTTTAAAGGCGAGCGTTGTAGATACGACACCTATTTGTTAATTGAAGTAAAATAGGTATGTGATATACCGGGTGTTATTAATTTATTTTTGCTGACTACGTAGTGCATTGTCAAGGGCGTAGCCCGGATTTATAACGGGGCAAACCAATGGTCCATGGTCGTTCAAAATGTAAAATTTTAGGATAAAAAGAAAAGGCAAATGAAAACAAAACTTTGAGATTTTAATTATACTTAAATTAAACTAATAACATTTTTCTTGGGTTTAAACTAAATTTATCCAAAACTGTCTTCACTATGCAGTCCTGATTTTCCTTCAAAAATTTTCGATGCACAACCCAGTGAGTCTGTCATCACCCATTGTACTCCTGAGCCAGGTTTTTACCCTTGGTAGGGTACTGAACGATCTTTCCACGGTAGCAGTAGTGGATGGGAAAGCACTTAATATTAGCAGTGCGTGCCTTGTTGCAGGGAAAAAAACATTAGCTTCCTCCACAAGTGCAGCCACTTCAATGTCCTTTAATTTGTCTTCTACTAAATTCTTTTTCTTCCACATATTGTACCACAAATCTAATTCTGCAGAGACATCACCCAACGTATAAAATTCCATGAAAGATTCGGCATTATTTTTGAAATCTTTTGAAGCCATTTTGAGCATGCTTGAAGGATGAAGATAAGTTAAAGCAAAAGCAGGTGTATTTTCGTTGGAGAATCTAGCATCCAAACACGAAGTTAATGAATCAAGATAGGGGATGATTATTGACCGCTTCCAGTATTCAACTGCAGACTCAGATGGTGGATTACTTCTGTGTACTTGCTTTTGAGTGACTCGTGGTACTGACAACTCAACCCCTACTTTTTCTGCGATATCAAGTGATTTTTTAAATAATTCATAAGAAACACTTTCGACATCTTGTCGATCTTCTTTGATTACATCTAGAATATCATCAATATGTTTCTTCACCATAAACAAATCCATACTTTTACCTTGTAAAACGTTTACAACGGGTTCCAAAATTGCAGAGTATCTTGCAATTATGTTTAAGCCTAGAATGAATATTGGTTTAGTAACTGCACAGTGCAATTGGTAGGCAGATTTTCTTGTTGCATAGTTTCCTTCGACAGATGGATGTTCTAGTGCTTTAACAATGTCCGTGAAGCTTTCTGAAAAATTTTTTATGCTCTTATATTTTTCTGGTCTCACAGAGCCTTGAAAGATTTGGAACCGATTTCCTACGGGCTGGCGATTCACGAAAGAAGGTTATTGTGTCTTTAACCGTTGCAATTGTGTTTCTTATTTCTGGTAGCTTGCTAATATCATTGACCACAAGATTTAGTCTGTGGCTGGAGCAATGGAAAAATAAAGATTTAGCGTACTTTTTTTTAAGAATGGCCTGTACACTACCTTCTTTGCCGGCCATCGTGGAACACCCGTCAAATCCGAATCCCACACCATTATCGTCGGAAAAATTATTATCTTCAAAAAAACTTTGAATTGCGCTAGCGATTGTAGAAGCATCTTGACATTTTAACTCAATGTAGCCTACAAATTCCTCCCTGATTATTTTTGGCTTTCATCATAGAACCTTAATCCAATAGAAAGTTGCTCTTTTCCAGCGATATCTGCTGTTTCATCAGCCATTACAGCATAAGCTTTTGCCCGTTTACAGTCTTCGATTATTTTTTCTTTGATAACTTCACCGCATAATTGTATGATCTCATTTTGGATTGTTGGTGAGGTATAGACTGCGTTTTTTTGACATTTATCCAAGTGGCTCTTTAGCTTCTCATCACCAGAGTCAATCCTCAAATTTAAAAGGTCAAAGAAAACTCCCTCATTTCCTTGTTTTCCTCTAAGCGGCAAATCATGAATTCCACAAAATATTATGTATGAAATAATTGCTGACAATATTTGTTTATTTTCTTCAATCGTCTTATGGTGCCCTATTTGCAACAGGAGCATTTTCAAGAAATGCTTTTGCAGCAGCTGTTGAAGATTTGTGGTAATGGCTGCTAACGTGCTTTCTACAATCTTCATGTATATCCTTAAACTTCATGTAAGGCCTTACCATAAATGACCCCAAAACTCCTTTAACCAGCCATGGAGTATATCGATCTAACCAGCGATGGTTAAATTTTCTTTTCAAGTGAATGGCATCAGAAGCAAAATCGTAATTGGATGATGGAACCCAAGGGTTTGTCAACAATTCCTTCTTTTTTTCAGAAGGCAAGTTATTGGCACAACTAACATAACGACCAATGTCATTTTCATGGTAGCCATCGCGTTCTTCAGTTTGTTTAGAGGTCCCAGTTCCAGAGACAGCTTCATGTAGATTTGAAGAACTACTTGAGCCTCCTTCAAAAATAGATTCCGATTTTGATGTTCCGACCATTTTATTTTCATTTTCATCACAATCATTGCTTCCACTTCCACTACTGTCATCATGAAGTTTTTTCCGTTTTAGAGATTTTTGACCTAAAAATAATAACCTAATATCATTCTTGTTCTTAGTCCCTAGTATAAAACAAAACTACCATGTAATGACAGCTTATAATGTGGAGATACTATATCCGATGTTAATATTTTTTCTCTAGATTAAAAACACAAAATGAAATTAATAGCACGTATAAAGTGCTGTTTGATCTTTAATATGTGAAAATTTCAAGTTTTTATATTTAGTCCCATTTAAGATATCAGCTGTCAAAATCGGTGCATTATTGTAATTTTTGTTATAACTAGAAGGCAAAAAAGTCGGCATCATAATAATGAAAAATATATAAAATTATATTAATAATGCACAGAATCTTTTGCCAAAGCTAATAAAAATTGTTTCACAAAGATACAAGCAAAGAGTAAAGAGCAATTGGCAATTTTGTAAAGGGCTGCAATTGAATTTTTTTCCAAACGTTACGATACAAATAATTTTGAACAAAAATTAACATCGGATATAACATATCTACATTATAAGCTATCATTACATGGTAGTTTTGTTTTATTTGGTGCTGGTCGAGCAACCAATTTTCAAATTTTTGGACCATTTCTAATGGAATGACTCTAAAGTTTTAATTAAAAATTTAATTTTCTACTGAAATTATTTAACTTACCTTGTTGTAACCAGTTTCTTATATCCATATTGTCTTTTCTATGATTTCTGTCTCTTTATTCTGTGGTAAAACTATCGTTACGGATTTTCCCTCTTGTTTCTCAGGCAATAATTTAACACTGATAACTATTCACACCAACTTTATTTAAAACCAATAAAGTTAACAAAACAACACAAATATTCACTTTCTCAACATTTTTTAACTATTCCGCTTTTAAATCTTGCGTCTCGCTTTCTATTCGCCGTATGCAACTTCGTATCCTGCACTATGTACTGTACTGTACTGTCTGTCTTCGCGCCGGATAGGCAATTTTATATACCCTTTTTGAGCCTAGAAATTGCCAGAACATTCGCATCGCCGGTTCCCGTATATTCCTCACTTGTATCTCGATTTTTTTCGAAGAAAACCAGTGGCGTTTCGTTACACTATTAAATAGGACACTGCCGCTAGACAAGAGCACTTACACACCAACTCAATAGTTGTTGCAAAAAATATTGACCTATGTTAGGATTTGGAGTAAGTTGTGTTTTAACCACTTGATAGTTTTGCACGAACTGCACTCGGGCGTGACATTTTACTGTACACTGGCGATCCCGAGTCTCGTTCAGGCAACTTTTATTTTAACTTGTTTTAACTTGTTGGTGCAGGTCTTACGTACGTTGTAAGAGTATTTATTTCGGATTCTGATGTAGGATTGTGTATTTAATGTTTCAAAATATTTCACACTAAAACTACTTATTGAGTAAATTGATTTTAATGAATTAATAGGATTAAAAAATGTAGTTAAATGAAAACAAAAACAAAGTGACAATTTTTTTACCATTTTTCTCAAAAATGTCCGGCTGTTAAGTGGTTGAATCGAACACTGAAAATTGACGTATCCTGAGAGTAAATCGAACACTCGATTTTATCCAATTCTCGTGTGGGACAATTCTGGTGTGCACCAATGCATTAAATGCATAGATCGAAAACGCTATTAATATATATTTAGCACTATGTCAGTTTTTCAAACAGCTTTGTTTTTTGCTGATGAAATATATTTGTGACAAAGGAATTTTAATTTTATTTATTAGAGCTTATTAATTAATTTTAAAATGTTCATAAAAGCAACCAAACGACCACAACAACAAACAAAATATATAAAACAGATAACAACAAAAATATGCAGAACAGAAAAATATGTATATTTTAGATTTAATTTTTTGTTTATTAAAATTTAAAAATTATTTAATTTATTTTTACTCTTCCAGGGGGGCAGTTGCCCCTTCCTGCCCTTCGCTGGCTACGCCCATGTGCATTGTGGCATAAGAATTATTCCTCATATTGTGTGTAACAATTTGATTTAATTAAAGGTATTTGCTTTGTTTCTTCCTCAAATATACATTAGTCAGGAACTATTTGTGTTATGATAACTATTTGAATATATGTAAGATTGCCAAGAGTTAACCCTCATTTTGTGTTATAACCTGTGTAATTAGTGACGTACTTTTTTTTTGGATCTAACTAGGCTATGTGCGAATTTTTTTTATTTACAATAAATAATCAGATTGGAAACTACGTTCTCAGTCTTTTGTATTTGCCGTGGTGTTACCTAACTCCTTTCTTTTATTGTTACGAATCTAAACTTATGGTCGACTCTGGCTTTCTCTCTTTACCAGATCTGGTACCTAATAATATTTCCAAAGAGAGTGGCGCATCCGGGTTTCTAGAGGTAAGTTAATCCAGCGATTATATCGGGAACTGGGTCCATCCCCCTGAGTTGAGCCAGCACTTAAGCTGGGTATAATATTGCAGCTTCGCTGTAATAAACAATGATAAATTTCATAAATTAATTTACATTCAAGGTAAACCAGTGACAGCTTTGGTAGACCTAGGTTGTGACTGTTCAATAATTCAAAAGCAAATGTGTGCTCGTCTCAATTTTTCTATATTACCCCTAAAGCATAAAGTGAATCTGTCAGGTTTCTTGGGTTTTCGCACTAGTGTGTATGATTACGTAGAAGTTGACGTAAATTAGATGATGCAAGTGTAGGTTGAAAATTATATGTTATAGATGGAATTTTTCAGAAGATGAATCAGTTATTTACAAAATGGCGGCCAATGTGCCTCTGTTCTACTTGTATTCTTTCAATAAATGGTTAAAGCCTACACCCAAGTGTTGATAAACTGAGCACACTGAGTATCCAATGTTCAACATTGCATGATCGATTATCTGGCTGAACGTTTCGGGATCACACTCAAATATACAATAATACCTTTTTCTCATTTTCTTTAGCTTTATTATGTTTACATAGGCATCTTTTTTAATATAAGAGTTTTAATTTCTGATACCCTTAATTATATCTGACTCCTCCATATCATTCTCGATGCCTACAACTTTTATTTTAGGTCTCTTTGTTTTTGCCATAATTAACATTATAATATTTACCCATCTTCTTCTCACTTTCAGTTTTTAACTTTATAGCACTGTTTTTGTCCTGGCATCAAATCAGTAATCCACCTCCTTTACTCATTTTCACTTCAGCTATTTCAAGTTTAATTCAGCTGGATTATTGAATTTTTCGAGTCCTTCTTTGTTGCTTCACTTTGTTGCTGTTTTTGTGCATATCATATTATTTATGTTTTTTGCCATATGCTTTATTTTCAGTTTCTCTCATTCAATTTTTTTGAACCCTGCCTTGTGGAAACTAAGCGGTCTGTCACTTGCTGCTGAATTTGATTGAGAACCTTTTTCATCTCGGCGTTTTCATTTTCAAGTCTTTCACATTTTTCCATCATTAAGTTTATTAGTTTTATCCCTGTACTTTCATTTGCAGAGTTCTTATATGCTATCTTGTGAGCCTTGTATTATAACCTCACTTTTTCCTTCTTCACATGTTCCACACACAAACTTAATCTTCCGTTTTTCATTAGTTTTATTTGCTCAGCATTAATCTCAGTGCACTTCTTATGAAACCAGCTCACACAATCACCACTACATTTAATACTATAGTCTCTACTTCCGAATTTTTTCTTCACATTACCGCACGCGTCATCGGCGTTTCCCGCCATGTTTTTGTACCAGTATTAAGCGATGTTACTTAGTAAAAATGATGTAAAATAAATGTTAATTTAATAACCGGAAGTTAGTCAGGGGCGGAACATAGGGATCTGCCCTCGTATGTTGTAGAAATTTCGGCAGTTTCGGATAATGTACCTAGAACTCGCTAAGCTGCATTAAGTACGTTCTTAGTATGGTGGTCACAAGAAAGGTTTGTTATCAAAACAAACACTCAAATTAATTTATGTTTCAAACGAACAGCACTAAAAATATTGTACTCGAATTTTTTTCCTACTGAAAGTACCTAATACCGTAAGATTTGAATATATTCAAGTGTAAGTAGTTCATTTGGCACCAATTAAACAATTATATTAACTTCTTGAATTTTTTTACAATCTTCCAAAGAAGAAATATGGGCATATAGGTGTACCCATTACATGATACATGCTGCGGTTGGTGACATAAGTAAGAGGCTAAGAGTGTAATGTGTGTAAGTGAGCGGAGCGAGTGAGTGAAGTGGAGTGAGGACTGAGCGAGCGGCGTGCGAGAGCAAACTGTGCGTAGTGAGTGAGTGGATTAGGTGAGCGGAATGAGCGGGCGGGGTGAGCGGAAAGGAGTGAACTGAGTGAGTGGAGTGAGGTGATCGGGGTGAGTGAGCGGAGTGAGTGAGCGGAGTGAGTAAGTGCAGTGTGTGTGTGTTTGCGTGCGTGCGTGCGTGCGTTCGTGCGTGCGTGCGTGCGCGCGTGCGTGCGCGCGTGTGGTGTGCGTGTGGTGTGCGTGTGGTGTGCGTGTGGTGTGCATGTGGTGTGCGTGTGGTGTGCGTGTGGTGTGCGCGTGTGCGCGTGCGCGCGCTCGCGGTCGCGGGCGCGTGGGCGTGGGTCTGGGTGTGCGCGGGCGCGTCCGCGCGGGCGGCGGGCGGGTGCGTGCGTACGTGCGTGCGTGCGTGTGTGCGTGTGTGTGTGTGCGCGTGAGTGAGTGAGTGAGCGAGTGGAGTGAGTGAGTAGAGCGAATGAGCAGAGTGTGAGCGGAGGAGTAGGCGAGCTAAGCGGAGTGAGTGAGCGGAGTGCGTGAGGGAAGTGAACGGACTGACTCAGTGGAGTGAGTGCAGTGAGTGGTTGCGTGAATGGAGTTAATAAGCGGAGTGAGTGGGGTGGACGAAGTGAGTGAGGGACCGATAGTAAAACCAACCACACAGCAAAGGGAAGATATGATAGAGCACACATTAGAACAAGGAAATGTCGTGGAAAGAGTTTTTGGTGTGTGGAAAAAAAGGTTTCCGTGTTTACAAAATGGACTTACACTTAAAATGAAGACATCTGTAGCAGTTATTTTCGCAACAGCAATGTTGCAGTGTCTGCAGATGAATAACAACTCTTGGATGAGGAGAACTATGAAATTAATAATGAAGATAGTAATAATGGTGCTCAAATGGGTTTAGCATTTCGAACGCAATTTATAAATCAACCTTTTAAATACAATTAAATAAAACATTTCACTTAAAAACGTATGTGAATTCCACAACTTTCCATAAAATTAAGAAACATAATGAAATTTGGTTTTGCGTTTTACAAACGTTTGTCATTTAGCAAGTGTAAAAACACTAATGAGAAAATTTTATTCATATAAGTTATTATTCTAATGTTAAAAGCAACAAGTAGTACTCATTTGTTTATTATTTATTTAAGTCTTTAAGAATCTGTTGATATTTTAAGTCAGTTACTTCTTTTTCTGACTTTGCAGCTTCTTTTTTATATTTCGCTGCAGCAGCTTCGACCGAGGCAGCTTGAATCTTGTGACGTTCATGTTGTTGCTCAATATTCTCTAGTATGCGGAGAACATGCCAATATGTTTCACCATATCCCTGTTCTCGTCGGTTCGAATGTTAAGATTCTAATAAATATAAGGTTATTATAGGTTTATTTGTTATTTAACCGAATAACTTTTTTTTATATTGTTGAGTTAATTAATTCCTTAAGAAAATAAGAACGTTAAAGATAAACATCAATGGAGACTTACAAACAGTGGTATGTGAGATATCAATTATAAGCATCTATGCAGGTTCATTTTCATCAGTGTTTTGAACTTCTGTAACAAATTCAATATGTTAGTGTTTTAGCTGTTATGTCTGTATTACTTTACTCTTCTCATTCTCTTGCTGGTACTTTCAAATGCTACCATACTATCCCAAGGACAGTCAATCCCTATGAAAGCATTTGGTGCTACAGAATCAACTAATTTTAGAAGAGAATCATCTTTCTTTTCTTCGGAATCTCCACCCTTCAGCAGTCTGTAAAATCTGTTTTCAGTTTCTAGTTTTTGTTTTCTAAAATCTTGAATACTATTTTTATTTCTCCAAAGCAATGCGGGGGGAGGGGGAGTTGGGTGGGTGAGTGAGTTTTCGGTCTGTAAGTCGGTCAGTGAGCGGAGTGAGGGGGTGAGTGAGTGAGTGCGCGAGTGCGTGAATGATTGGGTTGATTGTGTGGGTTGAGTGGATGTGTGATTGAGTGATTGCGCGGGTGAGCTGAATAACCTCAGTGAGCGGAGTGAGTAGAGTGCGATCAGTCAGTCAGTGAGTGAGTGGCTCAGTGAGCGGAGTGAGGGGGTGAGTGCGCGCAGTGAGGTGGTGAGTGAGTTAGTGAGCGAGTGAATGATTGGGTGATTATGTGGATTGAGTGGATGAGTGATTGAACGATTGCTCGAATGAGCTGAGTGAGTGAGTGAGTGAGTGATTGGGTGATTGGGCGATTCGGTACATGAGTGATTTAGTGATTAAACTGAGCGATTCAGCGGGTGAGCGAGTGAGTAAGTTGAGTGAGTGAGCAAGTGGGTGGGTGGGTAAGTAAGTTTTGTTCTACACCAGCTATTTTCTTTGGATATTTGCTTTTTCCCGAACAATATCTTTTTTAGTATATTATATGGGCTGACTACTTTTCCTGTTTTATTGATATTATTTCATATTTCTTTGTAATTCTTTTTCACTTTAGGCCATGATCACCAAATCATCCACAAACAGTAGGTTTTTTTGTTGCTTATTTTTCATCCTCCAGGATCCTATATATATATATATATATATATATATATATATATATATATATATATATATATATATATATATATATATATGCTATATCCTTGTTTCATTCCCATTTTTAAGGTAAATTCATTATTGTGTTCTCAAATATTTCTATAACATTTGGTTGATGAAACTACAAAACTTAGGAACAATTTGAAAGCTATTTAACAGCAAAACGTGTATAAGCCAAGTCCCAGTTTGTAGGTAGCGGACCGCGAAAATTTTATTATTATAATAAACATGTTCAAATCGCAATTTTTACCGCGATAGAAGAGTTAATTAATAGGGTTTGATATATTTTATTATATATTAAGTCGTAATTTAAAAATGGTTTTCTGGATATTTTATTTTTGTAACTAATAGTGGCTAAAGGCTGAAAAACACATGTTGGGGTTGAAACAAGCAGGTGTACGCTCGACACTGCTTTATTGTCGGAGACCGTAACGAATCTTTGAAAGTGACTGTATGCACATTCTTGTGATAAAAACTTCATAAATGTAGTAATTAATTACGTCGGAACATACCGCAAATCCTAAGGGATCTTATTTTTAAAATTAAGATTTCGTTCAATAATTAATATGAAACTGTTCCCACGTATTCCATGTTTCTTGTTTTTTTATTACTTTCTAAAAACGGGGGTTGATTTCGGGAGTAAATATAGGTAGTTGATGTCGGAGGAGAAGCAGTTACTGTTAGTGTTAATTTTTTATTTATATGTTAATGACCTTGTATATTTTATACAAATTGTTTATACATTATTATGTATTGTTAAAAAAAAAAGATATGTGTCAGATTGACTTTCCCCAAAAAGTTGATTTCCATTTTTATCAAAATTAAACGCATAAATAGGTCGTTCAAACCAGATTTATAATAAAACTTATTTTAGGTAAGTGAAATAAATAACAAATGGTCCTTCGAGCCGGATCAACTAACTGTGGAAAAAGTAAATAGTGCTTTTAAATCACATAAGAGTTTAGTATAAACCATGTCTGAAATTAATTACAATGTTCGACGTAGTGAAAGATTACGGCTGAAAATCCGGTACCAATGAATTCTCATGGTAGTAGTTCGAAGACGAAGAGTTCTAAGAAATCAAAGAAGAGTTCGAAAGTAAGCATTAAGAAAAATGAAAAACTACAGCAGCCGTTGGAAATTGAGACAGAAATCAAGAAAAAACAGCTGAAATTAAAGGAGACGCAAGAACTGTTAGATTTAGAATTAGCCTTAAAAATAGCTCAAATAGAAGACGAATGGGAAGGGTCTGAGTTTGAAGAAAGTGCATTAGTGTCTCTACCAAATGTGGAAAATTGGGTAAATGATGTAAATCCTTGGTGTAAACATGCTGATAATAAAAATTATGAAGAAGTAACAAAATCAAAATCGTTCAAGGTAAGAGAAAATTTATCTAATAAATCAACAAACACAATCAGTCACTATCAACAACAAAATTATTTTGAAAAAATGATTTCTCGACAATCTATTCCAAAAGAATTTCCAATTTTCACCGGAAATCCATTAGAATGGCCAAATTTTATCTACCAATACAAAAATTCAACTAAACTATGTGGTTATTCCGAAGAAGAATATCATAGCAGATTACAAAAGGTTCTGCACAAAACTCAGATATCTACTAATAATGACTCAAAATGTTCCAAAAATTATTGAAACACTAGAATCTAGGTTTGGACAAACACATCAAATTATTTTTATGCTGTTAGAAAAAGTAAAAAAATTTCCTATTGTAAAAGAGGATCGATTGGATTTGCTAATAAATTTGTTAGACGAAATAAACAATCTCGTTGGTACGATTGAGTCACTTAATGATGAAGATCATTTACGAAATCCTACCTTGTTACATGAATTTATTAATAAATTACTAAACTCCTATAAAATGCTAAGGGCATAACAAAAATCCTGAAAATAATAAACTAAAAGAATTTACTAACTGGTTAAATAATAAAGCAATGATTGCTGGTCAGTTTCAAATGCCAAAATTTTATGATAACAATGGTGACACTGACAAGTACCGGAAATTTAAAAACCAACCAGCAAACAATACTTTCACAACAATTGCTAAAAAAAGGTGTATTTGTTGTAACAAAAACATCCATTATTTAAACACGTGATATTTTTAAGTCATATTCTCATGAAGAAAATCACAGAAGATTTGTAGTTATTGTTTAATTCCTTTTTATACAGAAGAAAATTGTAGAAAAAAAAAGGGTTTTGTGGAATTAATGATTGTAAAGAATTTCATCATAAAATTTTACACAAAAATGAAAATGAAATTTCTATTCAACCGTCTACATCTAAAGAAAGTTCAAATATTGAAACTAATTTTCACATTTCCAACAATCATAATGTTCTCTTGAAAATAGTCCCAGTAAATATTTCATACAACTCAAAAAATATACGTACTTATGCTTTATTAGAAGATGCATCTACAGTAACATTAATTGATCAAGAAATTGCTGACAAATTAGAGTTCGAAGGAACACAGAAACCACTAAGCATCCAGTGGACAAATAATCAAACAAAAGAAGAAGAAAACTCACGTTCAGTATCATTCACTATTCAAGCCCAAGACAATGATGGAAAAATGTATCAAATTCGACAAGCACATAGAGGACTTCCTTTACCAGATCCATCAATAGATGTAGGTGAGATATTCAAAACTTATCCTTATCTTAAAAATGAAGCTTTGAAATCATTAGAAAATGCTGTTCCTAAGATTTTAATAGGACAGGATAATTGGCCTTTACTTGTCAACAAAAAGACAATCTCTGGACCGTGAAATGGCCCAGCTTTAAGTAAAACATTATTAGGTTGGACCCTACATGGAAATATTTACAATTAATATTCTAATAACTTCAGCGTATGTTATATCAATAGCCAAGAAAAAGATGATGTGTATTTATAATACATTCGCAGAAAAAATTGAATATTTGTTACGTGCAAACTTCAACTTTGTACTCAAACTTACCCCAACAGAGGAGATACCTTTATATGTAGGACTTGCCGGACTAGCTCGGTCACGGTAGAGATGGAGGGGTCCCACAGTGATACAGATGGTAATGGTAGCTGAAAGAGAAGAGAAGGGCGCCAGCTAGAATGATAAAACAGCCAGCCCTAGATAACTATTTAATTTGCCACTTTTCTAGCCAAGTAACAAATATGTGCAAGGATCTGAGCACTAGGAAAAATATACTTGTAAAGTAGAAAGTCCCCAAAACAAAAGCGGTATATTAATTTCTAATAATGGCAGTATATAGTTAGCATTTGTATGTACATACACACACACACAGATAGATATATATATATATATATATATATATATATATATATATATATATATATATATATATATATATATATATATATATATATATATATATATATATATATATATATATATATAAAATTTACATTCCCAAAAAAAGTAAAAGGGAGATAATTCCCTAAATAAATAAGTAATTCACTCGTGTTACACAAATTGTTAACCACAGAGAATACATAAGATATTTGTGCTCTTAATTACACAATATAGCAAGCTACCCAAAGAGTCTAACACTAGAATTTAGAAAATGAAATTTAGCTAAATTTATATCCAAAAATTGCAAAGTAATATACAGAATTTCAAAGCTAAGTTATGCTAAAACATAGATTTATAGTCTTTAATAAAATACAGTATAAACAGGTAATTTAAGCATTCCCCAAGTTGTAAAGGCACATATGAATAAAAGATTTTAGTAATAATACAATTGCTATGAATGACTTACAGTAAACAAAATAATAGAAATAATCAGGTGGTTAATAAAACCTTTAACTCGAATCTGTTGAGCTGAATGCATCCAGTTACACAGTTTCTTACAAAACAGTGTTTAAATACATACATTACCAATAGACATGCTATTTTTATACTCAAACATTTTACCCAAAGCAATTTACTATAAAACCGCAAAAATTTGTGCAATAACACTTAAAGTTTTATCACAAACATGTACATAGATCTATACAACTTATAGGATTGGTCACAGATTAATCAAAGCATTAAGGTACCCGAAAAGTCTGAATATGGGTAATTTATAACTTATCTTTCATATTCCAGCCTGTCGGAAAGTTATAATTTCAAATATTTCACAGGTGTTGAAGTCAAATCTCTTACTAATTATGTAATAAGTAACACACTTCATCAGCCAAATGCCAGTATGTCCAACAGTATACGAATTATATACAAATGTACATATATTTACACAGCATACCAGTATATTTAGATGGTGTACGAAAAGTATATTATGTGGCGTACCAAAGATACCTCTAAAATTAAATACATACAGCCAAATAAAAGTACGAATATCAATCTTACCTTCAATGAGGTAAAGAATCAGAAAAGTCTTAATGGTAACGTTGAGAAATAGATTCAGTTAATTTCGAGTATTGAGTTCCCCTAAAATAAAAATAAATCTAGCAACCGTTTAAGTAGGTTGTTACATTCTTACCAGCAAATCTAAAGTGTAAAAACAACTTCGTGGTTAGAGAAATTTGTGAGGTTAAGTTTAACCCCTTTAGCTAATTGGTTTAATGATTTTCTTAATGGATTTAGTTCTTGAATTGAACCAGATCGATTGCCTGAAAGTAAAACGTGGTAGAAGAACAAAAACCAAGCGTGACAAAAGCTCACCTGTTTTCAGTATTTCCTATATATTCGATATAAATCGTTTGTACCCACTAATTATAGTGATTTGGCACAAAATTTAGAAAAATGTTATAAAACCTGAAAGCAAAAGCAATGGCTCTAAAAAGATTGTTTCACAATGAACGAAAAATGGATAGAAATCCAGAGTATGGCAAAGCTGATTGTGAAAAAATTCACGACCTTATGCAATAGGGTTATGTCGGAAAACTTTCAGAAACTGAATCTTTAAATTGCTCACCAAAAACATGGTATTTGCCACATTTTGATATTTTAAACCCTAACAAACCTAATTGCAAATTATTTTTTATGCTTCTGCAAAAGCAAATGGGGTAAGCCTAAATGGTTGCTAACTTTTAGGCCCAGATTTATATAATACTCTCCATGTAATTTTATTGAACTTCAGAATAAAAAAGTTTGCATTTACTGCTTATATAAAAGAAATGTTTTTGCAAGTTAGAGTACGTGAAGAAGATTGTCAAGCACAAATATTCTTATTTTGAGAGCTAGACAGAAATCGTCATCCTGACACGTACGAAATTGGTGTAGTATTTTTTGGTTCTACAAATGGACCTTGTTTGGCACAAGAGGCGAAAAACAGAAATGCTATGGAATATCAAGAGCAATTTGTCAGGGTATTTTGAACACCCTGTATACATATTGGGTAATTTTGTTTGTAGTTTTATTCACTTAGTTAGATTCCGTATATACATATTTTTTGTTGTTGTCAAGTTTAGTTTTATAGTAAATTTGTTTAACGTGTGTTGCGACCTTTAGGAATGGTAGGTGTATGGCGAGCTTTAGATTCTTAGTTTGTGAATTATTTTTTTTTTGTAACTTAGGTTGTTTTTCCTTATTATTCCTCGTTTATAGAAGTTTGATTAACGCTTATTTGTAAATAGTTGTATTAAGTGTAAATAACGTTCATTTCGTTTGATTTCCGTAAAATATAATAGAAAATTAAGTAATTTAAATAAATCGTTTAGATTTATCTGCGTATGATGTCATGTTGGCGACATAAAGACGCTTAAGTATAGTTGTTCAGTGTATTAGTGAATATGTTGGTTTTGAGTCATAGAGATTGCATGTGGGCCTTATTGTTCGTCCTTTAAGGTAAACATAGAGAGGCTGTACACGTTACTTTTGCTGACGTTTGAGATTTTGAAAACTACCGAGTCCTTACGGACGAAAACGAAGTTTATGTATTGGGGTATTAAATTTTCCCCTTCCGTTTTTTTAATTGGTGGAATTAACTTAGATAAGATTTTTTATGAGTAGTGGGATGCAAAATCAAAGATGGATTTTTGTTAATTTTTTGCGGGAGTCTGAAATTGACTGCGCTCTCGTGTACTAGTACGGTGCCGCTTGTTACGCTTTAAGGGGTGGTTTAGAATGTTGAAATTTTGGACCTTGTGGTGTTTAACGAACGTATTTTTGTGTAGTAAGGGCAGTTTAGCTACTTCTGAAGAAGACCTGAAAAGGGATTTTATCAAAATTGTTCATCACCAAAGGATTATACCTAGTGCCGATTTCGATTTTACGTAAAGTTACCTAGAGGACATCGTCGTGTTTTATTAGTGCTTCGGTGACTTCTTTGGTTTTTCTCGCTTTTGCGGATTTATTTAAAGTCAACGTTCTTGAGTGCCGCTTCTTTACCGTACAAAGCGTATTTAAAGATAAAGAAACTTTCGCAATATATTAAAAGTTATAGTTATTTAAAACAAATTATTAACATTTTGGATTATTAGTGGAAATAAAACCAGTTAAAAGATTTAAGTTAACAAGCAATTTTGAACGCTCAAATTATTATTTTAAAAGAGGTTTTGAATTTATGCAGTAACATTTTAACGCGATTCAATCAAGGGATCGTTTGTGTATCATAGAACAATAGTCAACATTTTATTCATCATTTGCCAGACCAGGAAGATTTCATTTCCGTTATAGCAGTAACCGATCACCTGGTTCGCTTTCATTGTTGTAACACAGGAGAGGTGTAATTCTAGACTTTAAGGTAATATAACATTGTGTTTTTTTATTGAATATTTCAAGATTTTTGTTTTGCGAATTATTTTTTTTTGTGTTGATGAAAGTTTGGAAGCGGTGTCGTATTTTTTTTGGTAAATTAAGTTGTTTTAAATTTATTTAGTGTAACTAATTGTAGTTTTGACGCTCCGCCTTCACACTGTTATTTATTTTAGTATTAAAGGGCAATTGACCCTATTGTAGTGTGGGTATATTATCCACGAATTATATATTTAGGTTAAACGATTTAGACTGGCGTAAAGCAGATTTCTGGTCAGACATCCTGTCGCCTTTTAAGCATTTGTTTTTTTTGTTGATACGCATTATCGTATGTTTGCTTTATTTTATATTTATCCTTTTCTTTTATTATTTTATTATAGTTTGTTAGGTTTTATAAATGTGTTTTAATTATGTGGAAACCCTTTTGTGTTACATAAGAGTTTTTTTGCAAATTGCAAGTTACCGGTAATTTAGTTTTAACGTAACGAGGTTAGTTTTTTTTTGTTTTATTGAGTAATAGCGTTCTTAATATTTAGTGTTTTATTTGATTTTTTTAGTTTAGTATTAATCCAGTTCAGAGTTCATTCTATAGATTTTTTGTTTTGTTTTGATTATTATTTAATGCCTAATTAATTACACTGAGGTGTATTAACGTAATTTTTATTGAGTGTTTATCACGCTTTTATTTGACAAGCGTGTAGTGTTTTTGAAGCCCTATTTCAGGTGGTTTGCTGAGTTGCTGTCCAGCACACCTGGAATTGATTGCGGATAGGTAAGCGTATGTTTTTTGTATGTTTAGACACGCTATGTACTCGTAATTTTGGCACGACGACCCTTATTTTGACTACTAAACATTCTGGCGCCCAAACCGAACTGATTTTGTCTTCATCCCCTATTTTGACTTACGTACGATTTACTATTCTGGTTGTGCAAAATTTTTCAACATCTGACCTACACCCATACGCTGGCTAGTCGGGGCAAAAAGGCCAATTTTATCTGTAATCCCGTTCTACCACCCGTTTATACCGTTACAAATTTCTTCAAACAGGTAAAGCAATCATTAAACATCATTACCATGAGGATTTAATATTTGTAATTGGATTGCTAATTATCCAGAAATTTTAAGTACCATTGATGTAGAAAAACTAGCACAAACTAGTAAAACACATTAATGTCAAATACAGAAAAATCTGTACAGGGTGGTTTTTTTTCGTTAATATTATAGGGTATAGGCTAAACGGTAAGAGATACAAAAAAACTAAGATACGTGGCCCGTTCTCTTTTTTAGTGTTTAGTTTAATGGCGCAATCTGATCTACGCTAACTAAATTGGTTTCGAAGATACAGAGTGATTCTCAAAATCTGCCGGATTTTATTATCTCTTATGACTCGGCTATTTATGGAGATAAAAAAAAGCTTTGGATACGAAAGTTTTATGACTTTTACGTTGAATCCAGTGGCGTTCTTAAAAAAAAATATAGACGTTTGATTTTTTGAGATATTATCAAAAGTAGCATTTTCTTAAATGGGACACCCTGTATCTGATAATCTCAAAAAATTGCATTTTTTCTTGAGATTGCAACAATATATAACACTTAATATTTTGCATTGTCCTAAATAGGTAAAATACTAAAAAAACATTTTTTTTAGTTGGTCATCAATTGAATGTTTTAAGCAATTGTTTTTGTTTGTTTACATGTCATAAAATTCAGTAACCATTATGTATTGGTATTCTTATTTCGTTTCCGATTATATTTTTTAAAAAAGGTGATTAAAATGAATAATTTTCAAAATTATGAAAAATGAAATATGCTTGAGTGCTACATTGAGAGTAATAAAAATAAAGACGCAGCTCTAGACTTATATTTTGAGCGTTATCCGGAACGACGACAGCCAGAACAACGAATATTTGAAAGATTATATCACAATTTAAGTGAGTATGGATCATTAGGAAAACCAAGAAGTAAGATAAGGCAAATAGAGAAAGAGATGAAATAAATACATTAGCTTGTGCTGCTGATCCGACGATATCTAGCCGCAATATTGAGAAAGATATTGGCACATGTAAATCTAAAGTTTTAAAAACGTTAAGAAAGCATAAGTATAAACCATATAAAATAAGAAAGGTTCATAACTTACATCCTGGAGATGAAGAGCGGCGTTTAACATTTTGTCATTGGTATTCGCAGCAGATTAATCGGAATCCCAATTTTTTTCAAAATATAATATGGACCGACGAGACTTTTATATCTAGCGAAGGAATTTTTAATCGACATAATAATCGATATTGGTCAAACATAAATCCTCATCAGACGGTTGCCAGGATACAACAAGGACGGTTTGGGTTCCATGTATGGGTGGCGCTATATCAAAACAGAGTCTTAACTACAGAATTTTTAATGAAAATTTGAATGCTCAAGGACACATCCAAATTTTGGAAGAATGTGTAATAATGGAGTTGGATAACATGCCATTAGCTGCAAGAAATAATGTTTATTTACAACAAGACGGTGCTCCAGCACATAATAGCCACATGGTAAGGGACTTACTAAATGTCAATTTTGGCGAAAATTGGCTTGGTTACATATGGACCAAACAGATGGCCTCCGCGTTCCTCCGACCTGACGCCACTCGACTTTTATTTTGGGGATCTATCAAAAATGAAGTCTATAAAACCGGAAGTAATACTGTAGAAGAACTCAGAGCAAATTTTATTAATTGCATTGGTAGAGTGCCAAATATTCAAATCTATAACGCCACTCGTTCAGTTACAAGCAGAGCCCAAAAATGCATCGAGCAGAATGGAAGACAATTTGAGCACCTATTGTGATTAACCACCTATGCTAATTGTTATATATGAGTATTTGAAATAATTACTGTTGAGTTGTTATAAATCTTTTCTTGTTTTTGTAGTTGTTGTTTTAGTTTATTAATGTTTTATTATTGTTATTATCTGCAATTTTATTATGCCTATTATAAAATAAAGAATTGATTAAATCCATGGCCAACTAAAAAAAAATGTTTTTTTAGTATTTTACCCATTTAGGACAATGTAAAATATTAAGTGTTATATATTGTTGCAATCTCAAGAAAAAATGCAATTTTTTGAGATTATCAGATACAGGGTGTCCCATTTAAGAAAATCCTACTTTTGATAATATCTCAAAAAATAAAACATCTATATTTTTTTTAAGAACGCCACTGGATTCAACGTAAAAGTCATAAAGCTTTCGTATCCAAAGCTTTTTTTTATCTCCATAAATAACCGAGTCATAAGAGATAATAAAAACCGGCAGATTTTGAGAATCACTCTGTATCTTCGAAACCAATTTAGTTAGCGTAGATCCGATTGCGCCATTAAACTAAACACTAAAAAAGAGAACGGGACACGTATCTTAGTTTTTTTGTATCTTTTACCGTTTAGCATATACCTTATAATATTAACGAAAAAAAACCCCTGTACAAAGAATTTTAGGCGTTTTTTGGAATCCTGAAGATGACACTTATTTTTAATACTAAGTTTCATAAAATAGATCATGATATTTTAGAAAATAAAAGACGTCCAACAAAAAGAGAAATTTTAAAAATTTTTGATCCCATTGGTTTTTTATCTCATTTTATTGTTCAGGGAAAAGTATTGCTATCACTAATATTTTAAATGAAAGATGGCAATTATGGCTACAAGATCTTAAACTTATTTTTAATTTTAAAGTTCAAAGAATTTAATTTAGATAGATTCAAGTCAGATGTACAACTTCACATATTCTGTAATGCTTCAGAAAGAGCATATGCTGCAGTAGTATATTTACGATGTGAAGAAAATGGAAAAATTGAAGGAACTTTGGCAATGCTAAGGTGAGAGTTACACCACTAAAACCAGTATCAATTCCAAGACTTGAACTTTAAGCAAGTGTAACTGGAGCTTAATTAGGTAACTATTTGAATAATAACCTAGATATTAAAATTTCAAAAGTTTTTTATTGGACTGATTCAAAAACGGTTTTATATTGGATTAAAGCCAAAGCACGCAGATTCAAAGTGTTTGTTGTACAGCGTGTTGGTGAAATTCAAAATCTGCCGAACTCAACAGATTGGAAATATATATGTTCAAAAGAACGAACCAACAAAGAAGCATATTAACATAAAGTTTACTATTGAAAGTCGATGGTTGTCAGATCCAAAATTTCTGCGACTTCCACAAGAAAACTGGCCAGGAGAAGAAGTTACAATTGCCAACAATATAAATATTGATGACTTAGAAGAAAGAAAAGAATTTGTATTCACCAGTTTTGAGAATATGAGTTTAACAGTACCCTTACCAAATTTTGAAAAATTTTCAAAATGGACAAAATAATTGCAGTCATCAGCGTGGATGTTAAGATTTATTAAAAATATTACAAATAAAAATAAAAAAATTACTTGAACAGTGACATTTGACATTTAAAAGTTAGAAGAATTAGATGCTGACGAACTAAGCGTTGCTGAAAATTTACTTTATAAAATAATTCAACAAGATAGTTTCTTAATGAAATAATATATCTCAAAAATAATAAACAATTCAGCAAGCCAAGTAGATTATTATTATTATTATTATTATTATTTGGTCTTGAATTACAAACAATAATGTATAAGACACGTCAATTGTATATGCATTGAAATTACATGTACATCACAAACAAAAACAAAAGAAAACACAAGTAATTTACAGAAAAGTTTAAGACGTTTGAGAGCAATTAAAAAATTCTGACATATCGTAAAAACATTTCTGTAATAAATAGGATTTCAATGATGACTTAAAGGTTTTTAAATTATGACACGATTTGATATAATTCGGCAAGCAGTTAAAAATTTTAAGACCTAAAACATTTGGAGAGTAGGCAGTCACATTATATCTTGAAAAGGGAACGTGGAATAAGTTCTTATTTCTTGTATTGAAATTATGAATATCCTTGTTCAGATTGTAAGTAGATTTACGATTGAAAATATATACACAGAGTTCAAAAATGTATACGGACGTTAAGGTAAGTATATTAAAGCTTCGGAAGATATTACGGCAAGATGCAAAATGATTATATTTGATGAATTGTTATTTAGACCTGAATGGAATTATTCGTTTATTAGGAAGACTAAACAATCTTGTTGATTGCAATGAAAATTTAAAACATACAATAATATTAGATCCTAAACACAAAATTAGAAATGATTATTAATTTTATTAAATACATAAATAAAAAGTTTACCTCGAGTAGGATTCGTATTAATTACATATTTACCTTTGAACTTATTCGTTCATAACAAAAACTTATAATAACAAAATTAGAAGTTTGATAATGGCAAAATGTCAAATTTGCAAAAATAGAAAATGTTTACCACAAACACCAATTATGGGATTATTACCACCCTGTAGACTGGAACCTACTGTACGTCCTTTCATTAAATGTGGAGTAGATTATTTTGGTCCCCTACAAGTGACAGTTAAAAAGAAGTTATGAAAAACGGTATGTTGTAATATTCACTTGCATGGTTACGAGAGCTGTTCATTTAGAAATTGCGCATGATCTTACGACTAATAGTTTTATACATGTACTTCGACAATTTGGTTGTAGACGAGACTTTCCAGAAGAAATGTTTTGTGACAATGGCACTAATTTTAGAGGTGCACATAAAGAATTGAAAAAGGCATTACAAGATTTAGATCAGTGAAATTTTAAAATTTGGCTGTTTAAATAAAATGAAATGCAGTTTTAATCCACCAGCGTCACCCCACATGGACGGTGCATGGGAGCGGTTAATATAATCAATCAAGAAGATCCTCAATGAAATTTTAACTTTGAAGTTTCCACAAGAATACGTATTACGAACATTATTTGCTGAAGCAGAAAATATTCTAAATTCGCGACCACTGACACATGTTTCTTTGGACTGAAATGACTTAGCGGCATTAACTCCAAACCACTTCCCCATTGGTGTGTCTTATTCTTCAACTTTATGTTGCAACACAGAAAATGTAAATTTGAATTTATTGAATAAATGGAGAGCAGCACAAAAGTTAAATGATATGTTTTGGAAGCGATGGACCCACAAATATATGCCGTTCCTAGTTCGAAGAAATAAGTGGTTACACGAAACTTTACCTATAAAAGAAAACGACGTGGTAATTACAGTAGATCCTGATGGACCCAGGAACACTTGGACTAAAGGACTGGTTATTACTACGTATCTCGGAACTGACAATAAAGTACGCGTTGCTGACGTAAAATTGAGCAATGGTCATGTGTTAAGGAGACTTGTGTCAAGACTTTGTGTGTTAGATATGAGAGAGAGTAACTGATTCCTTTAGCAGAACAATTACTGCGTGAAATAATATGTTAATTTTTTATTTATATGTTAATAACCTTGTATATTTTATACAAATTGTTTATAAATTATTATGTATTGTTAAAGAAAAAAAAAGATGTCCGATTGACTTTCTCCAAAAAGTTGATTTCCATTTTTATCAAAATTAAACACATAAATCGGTCATACAAGCCAGATTTATAATAAGACTTATTTTAGGTAAGGTAAGTTAGAGTTTTGTTTGATTAAAATACCTTCATTGTAAACAGTCTGTCTGTAATTATTTCGTGTACATTTTCTTTTAAACTAACTACGCGAATTTTTCTTTTGGGTGTTAGTTTTTCAAATATAAATCTATAAATAACAGCCACCAAGGGCGTAGCCAGGATTTATAACAGGGGGGGGGGGGGCAAACCATGGTCCATGGTCGTTCAAAATGTAAAATTTTAGGATAAAAATAAAAGGCAAATGAAAACAAAACTTTGAGATTTTAATTATACTTAAATTAAACTAATAACAGATAACAAAAAAAAATGCAGAACAGAAAAATATGTATATTTTAGATTTAATTTTTTGTTTATTAAAATTTAAAAATTATTTAATTTATTTTTGCTCTTCCAGGGGGGGGGGGGGGAAGTTGCCCCTCCCTGCCCTTAGCTGGCTACGCCCATGACAGCCACCATGTTTGAAGTTAAACCGCGTATGTTAATCATTTGTCTGTGATCAATTAAAGGAAAAAACGTAAGTAGGTATTTTAATGTAAATTAAAGCTCGCGGCAAATAATTGTACAAGCCTATGTAACGTATTAAAATGGCTAGCGTCAGACAGTACAAACCTCCCTCCCTCATTTACTTGGGCGATTTATCATTGTTGTTTGTTGATTATATTTATATTTGTGTAGAGGTGGGCATGGTCAAACGTGCAAAAGGTAGATCTTGGTTATAATTGTAAATAGGCAATGTTGAGGGTCTACATACGCACGAGTCCAGGTGACCTTAAAACACCTCGAATTATAGTTTTGCTGTTTTTATTGTGTCGTATAGATGAAGGTGTAACCTGAGACAGGGACGCTCTATTTTTTAACGCAGTCCCTCAAGCTTGTGTGTTGGTCACATTGTTTAAGTAGAATTGTTTGCCTGCGAACTAATTTCTCTTTATATATCATTTATCATAATTGTTTGCAATTGTGTAATTGTAAATTCCTTGCCTATTTTTTTAGTTCTTGTAGTTACCTTATTATCACCTGTGCAATTTTACTGTTGTTATATTTTATATATACCGTAATCTGCCTTATTGTGTTATTTGCTTATTTACTTAAAGACCGGCATGATTGTTTTTAAAGAGCCTGTAACAGGTGCCTTAGAAAGGTTCAAAATTTCGCGTTAAGTTATACGATATAGTTAATGTGTTATTTTCTAGGCAAAGAAATGGTTATTGGTTATTTGTATGTAAATGTAATTAATATTAAGATGAAAAGCTCGAGTTTATTTTCAATGAGTATTTACACAATTAATTGTAAGACTTTCAAATAAACGCGGCAGTTGCAGAAGCGTAAATGTTTTGTAAAGGGAGAGACATAATGACGAGCAGTTTTTAAAGAATCGCTTTAAGTAAGCGGTCAGAGTTGGGTTGGTAGTAACCAAAGAGGGTAATAGTCAAGTACCCTAAATTTAGAAATAAAGTAAGATAACATTTAGTGTACAATAGGAAAGAAGTGAAATTCCCTTCCTTATTAAGATAATGCCAGACTAAAGTAAATAATGTCAAGTTGGCGATAATAAAAAAGATTACGAAATAATTTAAAATCGCGTTAAGGTTACGCAATAATTAAAAAACCTACCGAAAGTATTCCAAGATTGTATTTAAATAGTGAACGATAAAAATAAATAGAGACTATCGATCTAGTGAAGGAAATTAATATATAAAGAACAATAACTCGAATTTATTCAAGTTCAAAGAAGAAGCGTTGCGGTTCGTTGCAGCACGCTAATTGTAATTAAAATTGAACAATTAAAGTAATAATTGACTATTATAAATATATTAAGCAATTATTTACAAAAATCGTAAGTGTTGGAAATAAAATTGCAATAGACTTAATCCACAAAAAAAGTGTAAACAAGATATCGTAGGAACAAAAGAAGCAAGACGCCACGTCCGCATCATAGGCCCAATTGGATTGGCCACATTGCAGTTACATCATCGGCTTTCAACAAAGCAGCAGATAAGTACAATTTCTAATTTTGTAAATAAAGAAAAGTTTGTGTTTTATTTTCTCTGAATTTGAATTTCAAAATTGAACGGAAAACATTCCATTCAATTTTGATAAAGGGTTTTTTTGTTGCATGTTAGTATTAAGAATTTTACTTATAATTAAGGGATTGGTTTTTTATGTTGTTCTAAACAAAACATTTCTGCATTTTGAACGAGATGTAAATATTAAAGTTCATTTAAACAAGCTGAAATTAAATAGCAAGCGAATTAAAATTAAACTAGTAGATGATATCTGTATAAATCAAACCCATTCAGCTTAAATAAAAAGGTAATCATTTTAAGTCTCACAAAAACTATAAATCTTCAATGGTTATGAAGTTACTAAGAATTGTAAAACAACCCGAATATTATTCTTTGTAGCGGAGTGGAATTAAACACAAGTAATAACCAAAGGTATTATGCCTATTGCAGGCCACACGTTTGGTATTACAATTTTTATTCTGATTTATTTAAGACCCAATTGTTGATGTGATTACATTGGTTTTTTTTATTGTGTTTATGTGTAGCTAAACTGCTTTTTATTAATTTTTTTCTTAATGTTATAATTTTGTACGCACTTTAACCTGATTTAATGGTGTTTTGTTATATATTGAACCCTTTTATTGTTTTTTTTTTTGTTATTGGATTTATTAATGTACTTGTGCATTTACTTAATTATAAATAAATTGGGTTTTCTTGGTGGTTCTTTCCCAAAATAGTACATTAATGAGTTGAACCATCATTGCGCAAAGCTCATTAATTTTAATTTGAGTAGTTTCATTGTTTACCTGTCCCACATGATGCTGCACTTAACCTAATCAAGCCTATCTATTTCAAACACAGCATAGCTACCACTAGACGGTCAACTCTTTTGATTAGATTTGTGGTTTGCGAGTAATAAACATCGGACTTGTAAATTGACAATGTAAGGCAGGCAATCAATTTGAGTAATAGTGACATTATTGTCAGTCAAGTCGAGATAAATCACTTACGGATAGTTTTGTTCTTGAATTTGCATTATTGCAAATAAGTTCAAATTACAATTTTCAAGATGTTGTAGGCCTCCTACTATTCAAAAAGTACACATAACCAATACTGAAAGGAAATCTACACTCATCACAAGCTATTTCTTTCTCGTTATTCAATATTTTATTACAAACACAATTTCTAATCAATGGCGTTACAAACTAACGCAGTTTTAAGTGAATACTATGTTAGTTAGTTAAAAATAAATGTATTGCGTATTTTAACAGAGCGATTAAGCATGCATCGTAACATTTTCATGAACGAAAATAAATTATGTTCAGTGTATTTCATTTTACCTTAGATTATATTTGTGTTGTGGTTATGTTTTAAATGTTGGAAAATAAGAGAACGAATTCCACATGGTCTTTAATATACATAATAAAAAATTAAATACATACTGAAAGTATTATTATGTAAAACAATACAAAAAAAAACTAATGAATGAAATGTTTATTTCATGCAATTCTACAAATAAAAATTTATAAACAAAAAATTAACTTTTAAATGATCATTTAAAATGTAAAAGTTTTTAGATGAACTGCGATTCATTTAACAAATTAAAATAAAAATGGTACTAATAAAAAAGGTTAGATTACATAGATAAGTTATATGCGTACCTTTTTTATTATTGGAATATAAGAGCTACAACTTCGACCATTAAGATTTTATACGAATTAACATGCTAACAATACTTGATAACAGTATTAAAACATCTAAATTATAGGCCGTGTTAAAATGTTTGATACCAAGAGTATTTTTAGTTTGCTCATAGTTTAACAATCACAGGTATCGAAAGAAGCAATTACAAAAATGAGACCTTCCTAAAATGTAATAATCTGTAACGACTATAAAACTACATTGATACATCAAAAAATATACAGAGATAAAGAAAACACTATGTAACATTCTTTTCTATCACAATTATAAACTATATACATTCAGGTCTCTGTAGATTTTTGCTCATTTTCCACATTAATCTACATGCTTATCTACAGCTTCCATTAACAACTGCTACAAGGTTTTAGTTTTATAAAGAACACTACACTTAGAATTTCAGTAATATGTATGTACGAAGACATCGTAAAAGTAGACATTTAATTAACCATTATTACCTAAATGCTAATATGCATAAATAGGTAAAACACTTATTATTAAACAAGTAGCAATCACAGATAAAATATGTATTCTTAGAAAGTTTATATGAAAACATTTACACGAAATTTTGATATTTTAAAGATGTGTGCGTGATTTGTAAAAAATAATCGAGGACTAGGAAATTATACTGATAGCAATCATTGCTCAATTGTGCAAAGCAAACAAGCCAAATTTGAGTATTCACCATAATTATTTAACTAAGAGAAAAAATAAGTGCAAGTGTGTAAAACAAGGTAAAATGACGCACATTTCTCGAAGAGTTAAGATATGTAAAAATTAAAGTTGTATTTGAAGACTTGTTCTCTAGCAATAATAGTTGGAATGGCACCTCTTAATAAAAATTACATTTAGTATCGCTACAATGATTTTTTTAAAACATCGGAAAATACCGAATTGTTTCGTTAATACCTTATGGTGCATGATGACACAACCGTTTATTATATCTTACAAAAACTAATTTTTCAAAAATAGATTATTTTATATGTTACACATTTATATATTGTGAAAATTTTGGAGGTTATATCGCAGCAGAATCAAACGAAATATATACAAAATTTATACACTAAACTTGTATTCTAAAATGAATGATAAAAAAAAAAATTAAATTAAAACTAACTAATTATATTAACTTTGTTTACTTTTTTTTTTAAACATTTATCTCAAAAAACTATGTTGCCATGTCGTTCGCATTATTTGAATTCGTGGAGTGTTCTTGGTTAAGTCTCTGTTTAAATAATATTGTTTCTTCAAATATTAGTCTTTTTAGTGTTTCTTTTGGAAGATCGTCCAGTTCACAATCAAATCTGAAGGGCTTCTCAGCTATAGGCTGTAAAAAAAAATCAATAAATATTATGAAAATACACATTCAGCCAAAATAATCTTAAATTACATACATGCTTGTTAAATCTAGACTTCAATTCAACAAAATCAATTGGTCTTAAATCATCTACATAACACAACAAGTTTTGCTAAACTACAATTAGATAAAGTGATCTAAGTGAACCGTTTTCTAAATTTGAATTAAAATTTATTATCGATATTTACGTATTCTGCCTAACAATGCGAGTTGTCCAGTGTTTAACAAGACCTTACCTTTTTGGTTTATTCCATTTATAATTATAATTTTTTGAATTCCTAATATTTTTGTCCTTGGTATTATATTATAGTATTGACACTAAATTATACTATTATAACAGTTATTGTTTCTAATTTTTTTAAAACCTCTGGCAATATAAAAGTATAACCTTACTGTATTTCGCTTTTGGTACTTAACTTGTATTGTGATCGGTTTACAACATAATAGTCAAAACACACATCTTCGGCATAAACATTTATATGGTAAATTTTATACTTTGATGTTGATTTAGGATTTATATCGTATTCAGAGAAAATGTAAACAAGTAAAACATGTGTATATATATATATATATATATATATATATATATATATATATATATACACAGGGTGTTCCAATAGTGCGTATTGGGTTGATACCTCCTTAGCCATTAAACTTAGAAGATAAGTTTAAATACGAAAGTTGTCTATTTTTATAAGCTGCATAATCTAAAAATACTTTGGTTTCTACAGGGTGTAATATAAAAGCGGTACAATATAGAACTTTTAATTTTTAAATAGAGCACCCTATATATTATTTTATTTTTCGATTCTCCTTATAATTTTACATCTTTTTTATAAGAAGCTAAATCATACAGTTTTTGAGATATTTGCAAAGTTAACTAAAAACTGACATTTTTATGTAGTAATTCAAGTAGGCGTATCTCAGTTGTTTTTCAAGATAAAAAAATAATCTTTGGTATAGAATTTATTCATACATGAGCTTACTTTAATCTATTGTCAAAATTGGATTTCAATATACACAGTGATCACAAAAATTAATTCAATAACATAAATTTGAAAATGCTATATCTTCATTTTTTTAAATGGCACACCCTATATTTTTTTAATGCCTTGTCTTCATCTATTAATCGGCTTTCATTTCTATTAAATATGTTCTATACCTATCTCTAATAGTTTCGGAGATATTTAAGTTTGTTCAATTTTTTTCGTTGATAACACTGAAGAAGAGTAAAATTAGTCAGTCAAAGCAAGCTATGAATACATAAGAAACTAAAAAACATATTAACTGAAATACAAACACTTAAAATTATAATAAATGATCAATGTGACCACCATTTTGTTGCTGGCAAACATGAAGTCTTTGAATAAACAGGTGATCACAAAAATTAATTCAACAACGTAAATTTTTTTAAATAGCACACCTTATATTTTTTAACGCCTTGTCTTCGTCTATTAGTCGCCTTTAATTTTTAATAAATATGTTCTATACCTATCTCTAATAGTTTCGGAGATATTTAAGTTTGTTTAATTTTTTTCGTTGATAACACTGATGAAGAGTAACATTAGTCGGTCAAAACAAGCTGTGGATACATAAGAAATTAAAAAATATTAACTGAAATACATAAATTGTAATTATACTAATATTGTATGAAACCACCACTTTTAAGAGATATTTTTAAACGATTCATCGTAAAATTAAACAATTTAATCAAAAGAGCATAAATCAAAAGAAGAACGAAAACAAGTGAAGAAATCAAACTTTTCAAACTGCTAGTATTTGTGTAGTATTGTATTCTTACTTCCTAAATTACAAAATGAATTTTTCGAAAGAAGAACTTGTTAATATGATTTACGTCCTTGGTGAAAGCGATAAAAATTGTCTTTTAGCTCATCGAATTTATAAGCAAAAATTTCCAAATGTACGACACCCGCAAGTTTCAGGATTTGCAAGATTGAAAGAGCGTTTCGAGCAAACAGGCAGTATTCATTATGAGGACAATTTAGAACGAGAAAGAACCGCAATAATGAAGCTAATGAACATTTAGTTCTTCAATCCATGATTGAAAATCCTCACGTTTCTTGCCGACAATTGGAATTAGAAGTTGGAGTTTCAAAAACATCAGTTAATAGAATTATAAAAAAATATAAATATCATCCATACCATGTCCAACTTGCACAAGAATTAGACGAGGATGACTTCGTTAATGGATTAAACTTTTGCAATTGGGCCATAAATAAAAATTTAAAAAAACCCAACTATATTGGCACGATCTTATTTACTGATGAAGTTACTTTCCAAAAAATGGATACGTTAATAGACATAATTTCCATTATTACGATACTGAGAATCTCAGATTTATAATTCCTGTTGATCATCAACACCGCTGGTCACTTAATGTTTGGGGCGGAATTATTGGGGAAAGAATTATAGGACCATATTTTTTTGAAAACACGGTCAATGGAGATTCATTTTTAAACTTCTTGCGCAACGAATTTGAAACTTTTATTGAAGATTTACCTTTACAAACCCTTAGAGAAATGTGGCTGCAATTAGATGGTGCTCCTCCGCATTTTAGCAGAAACGTTAGAAATTATTTAAATATCCAGTTTCAAAACAAATGGACTGGAAGAGGAGGGCCAATCTCCTGGCCTGCAAGATCGCCTGACTTGACAAAGCTGGACTTTTTTCTTTGGGGTTGGATTAAAGGAAAAGTCTATCAAACTCCTCCAATGACTGTAGATGATATGAAGGCAAGAATTAGAGACGTCATTCAAAATATAAATGTTTCCACGTTACGAAAAGTAAATTTGTCGTTTATTCAAAGACTTCATGTTTGCCAGCAGCAAAATGGTGGTCAGATTGAACATTTATTGTAATTTTAAGTGTTTGTATTTCAGTTAATATTTTTTTAGTTTCTTATGTATTCATCGCTTGCTATGACCTACTAATGTTACTCTTCTTCAGTGTTATCAACAAAAAAAATTGAACAAACTTAAATATCTCCAAAACTATTAGAGATTAAAAAATAATTTAATCTTGTTATAGCATTGAAACATCTGGGATTTTAAAAATAATTCATAAATTTCATTAGCCTTGAATAACGTAGCTTCTTTGTCAAAGTGACTTTACTAATAATTTAAATTTGTCATAGATGTAATATTTTAATTTTCAGAAAATAATATAATTATTTCTATTATTACTCCACGAAGTGCAAAAAATAGTGTAGATACCAGGGGATTGAAGTTCCTTAATCCCTTGAATATTGTTAGTCACGGGCTAAAGCCCTCGACCAGCAAACTCTATTCACGGGATTAAATGAGCCACTTCAATCCCTTGTTATGTAATATACTATATAAACTACATACTATACAGTTGCCACATTTTATTTTACATCACTTTATTATATTTGATTGTCAATCTTCTTTTCCCATTCTTTTTGTTTTCTAGCCATTCTTTTCCCTTCACTCCATGTCATTCCTTTTTGCTTTAGTTCTCCATTATATCTTTATTCCATGTATTTCTTGGTCTACCTCTTTCTCTTTTGTGTTATTATCTTGCCTCCCATCCTCTTTTCGTTGTTCTTTCTTCACCCATCCTAACTATGTGCCAGAACCATCTTAATTGTTGCTTTTTAATATTCTCCAGGATCGCTTCCACTTCCAGTTCCTCTCTTACTATTTCATTTCTAATTCTGTCTCTTCTCGTAATCCCTATTATAGCTCGCAGAAATCTCATTTCCATAGCTTGTATTTTGCTTATCATTGTTTTTGATAGTACCGAACTCTCACTTCCGTAAATTAATATTGGTTTAAAGATTAATTTGAATACTGTAATCTTAGTTTTTTTTTATATTTGTTTATTTCTTATGAATTTGTTACACAGTGCATGGTGCACCTTATTCGCACTTTCCAGTCTGACATTTGTTTCTGCATCTATTTTGTATGTTTACCCCTAAATACCTAAATGTTTGCACTTTCTCAATCACAATTCCATTTAATTTTATTTGTAAGTCAGTATCTCCTTTTCCTATCACGATCATTTTTGTTTTGTCAGTATTAATTCCATATTCCTGTATCCTGTTGTCATCTTTTTAATTTTTTCTTTTACCTCCTTCAAAACATCGTCCATTATTAAGTTAAACAGTACAGGACTCCTTGTCTTAGCCCTTCCTTTGTTGTGAACTCTTCCGATTGTTGATTGCTAGTTCTCACATAGTTTCTTGTGGTATCGTTAATATTTTTATACATCTTTTGAGTTTACCGTTTACTCCTCTCCTCTTTAAGTTATCCTATACTGCCTTCCTTATGACACTATCAAATGCCTTTTGAAGGTCAAGAAATGCAACGAATATTTTGTCACTTCTAAATTTTTCCATTAATTGTTTTATAACAAATATATGGTCTTGTACTCCTCTACCTTTTCTGCATCCTCTAATTGGTATTTCTGTTTCCTTCCTTACTCTTCTAGAATTCTTTCATATATATTTGCTATTATTGATAACATGGTAATTTCCCTGTAATTTGCGCAGTTCGTTCTATCTCCTTTTTTGTGTAGTGGTACTGCCATGCTTTATTGATCAATGCTGTTAATACTGCTATACTGTTGTTCCCCAAATATTTTACCATCTCTGCCGTTATGCCGTAATGTCCAGCTGATTTGCCTCTTTTTAACTTCTTCAACGCCTTTATTACCTCTTCTTCAGCAATTTTCTCTTGGTTTTTATATTTATTTGTGTTGTTTTCTTGATTCACTTCTACTACCTTTGTCTTTTCTTGTGCCTGTTCTACAGTCCACATTTCCTCAAAATATTCTTTCCATCGCTTCATTTTCTAGAATTCTTCCGTCTTTTGCTTTTATGTGCTTGGTCGTTTGTGTTTTTCCTTTGCCTAGCGATTTAAGTATCTTGTAATATAGTTTTTGATTTTCAAGTCTGTCTCATTCCATCTTCACACCAAAATCTTCCCATGATTTTATTTTTTCTTGTTTTAAGATTTCCTTGACTTTAATTCTCTATTCTTTATAACTTTCATATTTTCCCTGGTTTTATTACTCAAGTATTCTTTCCACAACTGTTTTATTTATTTTTATCTCTTTTCTTATTCCTTCCTTCCACCAGCTTGTTTGTTTCTTTTCTTTAATACTTTTTAAAGTTCCACATACTTCTTTTGCTATCGTTGTTAATATTTCTTTCATATCGTTCCATATTCCCTCAAGCATTGAATTGTTTATATTTTTACTAATTTTACTCATTTCTTCTCTTATGTTATATCTTCTTGCTGTTTCTTGCTCCCCCAGTTTATATGTTTTGATTTTTTTCTTAATCTTATTTTTGCTTTTACTAATATTAATAATTTCTTTTTGTTTTTCTATCTGTATTTTTAATTTAGCTACAAAAAAGTTGTTACAACGTTTTACAAACACCGGACGCGTGCAGTATCAAACAAGGGAACGTGTCAACAGGATAACCTGTATTTCTTGTGCATTCCTTTTGTATATCTTCTGTAATCATTAAGTAATTGTCCTTATATATTTATTGATCGTTCCTTATGTATTTATTGTGCATTTTTTCTCTATTTCTTGTGTAAGCCTTAAGTAATTATTTTGTATTACTTGTGCAATCCTTATGTATTTCTTGTGTATTTCTTTTGAGTTTTGTGTTCTTAATTCTTGAGTATTTATTGTTTATTTCTTGTGCATTAAAAAAATCAAGTTATCCATGTTTGAAAAAAGTTATTTTCGGAGCGATAGAAATGATTGAATTATAAAAGCAAGACGTTGCAACAACTTTTGAAAGGCTGTTTCTCGGGGAACGCATTTCTTTGGCATTCTCCAAGAATGAAAGTCATGTCGATCAACTCGGCGTCGGACAACAACATTTTAATGGAAATGTCTTGTAGAAACGCTTAAACTGATACACAAGACAGCAAAGCACAACAGAAACTCGAGAAACTGACGTTTCTTATCAGTTGTTTAAAACAATTGACAAACGTTTTCCAAAGCACCGCGGCAATGCGCAATAACAACTGAAATTAGACAAAAATGTGAATATCTCGAAAACTATCACTCCAAAATGTCGATAATGTTACACCAATGGAAAGGAAATTTAATTTAGAGAGAGAGAGATAGTTGTTTCATTTAATGATTTTACATATGATATTTATTAAAGTACAAGTTACTCGTTTTTTTGTATTTTAATTATCTAGTAAAAATGAGTGGTGCGAAACAAAATGCAATCTAGTTTACAGCTGTGGAAGCATCTCTGACATCCTTTATGACCTGTTCATCAATTTACAATATACAGCAAGTATTTTAATTTAGGTCTGCTATGAGTACACTGTGGTGCAAAACTACTTGTTATATGTCGCTATTACTGTACCTCAATATTTGAAATTCTTGTTTTGATGTGACAAATCTTAAGTCACAGCCGATTTATTATTTTGTTATAAGTCAGGCATGTGTATTTTTTTTTTGTTATACAGTTACCGGATTTAAATTTCTTGTTCCCAGACTTTTTTTTGTTTCAGCGTTACGTCAAGAGTTCTATGTAGCTCTACCAGAGTTCTAACGATAATGCTTAAATACTCGAAACCATACAACCAAAATTGAGAGTTCTTGTAGTTTTTTAATTACTGAATCAAAATTTTCCTAATCCCTAGATCTACTTGCAAAATTTCGGAGACCTGTTCTAACGACAATGCTTACTATTTAAGACAATACAAACTGAAAGAGTTTTTGTGGTTTTCAGTTACAGGATCAACACTTTCTGGCCCTCGAGTTCTAAAGATAACTCTTTTATTACAATTGAAAAAAATATATTGAACTACATCGGCACAATTTTTCAGCTTTGTACGGGAAGTCGGAGAGGTCGGTTTTACGGTCAAGCTCCAGACATACATGTTGAGAGGGAGTTGGTTAACTAGTGACGTGAATTATATAATAATTGTTCAGTTATGGTAACTTTTTTACCATATTAAATAATTAACCTTACTGCTTAAAAAAGTTACTAAAGTTGACGGTTTAAGAAATAATGGCTAATTTATTAACTAACGTTTGGGTAATTTTGATACAATTAATTAAGTATAAAATTATAGTATGAATTTTTACAACTTCCCTTCTCTATTGAAGAAAATGGCACCCATTTGAATATTTACTATGAATTGTTGTTTGTTAGGGAAGGGAAGTTTTAAAAGTATGTATTACAATTTTATGCTCAATGAATTCTAGCAAAATTACCTTGAACATTAGTTAAAAACGGTTCACTTTCAACCTGCACCGTGTGTTCCGATTTCGATGGTATTGCGGAGTAAAACCATCAAGACCGGCTGGAAGTTGCGAATTTCCCGTTCTTGTACTACTTTTTTATGAAACGAAAGACGCACTAAACAAAATTTCCATTTCTGATATTGAAACCGATTGTCAAAATGTGTCATTTGAGACCCCTTGTATCTATGTTAGCAAGTAATATAGATTAAAGTAAGAAGTGATACTGATAGATATTTGTACGTAGAATCAAGTTGCGTACGTAACTGTTCTATAATTACTACGGTTATTATAAATTTAAATTTTTTAATAGTTGGGCGGGGCGGAGATAATAAAAAAATCTTTTTTTTCAAAGTTGTATAGGATAACGTAGCAATAAAACTAGCTCATACAAATTGTTCAAATTGATCACAATTGTGCTTTATCGTTGAGTGAATAAATAAACAGAGAAACAAATACATGCTAATTTTTATGTATCATTTTATCCAGCCCTGAAGTAGATGGCATTGAATTTACACTTGGCGCCATCTACCTGCGGTCCAGCTTTTATTTGGAACTAACTGCTATCCAATTATAGAGATTACAGATTATATTGCAATGATTCGTTCAAAACGAATATTGCAGACGTTCTCTAACACGAAACAAAGTGTGAAGTTAATTCCTTTATTAACTAACATAATGAAATATATAAAAAATATAACAATGTAATGCACATTGTGTGTTCAATATTTCTTACATCTTACGGAAGAGTTTTGTAAAAAATGCTCGGGCAAGTCAACTTTAAAATTTAGGAAGGAGATCCACCCGATCGGCCGTCACCTAGATCAGCGTCACGTCAGCAGCACGAGCAACACGTCACAAATCTGGGAAAGATATGTTTCTTCTGTGGAGAAGAGATCACAGAAGAATATCTAAAGCGCCAGTTGAAAATTCCTTAATGAAGGCGGCAATTATTGAAGCAGCCGCACGTCGAGTGATGAGTGGGGCCAGCAGATTGTAGATCACCTCATTTGTCAGGGGGCTGACCTAGTAGGTGCCACCGAAAAAAAATTACCGAGATCTTTAGAAAAGAGGTCATTAATGCACCCAGCGCCAAGTAATCTGCCACTATTTATTCGTACCTGCAAGAAAACAGAGAAGAGTGACCATTCTCGCTTCAAGAACTAATGCAGCAGATTACAGGTGAGTACGTTACAGACGTAAGAACGATCAAGGCTCACCTCAAAAAACATTTCGGCGACAAAATTGTAATAACAGACGTTGACTTAGGCATTATGACAGTGGTGTGCTTCAGAGATATCCGACAAGCTGGGACCAAACTGGTACGAGGAAAGAAAAGGCGACATAAAGAAGGAGAGGTTGTGAGTAGTGGAAGCTGCGACACTAATCTGTTTGCAGATATCCGCGCAGGAGTTTTTGACGCCTTTCTGAAATCTCAAACTCACATTTTTGCACGTTTTTTTAAATAAATACATACCTACATTATTCAGTAGAATAACGTAATGTAAACCGATATTTTTTCATTTTTGAGGAAACTATGAGGCCTAGAGGCACCATTTTGGAATTCAAATTAAAGCTAATTCAATTTTCTACACGTTCATTCCTCTTCACTTTTCTCGAGGACCATTTGTTCTGCCGATACGTGTCTTGGCAAATGACCCCATCGATAATTTTTCACTTTTTGGAAAAAATTGCCCATTTTTGACTAGATGTATCTTCGCAACCAATGAACATAAAGTGCTTGGGTTGAGCTCAAATTATAGCAAATTTAGTTTTCTTTAGAAAAATACCTGAAAAACGCCTCCTTAAGGTATTTTTTTTTAAACTGAAACAGGTGCCAGAATCTCGCAGTTTTTCGTGTACCATGAGAGTAGCATAGGGTTTTTAGAGTTGCAAACTACTCTCAGGGTACCTAACAACATATGAAAAATCGTAGTTACATGCGCGTTTGCGATGTTTAATGTTGTTATTGATTGGACTATAATAAAACGACGTCAAACGTAGCAAATAAACACCAGCTCTATAAAAGGTCATACTACCAAGTTAATGTGAAACGAACAATACTTGCATTCGGAAGGTAAGGAATTTATGCAATATTTTAGACACGCACTGTATATTTTATCAATTATACTGCCAACTTCTTCTAAATTTTACATCCACTTAACGTAACGTAATTATCTACTTAGTACCTATGTACTGGACTTGATTTATTGCTTCCATCACGCCCAGAGCCTTTCACGTGCATTTAAGATTCCAAAATATTTTGCTTTTACAAGAACAATTGTTTAATTTAATCTGCGTCGTACTTTGAAATCAAAATCAAGTACTATCAATTACATCAACAAAAATATTTCCACGGTTATAAAATGTTAACAACAAAAAAACATCGCTTTACAAATCGAGAAAAAGAACTAGCACTAGGAGTTTATTACAACAGTCCATCATGCTACCGATATATGCACAACAGATTCGTCAACTCTATATAATACGATTTTGTAATAATAAAATCAAAAGAATTGAAAAAATTGCAGATCCATGTCTGTGTACATAATATAGCATGTATTTAGTAAAATAAATAATAAGTTTATTTAGTTTAAAGGCGTTTTATCACTCAACGTTAAAGGTAATATGTAATTGTAATGTGATAGAATATGCCCTGCATGTTAAAAGGAAGCAGAACTATTTTCGATATGTCGGTAACTTATTATTTTAGCTTTGACTTAAACCCTGCCTAGTAACTACTTTTAACGATAGATAGGCGGTACTTATCGACTCTCGAATACATTCGCATGCTCTCATATACTACCGTTACAAAATCATCCTATCTTTTTGATCCTCTATTTATATCATCACTCAACGGCCTTATGCATTTAAAATAATAACAGGTCTCAACTGTACTTCCATAAAACACCTGCCAACGGCATTACGTAGATCCGCCGGAGTTTGATACTGGGTTTTATTATTAAGATATCCTCACAGAAAGGAATTTAGAACTGACAAGTCTGATGATCTGTGTGGCCGTCTCACAGGTCCATCTGTACCTATCCAGCGGTCTGGAAAGTTATTATCTAGATAGTTTCTAACAATTTCAGCGTTGTGGGCAGGAACACCGTCTTGTTGTAAATATAATTGATGGCACGTCACACTATTTTCCAAAATTTTTAAATATCTATTGGCAGTAAGGCCTCCGTCAAAAGCTTGATACGCAATTTTACTACCCAATAGATACATACATACATCTATTAAACCCAATCTTCCTTGCCGTTCTCGTGGAAACAATGCAGGTGGGTTATTCTCAGACCAAAATATTATTTTGGTGATTAAAAATACTAGCGTTGCTAAAATCGGATCAAACAACAAATCTTGCAAAATGAACATCTCTGTTCACATTTTGTAAATTCCGATTACAAAATTGTCTACGGCGCTCTGCATCACCCCGATGTAATTTTTGGACCATATGAAATTTATATGGGTGATATTAGTGTTTTCTGAGAATTTTTTGTTTAGGCACTCCAGTACTCACTCTATTTGGATTTGTTGCGGTTAATAATAAAAAGTGTATTTCGTCAATTTCGCGGTTTTCTTTGTTGCAGGCTTCACTTAGATTTTATCCTTGAAAAAATTATTTTTCAGGCTGTCGCCTTTCTGAATATCTATGACATAGATAGATAGATTTCTAATGATTCGTCTGTATTTTCGTTACAATTTATGTAACAAACAAGCATGCCATATTTTTCTGAGTTTCCAAATGTTATATTAATTGCCAACGAATGAATTTCCAACAAAAATATTAGACAAATCCAAGCAAATAATCAAAATAATAGACATACACTAAGAAACTTCTAAAATCTGACATCTGCATTATTTTATTACTTCAGATTGCGCCCCGCCAACTATTAAAATATTAAATTTGTAATAACATAAATTTTGGGCTTAATGACTATAAAGTTTTACATATTTTTGGAAAGCTGAGGACAAATGTAACCAAATTGTCAAAAATATACAGGGTGCTTCATTAAAAAAAAAAAGGAAAGCTTAGGTTATTTTGGAGACACGGCAATAATTATAGAAAAGTTACGTACGCCACTTGATTCTACGTAAAAATATCTATCAGTGTCAGTTCTCACTTTATTCCTTGCTAACGACGGGGAGAAGGGTCCCAAAATGACAAATTTTCAAAATCGCTCTGTATATCAGAAACGAAGCGTGCTATGGAAATTTTGTTTAGTCCATCTTTCGTTTCATAAAAAAGTAGCACGCGAACGCCAAAAACTGCAACTTCCTATCTCAAGCTGTTCTTGAGATACCCTGCAAAACCATGGAAATCGGAACACACTGTACACCTTTTCTGGGCGGTAAGGTCTATTATTTAATAATTTTTACTAAAATTTTGTGACATGTACGTCTTTTACTATTAAATGTTGGGCTGAGGTATGTTGGGTTACATAGTTATTTTAAGCTGAGGAATTTCGACTCTTACGTTGTACGGTCAATTTACTCCGGTATATCATTACAGTAAATTTAAAAATGAGTAGACAATAAGATTTTGGGTGTATACAGTGATGTCGTGATTTAAAATTATTTTGGCTCAACTCAGTGGTAATAAGACGAATTACCTCGTCAGCTGGATCATAATACTGTTCCAAATACGGGTGTGCTAAAGCTTCTTCAACACCAATTCTCTTATGTGGGTTGAACGTTAACATTTTGTCCAGTAAATCCAATGCTTTAGGATCAGCATTTGGAAATAGTTTAATCCAAGGAACTTTTGGTTTAAATGGTAATGATTGAAGATAGCTTCGTGCCTAAAAGATAAATGTAACAAATACCACACCTATGATTTGATTTCACCTTTTCGTTAATAATACAATCCAAATCCTCCTGAGATGGTGATCCTAAAACTCCTAAAATATGGTTTAGTTGATCAAGATAATGTTTTCCCGGAAAAATTGGTCGGTTTGATAACATTTCTGCTAATATACAGCCAACAGACCATATGTCTATCGATTTATTATATCCCTAAAATGAATAAATGAATTTGTTATCAAAAATGTGTTAACCTTACTTTCGAGTTCAACATTATTTCGGGTGCTCTATACCATCTAGTCGCCACATACTCCGTTAAAAAACCTGTGTGATCATGGTCAGGATCGGCTACACGAGCTAATCCAAAATCACATATCTAAAAATAGTGTTAATTAATTTATTGTTAAATGTACTAAGCTTACCTTAAGGTCGCATGTCGTGTTCAGAAGTAGATTACTTGGCTTTAGGTCTCGATGAAGAACGTTTGCGGAGTGAATGTACTTAAGACCACGTAAAATTTGATATAGGAAATAGCATATATGATCATTGCTTAATCTCTGCAAAAGAAAAACAATAATTACTTCACGAATACGAAATGTTCGATTAGATTTAGTTTAGTTCATTCTTTTACGTTAGTTTCTTTAACTTAAGGGTAACCGTTTCTCTCCAGTTAAGTTAGCTTTATTCCAATAAGATTAGTTTAGTGCGTTATTTTAGGTTAGTGTTAAGGATTTTAGGAAAAACTCCTAAGTTGGAGAAGTGTCTCACTTTTGGGTGGTTTTTCGAATTTAATTACATGTTAGTTTAATTAGCATTTGGAAAAAAACAAATTATCAATAACACATAAATTGCAACGTATTATTATTATTATTATACCGGGTGATTCATTGGGAAATGTGCATACAATAAGGTTAGATGAAGGACACCGAGGTGATCTGAATAATCTATATTTTATGGGTCTATCGTTCTTATAACCAAGATACATGGTGATTTATTAATGTTCCCCATTTTTGCAATTAACCATAACTTATGAACCACCCTATACATTTTTGTAATATTTGGTTCGTATGTTCTTTATCCACAGTGGTGTCGATTAATGCATTAAATAAAGGTCTTATGCCTGGCCCGGCCTTAAAAACGTTAATAAGTAAGTTTTGACTCGAAACAACACCCTGTATATCAGTGTTGAAAAAACTTTTTTGCTTATTAACTGGAGTCAAATCTAGATGTTTCGATAAGGTGGCACAAAATAAATAAATTTTCTTCCTCAAATGGTACTTTTCCAGCATTAATCCATAAACTCATCAACTATTTCTTATTTTCTTAATTTCTGGATTCCAATCTTATTGAAAAACGAGAAGACATATCCATATTTGAAACAAATTATTACTATCAATGACTAACTTTCGAACACCCTGTATGCGTAAAAATAGTATCATTCATTTGTTCATTGCGCTACAATTAAAAAAAAATTATAAAAATGGCCATTCCGAGAAAAGCATAACTTTATTTTAAATAAACATAACGTTGCAACAAATCTACATTCTAAAAGTTAAACATAACAGAAAATCAAATAGTTGTCAAGTTGGCTGATGTCAAAGTACAATTTTGACGTTAGTTGATGACTTTCGAGTTTGTACTTGTGTTGTTATTTCGCACCATATTAAAAGGTTTTGTTAACAGTGCTCCTTTATGAGTCAACGGATTTCATTTATTTTTGTACTGTATATAAAAATCAAGTACCGGAAGGGATCCATGGCATTATTTTTACAAAAAATTGTTTAAATAAAAAGTTAACAAATTCTTTTGTGAAAAAAAAATTTTCTCAACTAATTGTAATTTTTTTTCTACATAACTTATTTATATACTGTTAATAATAACCTAGAGAAAGTAACAAAACTATGTTAGTAAAATTCAAACTCTCCACGGAAAGTAAGTATATCATGAAACGTAGTACCCGGTTGGAGCTTATCACTCCGCTTTCGACTTCTCGGAACATGTGCATCTTTAGAAACCGGAAGTGGCGAATATTTACATATACCAAATCGACATTTATGAGATATTCGAGTTTACATAAATCTTTTTCTACCAAAAGTAGTTTTTAATATATTTACAAGATAAACTAAAAACAGAATTGCAAGTAATTTATTCAAGGAGCAACTAAAAAGAATGGTGGTTAGAACATACTTTCCTAGTTTATTAAAAACTGTTTAATAATTATTAAACAGTACTTATTACTCATCATAATTAATTAATATACAAAAAATAATTTTTATCTTAATAATAAATTGAGCTACTTTATTCTAATACTAGGGATGCGTAAATTTTTTTTTTGTTCCTGCAGGCAATACTGTCAAATAGTGAAGTAAAATCGCTACGTTTTTTTAACTTTAACCGTTGCAAAAATATAAGCTTTTAATCTAAAATTCTGATTTTTTGCACACACATCGCTGAAATATGAGCGCTTCTAATAGCAATTCACAAATTTTGAAAATGTTTACAGTTTTTTAAAATAAATTTGAAAATATAAAATTATCAAAAATCTTGCACACAAAACTTCACCCTGCGGCAAGCTATGTGAATTATTGAAAATTTCTATACATATATTATATCGAGTCAAATGTAGCCAGAAAACATAGAAAGTTAAAAAAAAAAAGCGCTAACTTCAATAGTTACAGAAATATGAATTTTTATTCGCTAGCCATAAAAAACGCGCGCTGTTGACAAGAACGCCACTAGCCGCTCTCGGCACCATACCTTTCTAGAAATCATATGCGTTATTCCCTATATCTAGAAATAAAATAAGAATATCCATAAATGTAGGGCAGCGGTGCTTTTCCTAAAAAGATTACAAAACCTCATTTTCTAAAATGTAATTTTTGAAATCGAAAACAATAATTTAGTAAATATGGTAGTTAATTAAAATAAACTTGGGGTGAAGTTTTGGATGCACGATATTGATAATTTTATACTTTCAACTTTATTTTAAAAAAACTGTACACATTTTCAAAACTCCTGAATTGCTATTAGAAGCGCTCATACTTCAGGTATATGTAAGCAAAAAATCAGAATTTTAGATTAAACGCTTAAATTGTTACAACGGTTAATTAACTCGACCTCATCTGCAACGTTCGGTCCTACGATTTTGAACACACACACGCGCACGCACCCACCCACCCACACACACACACACACTCGCACACACACGCACACTCTCGCACACTCGCAATCTCGCACACTCTCGCACACTCTCGCACTCTCGCACACTCTCACACTC